>CM028245.1:17538748-18002848 GCA_016432835.1 Brassica nigra | reverse complement strand
AAGACTATCTTTCTCGTAAAATAAACCGTATAGCCTAAAGGATCGATGTTCAAGTTAATCGATCTTTGTTTTATCGATATCTTCTGAGAAATCAATCCTTCTAGTTTTGTCGTAAAACATCGAGGGCGATTCCAATCGAATCGAAGGATGTTCATTCGTAGCCGTGATCGTCCCAAGCTCCGATGATTGATCCAAACAAGCCAAGATGGGATCAGACCGAACCGCGATGGGACCGAGACCAGGGCGAGGGCCGTCGACGGCGCCAGGCGAGTGCGCCCGGCCCAGGCCGCCAGCGTGGCGAGTGCGCGGCGCCAGGCGAGTGCCGCCGACCCACGTGGAGTGCCCCGGCATCAGGCCGTCAGCGTGGCAGTGCGCCGGCATAGGCCAGCCCGCGTGACTCATGCGCCGGCATAGGCCGAGTGCCGCCGACGCCAGGCTGAAGATCTCGGAGGACTTCGATTTGATATCTTGATCGTTTCTGGTTCCTCACGGTTTGAGAGAACGACCTCTTGAAGTTTCGAGGCAGATTCTTTTGTGTTTAGGGTTTTGTGGCGATCGAATCTTGATGTCCTTGGTAGTGGACCGATCTTTCGGGGACTCTCGTCCGCTGCGCCGTAGTCTTCGATCTCACAGAGAGTGGATATTCTAATTTGAAAATCTCGTATAACTTCTTTTCAAATTATCCGAGACTTTTTGTTTCAAGAAATACTTTCTAGAGACTTTCAGTCATTGATTCCGTCGTGACCGATTTTGACACCAACAGATAACCTCTACGAGATCCTCCAGCATCGGTTCGGAACCTTCAGCACCTACATAGCTCGCTCCAACCATGAGAACGTGGCAATCCCCAAGCGTGGCGTCCCTACAGCGATCTCAGCCTTCCAGAGAGGTCTTTTCGAGGCAGAGCTCTATAAGGAACTCATTAAATATACTTGCAGAACCATGGAGGACATGCTGTCTCAAGCCTGGGCTCAAATAAAATGGGAAGAAGATGTATAACCGCGCCAAAGCTGAGAAAAAATAAGACCAAAAGGCTGACAAGCCTGATAGGAACGATTGAGATGAGAGAACCTCTCGGAGACCGGCTAGGGACGAAGTGAACGGGGCAGATATCCAAGCCGACAGCGGACAAAATGGAAGGGATGTCCGTGTCACATGGTCAGACATCTCTCCATATCAAGCGGAACTTGTCAGCGTCTTGAGGCAGATGGGCCAACAAGTCAAGTGGCCTCGAGAAGATGAAGGCACCGATTCTTTCGGAACCTGGATCTCTGGTGTGAATTCCACCGAACATGGACATAGGACAGAGGACTGCATCGCCCTCTGATTGAAGTCAGCGAACTGCTCTAGAAGGGACTCCTCAGAGTTCCTCTCGGAAAAGCTAAGGGACATCTGAGCAAGGAGATATCAAGAAACCCACGAAGGCTACTCTGCTTCACCGCCTTGACAGGACCGGGTAATTCATGTCATATATAGCGGCTCAAAGGTGGCGGCGTGAGCCATGCAGCTGCAAAAGAAGTACCAGGAATGCTAAATAGGGCTTGGAGTTGACATAACCCAGCGTCTACTCTAGTACCCGACGAGATAAGCTTCACAGCCAAGGAGCAAGAAAGAATACGCTCCTCACCATGGCCTTGGTTCTCACTCACCATGGCAAATTGCCTTGTGAGAAGGATCCTGGTTGATAATAGAAGCTTTAGCAATATCATCTTTGAAACTGCATATCAGAACCTAGGGCTGGAAGAAAGTGCCCTCACACGAAGTGACTCCCCTCATCGGATTAGCGGAGAGGTCAAGCAAACTTCAAGAGAAGTGACATTGCATGTCGCGGAGGAGTCAACATGGCGACAAGTTCCTCGTCGTTGACTGCCGATCATCGTACAACCTAATCTTGGGGCGACCCTGGATCCATGAGATGGGGCCATCCCTCGGCGCTGCACCAAGTGGTCAAGTTTCTCACACCCAGGGGCATAAAAGCGTCAGAGGAAATAAGGAGAACTCGATCCTGCTATCAAACCACCACAAAGGGAAGACCAAGGCTTTATAGCAATTACATAAAGGTCCCCGGTCCAGAACATCGGAGGACCAGGAAGCGGAAGGGTAAGTGGAGCCTCACCCGCCAAAATCAATTGGACTCTGCGTCTCAAGGCCAGCAGGCGGGCGAGGAACTTCCCTCCTAGACCTCGTCGATCAAGTACACCGGAAGGTCACCAAGTAACTTAACCTCCACTTTCAGGCCGAGCTCGGACCCGATCACAACCTTGAAAGAGAATTGATCTGAGATCTTCTCCACTAGAGAATCTCAGAGGCACCATACGTCAGCAACCCGTGAAAATCGAGAGAACTCTGCAAAGGAAGTCCCAGGCCTCCCTCCAGCAAAAACTCAGTTCCTGAGAACACAAGGCACTTCCAATGCCGAGGCTGGAGACATCAACAAGCGGATCGTACATAGCCAAAGAATCTTGGGCATGAACATTGAGGAGACCCCCACTAAGTTGGGGCAGGGGTCACATCTCTAGCTAGAAACACTTGTTCTAGAGAGAGAGCTAGAGCGAGACATTCGGCAAAGAAAGTGCTTCCCACTACAGGAAGGTGCCTGGGGCAAGCATAATCACCCATTACAGAGCCCGGCGGAGATCAAAGTCCGGATACTCCAGCTACCAGAGCTAACTTCAGAGGCATCCGCACGGGCTGGGGCATAAAGCCAGCCTAGCCGCACCCAGGTATCATCAACCAAAATGGCGCAAGGAACTCCCGCATCTCAGCCTACAAGCGACAAGAGTACTACAACAGCAAAGTGCAAGAACAGCCAACTCAGGGCCCAGCTCCTAAAAGAACAATGATCCGAAAACATCAAGTCTCCATCTGATCAACAATAGAAGGAGAGCGAGCGATTCAGAACATGGTCCAACTACGAAAGATCTCCAGAAGTCTATGGACTCGAGGCAGCAAAGTTAAAACACTTTCAAACTGCTGGAACCCATCAAGCTCAAAGCATATCAACTCTAATCGGTCTCCGGACTATGATTTATTACTACTTATATTTAAGCACTATGGTTTTCTACTCCTATGTATGCTGAACGTCCACGGACAAAGCTTATATAATAAAATAGTTCCGACTATAGAGATGTCAAAAAACCATCATCCTTAAAGGGGCATACATGGTTGGATCAGGTCCTTGAAACCTCCGATCCCAGCTGAACCTCACGATCGTGCTGCGTCCACACGAAAATAACAACGGGTATGAGATTTAAGGCATGAACGGGTCTGATCAACCTAAGCATGCTGTCAAAACTACCCATAACCCTGGTATAGGCCTTGAGCCATAAAAATATCGGGGCCCCAAAAGCAAGAGTACTGTGACACCTCCGGGTTAATTCAGGAAATTTGCATATTGCAAAAGTACTGCATTACGCCGCGAGGAGCAATACATAACTCCTGCTTCTCTAGGCGTGGAAGCAGAAAAGCCTGGAACTTGGATTTCCGAATCCATACCAGCATCCTTAAGTCTGACAGTGGCTTCCTGCAAAAGCAGAATGCAGCATGGAGCTCGATAGTGGCCAGCTTCCGAGCAGCATAATGCGAGATCCCACAGGTACTGGTAGTAGTCCTGCCTAGGTGGGCGGAATACGGTCCCTGCAAAACCAAACACTCTGGATTCCTACGAACTCCGAGTTCTTACGAATTCCGGGCTCAAATGTAAAAACTCCAAGGTTATTACAAATAAACGGACTTCCGAGTCCTTAACAAACCTCTGAGTTCCCAAACAAACTTCAGAGTTCTCAAAACAGACTCCCGAGTCCCAAACGAACTTCTGAGTTTCTAAACGAACTTCCGAGTTCTCCGAACCAATAGGTTCTTAAAACGGACCTCCGGGTTCTCAAGCGTAAAGCCATCAGGCTTCTACAGGATTTATGAATCCCGGACGACATCTCAACATACAGAAGAACTCCGAATTCCACGGAAACAAGTCCGAGGACTATAAAATCTTCGGACTACCCCATTACCCATGATCAAGCTTCCAAAACAAGAAAACAATTCTACAATTTTCAACTCCCAATAGATCGAGACAACAAAAAGCCAAAAACGCAACAAATGCAAAAAGAAATTCATAAAAGAGACCACAGTAGGGCCATTTTCTTGCAAAAAGCCAGGAAGGACCAACAAAAGATATCTGGGATGACGACACCACAAGGAGTTATTATTCAAAGAAAGGAAAATAAAAACACGGGATCAAGCCCTGAAGGCTTGGCCGAAGACTCTACATCCGTTTCTAAGACGAAGGAATGGCCAGCTCATCATCGAAGGAAGGAGGAGCAATCCCTTGTTCTTGGCCTCCTCAAGGACCACCGTTTTATACTTGGCCAAATCCTACCGATCACTCTGCTTCCTTATCCATTCCCTCATTAACTCCCAGCGAGCAACAACTCTCGCCCCATTCACGGCCATCACCATCTCAAGTTTGAAGTTTTCCGCAGCCGTCTTGATGTCTTCCGCCAGCTTTTGATTCTCTTGACTAGTAGCCAACGCATCAGTGGAGGCTTCTTCGCGTCTTCTCCGATGCCTTCAATTTTTCCTTAAAGTCTCAGACCTCCAGCTCCAGAGACATACGGTGGTCCTTTTCCTCTGAGGCCTCACGCTTCAGAGCTTCGAGCTCCCCTCGGACAGATGAAGCATCCTTGTTAGATAACCGTTCTCCTAGATGGAAGAGCTGGGAAACAATCTGCAAGAATACAGGATATTCATAAGAACCTAAAAAAGAACTTCGGAAGGCATACATGGACTTACCGAAGAAGTCCACCCTGGAGAACCTGGATCACCTCCGTGGTATCTCTAGCGGGAGGGCTCACATCTTGAAAACACCGACAGATTCAAATTAGTCAGTGCTGTGGCCAGGATCCCCATAGGCGACCTATGTCAGCTGATTGATGGGGCGCCCTGGTCATCACCCGCCACCTCAAGTCTTTCTCCCTTGAGACGAAGAGGTCGGCTCAGTCTTTACCATAGTAGCACGACGACTGCCAGTAACAACCACGTCATCCCCGGATACCGTCCGGCTAGCGGATCCTCTTTTGCATACATCACCTTGGCGCCTCTTGATAAGCCGCAAGCGAATCATCGGCTGCACTCCCGACATTTTCCTGCACACGAATCACCATCAGATATCACATAAGATAAGGAGAAATCGTGAATGAATACTTACTCCAAAGGTTACTATTTCGTAATACGGTCTCGCCGACTAGGATGTCCACTTGGCGATGATCTAGAGGAAGCTGTCGAGCCGGAAAACTGTGCTTTCTCCTTCGAGGAAGCAGGGTGAGTTCCAGCTGCAAAGAAACGCACGAAGAATAAAGAGACAGCCAATCATTGGAAAGACTTAATCCTATCCTGCGACTACTTATAATGTTCCACTGATAAGTGGACCCAGGAAGCGACATAAAAGCATATCTCTCTGCCCATTTTTTATTGAAGGTCGGTCCTTTTTGCTCAGCTTTGGGTAGCTCCTCCACGATCGGCGTGCCACTGCGAGGACGAAGATATAAACGCCCCTCTCCTCCGTGGAGGGGAGCCAAATGGTAAGCAAACAGGGCCTTGTTAGTACCAAAGGACAGGTGCTCCAGATCACCTAGGTTCTGAATAGCTATTAGGATTCTCCAGGCCGGAGGATTCATCTGGGAAGGAGAGATCTCGAAGAGATCACATAAGCCAAAAATGAGCGCCGGGACCACCCCTCGAAAGCCAGTCTCAAAGAAAGCCTCATAAACAGCAATATCCCCCGGAGCGTGGATGGAAGCCCGCTCTTCTGAAGACGGAGCCGGCAAAATGACATGAGGAGGTAAGGAATATTTACTTCGCCACTCTACCAAATCGTCCTCGACGACCGACGAAGCAGGGCCCACCGGTGGAGGAGCAATATAAGCGTAGGTTAACGGCAAGGGGGTGGACAAATTGCAGTCGAGCTCTACGGTCGGATCCGAAGAGCTGTTGGACAAAGAAGCCGGAGAGCCCACTCGCTTTCTTAACCTAGCCCCGCCGGCCGACAGAGGAACAGATGAGGCAGAACGCTTAGACATGGGTTCAGATAATTCCTATCCAATAAATTGTGAGGATAATAAGGAGGACAGCTTGCGGATCTAGCAAGTGAGAAGGCCGACCATATAACAACAAAACAAAGGGATCAAGAGGGAAGTACCTGAGTCGAGGCGCCCGGCGAGTTGGATGGCGGAAAAAGAAGAAGAAAAGCAAGAGTATATAAAGAAGAAAGCCGTGTCTCGGAATCTTTTGATCTCAAGAAGATTTGAAATTCGAATTCTCCCCCTTCTTTTCAAGCGTGGCGTACCAACCACGATCCAGTAAAAAAGGAGAAAATCTTTTAAATCAAGAAAGGATCTGCAGTCTTTGCCAGCAAGACCCCTCAAGAAGATATGGTCCTAGCAGAAACACTCTTTCCATCAGGAGGTTGGTATCATTGGGAGGCTCAGATTCGGTCCCCCTTCCTCAAAAATCTTGGGTTCGATCTTATCTAAATTCACGGACTCGATCCAGGCTCCTCCCATTCGTGAAATCCGAGATCACTTCTAGAAAACTGAGTTCCGCTAGAATTCCGCATAAGACTCCGACCTAAGAAAAGATTCCAAGACATGGAACTACTAAAGCGAGGTCCTGCCTAAGGGAAGCCTGCTGAGAATGAGCAACTCCGGTTGACTTGAGTGCACAGGTTATTCCCCGAATTCGATGACGAAATCGAGAAATAAAGGGAATAATGTTGGGGAAAAATACTCAGGTATCATTTTCCTCCAGGCTCCAGGCAGGACTCTGATATCACTCAAATTACCCTAAGGAGTGACTTTACTCTCTCAAATAAGAGGTTCAGTTGTAGCACTTAGGGATCGAATCCACAGAGACTCTAGGATTACACAATAGATTGTTTAGTCTTCGAAATAAAGCTAGACAAACAGGTTTAAAGCAGTAAATAGAGGGTAAGCAAGAAATTGCTTGATTGAATGGTTTCAATTTTAAGAAAGGGGAAGAATAGCTAGATTTAGGCTATTTCTCAGGTGTAACTAGCATGCAGGATATCTGTTTTTTAATATTCATAGTTCTGAACTCAAACCTTAAGGTTAAATCAATGATTGATTGTCTTCAACTAGATCTTAAGTCATCAACTATAGTTCGATGAGTAGAAAGTGTCGATCGATTATTCTATATGAATATCGATCGATACACCTTTCACAATATCGCTCGACAAGCGGATTGCTTATCGATTGATATTGTTTCTAGTGAGCTTTAATATCGGTTTGAAATGGTTCTCCAATCTTACAAAGAGGCCACTTTCGTGCACTCTAGGTAAAGTTGGAACATACCAGCTTTGGTTTTCAGGATTTGTTAAGTTTTCACTTATCCAAATTAATCCTAAGATCTAAGACAAGGGTGATCAATCCTATACTTAGCATTAAGAACAACTAGATGAAGAACTATATTTTAAACACCCTAGCATTAAACTAATTGCAATGCATGGTTAACCTTAATGAGAAACCTAAATCTAACAAGAGAAACTACTCAAACATATTTATGAGAGACAAAGTCATGATGGTTTAAATAATACTTTTAAATAGAATAATAAGAGAAACAGTAAAAGAGTAGAGAAAAATAAGAGAGTTCAAGATCTTCTCTGTATGCAGTTCAGATCTATCTCTCCATTCCTAAGCTCTCTCTCCAAGGTAGCAAGATGCTTCTCCAAATTAGGTCTAAAAGTTCTCTAGGCAAGTCTGCCTCTAAAATAATACAAAACCCTATTAATATAGCCTAATAGGCGGCCAGGAACTTATTTGGTAGAAGTGAAACCCTAATGAGATGATTAGTTCATTTAATTCGTCATTAATTCTCGGAGGCCTTCCATATCGATTTATGTCACTAGCTCCTATCGGTCGATGAATCTAGTCTCTCATCGGTCGATGCATCATGTTGAACATCGTCGATGCATCATGTTGAACATCGGTCGATTAGCTCAAGTTATCGTTCCATTACAACCGTCCTTAAAGTATCCATTTCTGCTCCAAAATGGTCACATTTCACCAAATAGTATCTGAACCTGTAAAAGCTCATAAAAGACACTAGAAGTGTCCTTTTGTTTCCAAAAACATATAAAAATCATGGTTGAAAGTGGGTAAAATCCATGACTTATCAACTCCCCCAGACTTATCATTTTGCTTGTCCTCAAGCAAATTTAAGGACATAGGTCTAGAAGAGGTTTCCAAATAGTGAGACTTAAACAACCTCTAACTCAAGATCATCACCTCAAGTTTGTTGCAAGCCACATCAAAAATCTATTAGCTTCAGAAGTACATTATACCATATCCTACTTTAGCAACCAAGTTCATCTAGCCAACAACTCAGCAATCCTGCCTGACTAGCCCCTCTACTGATTTCATTTCTGTGCAAAAAGATAAAAGTGCGGGCTTTACTTGGGAGTATCGATCACAGGATGCAAGGTTGCTCAGACAAGTATCTGGATCTGCAGGTAAAAGTTAGTTCCTATCCTCTCTCTCTCTGCTGTTTCTCTCTTAGTCATGTCTGCTTTTTGTTTGCAGAACATTGACTGAGATTGGACAGGCTTCCATAAATCAAGCCTTAATGGGTGTAGCCACCAAGTCCTGTTCACTTCTTTTTGACCTATATCCTAGGATTCATTGCGAAGCAAGTCTTGAAGGGGGTAACCACCAAGCCCTGTTCGAATCCTTTACCTATAGAATTCTTATGAATCAAGTCTTGAGGGGGGATAACCGCCAAGCCCTGTTCGAATTCCTTCCTAAGTAATAACTAACTAGTCCTAGAACATATATTTAAGCTTAATTTTTTTTATAATACTTTTGAGAGCTGAATATTAAATCTAAATTCGAAAATGAGAAAGAGAGGGTGATAAAACTATCTACACAAGGCTTTACCATCCAGACTTGTTTGAAGCATCCGATCCCATGTATACCTAGCCCCAAGACAAGCAGAGAATGTCAGGTTATGTTGGAAATCAGCTTTGGTTCTTTCAGATGATCATGAAAAGTATTGTCATAGTGACTGGTGATTCATTTTAGCATTTATAGTACATTCTGCAGTTAACAAATCTAAGAATGGTGCTAAAGAGTGGTTAGAAAATAAGTAGAAATTGAAAAACATATCATTGTCTCCATTTGGTGCATGATAAAAAAATTTTCTTTTCTTCTTTTTTTTTATTTGAAAAAAAAAAAATGAAGAATGCTTTAAAGAAATTTGAAAAAATGAAGAATGCTTTAAAGAAATTTAAAAAAAAATGGAGAATGCTTTAAAGGAATAAAACATAAAAATATTAGTAACAACCCCCCAGACTTAAACGACACTATCCCCAGTGTTATTTAGTCCAAGTTTGGTGAAAAATTGAAACAAAGATAAAATTGGATAGTTAATGACTAGAGTAACCGTACCTATTATAACTCGTATCGATCGATATCCAGGCATGGTTATCGATCGATAGCGGTTAGACAGAAGGTCATTAATTCGTCTGTCGGTGTCTAACCCGTCTGATCTGTCATTTGTTAGTTCTGTTAGACAATCCAAACACAAGCAAACAGATAATAAGTCATGAAATAAAAATAGATAGTCTAAAGTAATAAATCCTAAAAATCCAACATAAAAATGAAAATAAAAATAAAAATAAAAGTGTATGGGAATAAGGGATAGAAATGTGAGGACTAGTCGGAGTCCTCTGCCGCCTCCTCGTCATTTGATGACAAGTCACGACGGTACTGGTGCGATGGTCCTGGCGCTGCTGGATCATGGGATCTGAAGCTCCTCCTGCTCATGCACCTACAGCGAGACACTCTGGACAAGATGGCATGAAGAGCATCTGCGACAAACCTCTGAAAGTCCCCATGGTGCGATCCGAATGTCTGGCATGATGGGAAGTCGGGTAGTGGTGCCTCTGGCTGGCCCTGTAGCTGGTGCTCTCTCTCCTGGAACTCTGTGGCATGTCCTGGAGGTTGCGGAGGAATACCTCATCTGGCTGGAATCGGAGCCTGTCAATGCTCCCATTGAAGTCCGTGATGTGGCGGGATGGCAGCTGCAGAAGATGGAGGCGGTCTCCTCTCCTGAAACTCCAGAGCAAGCCCTCTTTAGCCACTGGGCTGAAGACAGATCGCCACGTCCAAGTAGCGAGAGGTGCATGCTGGCTCTCCAGTCAAGCGGATGCCGAAGTGCTCCCGATCGTCTCCTTCTTCCTGCCAGTGCCCTTGAAGGGCTTCATCTTCAGCGACACCAGGTGCTTAGCAAAGAGAGATCCCAGGTTGGGCATGGGCATGTCGCGGTCTGGGTCCAGGTCCTGCAGGTCTACAACTCCGTCAGCGCAGTGAACAGCAGTGTAAGCTCGTCAATACTCACCTTGTTGAGCTCCATCTTGCACATCAAAGTGCTGGCAAGGGCCCTGATGAAGTACCGCAAGGTGGGATGACGGATATCAGTCTGAGTGACAGCCGTGCTCCAGTGTCCTGTGCCAATGATCCTCCAGAAGTCACCGATCATCGGAAACTCAGGGACACCCATAGCGGTGTTAGAAGGATCGAACCCGTAGATCTCGCAGATCTCAGCAACTGTGATCGGGTATCTGACACCTCTGGCAAACGAGAACTCCGCTGCGGCGCCAGTGCTGGTGGTGTAGGTGAGATCAGCTGTGGCGAGGAACTGTCTGACCAGAGATGGGTAGAGGTCGTAGGGGTGTGTAGCCATGGTGCCGAAACCAAGCTGGCTGATCATGTCCCTCAAGTCGGGCCAGCCAAGCAGTCTGACGGTAGGCTCATCGATGAAGCGTGTGGGAGCGATGTCGACGCGCAGCCATGCGTTGTATAACAGGCTGTCGTAGTCGTCCCAACTCTCCGTACACCGACGGTGGGTGCAGGCAGTGGAACGGACCGCTGTCTTCGGGTCGGGGTAAGACTCCACCGCCTGTATGGCCTTGGTAGGGTTCCTAGGCCATGGGTAGCGCTCGTCTGGCTGTCGTGGCGGAGAGTGTTATGATGATGATGGGAGGAAGATGGTGGTGTGGGTGGTGCCCTGGAAGTGCTCGGGATATCGAGCCTCCTATTAGTCCTCCTCTCGCGTCTGCTGTCTCTTCGTGAACTCATCTGCAAACAACAAAACAAAAAGAATCATCCATCAGTAGGTGCAATCGATGGTTCCTACATCGATCGATGCTCCCGCCGAGAGATCGATCGATTCGGGTAGCTCTATATCGATCGATAGTCGTATATGACATCGATCCCTGAGCGTCGATATCGATCGATTCAACAACGACCGTGTCGATCAACACGACATCGCGAAACCTGCAACACCAAACTCATCCCAAATCACAATTCCACAAATAACGAATGCAAAACGAACAATCCTAGAACCTATTTCATCATACCAGCAACCTAAATCGACCAAATCCAAGCCTAATCGATCGATTTTGTTCATGTCAAAACCTAGTCAAACAAAATCGGAAAAATAGAGAATTTCGGGTTCATACCTTGAAGATCTGTTGAATAGATGAAAAAATGAGATAGAGAAGTGAAAAACAAGTAGATTGAGGCAAGAAACGGCGAAAATCGGCTCGGTTTCTAGAGAAAAATTGGTTTTTGGTTTTCGGGAGAGGAATGCGAAATGAGCGGATGAAAAGGCGGAAATCAGGGTTCATGACCCGCGGCCTCGATAAATCCGCATCGATCGATATGCCTAGACGCTTATCGATCGATTTTAAAGCAATTCCTTCTCTATTTTTTTTTTAATGAAAATTAAAATAGAAAAATTGAAAAATAAAAATGGAAACTAAATGCAATAGTGGGTTGCCTCCCACTAAGCGCTTTATTTTTAGTCATTTGCTTGACTTAAAAATCTCTTTAATTAGATTTGGGAATGCCCAACCGTAAAGGTTTGACATTTGGCGGTTTAGCCCAGTAATGCTTCACTCGTTGCCCATTCACCGTAAATTCTTCTCCTTTATCGTTCATAAGGGTGATGGCTCCGTTTGGTCTGGCTACCGTAACTGTGAAAGGTCCTGACCAGCGAGAACGGAGTTTTCCGGGAAACAAAGTGAGCCGAGAGTTATATAATAGAACTTGATCGTTGGCAGCAAAATGCCGGGAGACGATCTTCTTGTCATGGTAAGCTTTCGTCCGTTCTTTATATAGTTTTGAACTCTCATAAGCTAAATGTCTGATTTCATCTAGCTCGTTGAGTTGTATGAGTCTCCTTTCTGCAGCAGTTTTGATGTCATTATTTAGCAATTTTGTTGCCCATGCTGCTTTATGTTCTAATTCAACGGGTAAGTGACAAGCTTTTCCGTAGAGTAGATGGAAAGGAGTTGTTCCTAGTGGAGTTTTAAATGCAGTTCTGTATGCCCAAAGTGCATTATCTAGCTTTCGTGACCAATCTCTTCTGGTGATCCCAACGGTTTTCTCCAGAATCTCTTTTATTTGTCTGTTAGAGACTTCTACCTGCCCACTTGTCTGTGGATGGTAGGGTGTGGCAACTCTGTGGTAAAATCCTTTTTTCCTGAGTAGATTTTCGAAAACTTTGTTGATGAAATGGGTACCACCATCGATTATTACTACTCGAGGAACTCCAAATCTAGGGAAAATAATGCTCTTGAAGAGTTTGACAACAACAGAAGCATCATTCGTAGTTGTGGCTATAGCTTCAACCCATTTGGAAACATAATCAACAGCAACTAAAATGTATCTGTTCCCATATGAGGAAGGGAAAGGACCCATAAAATTTATCCCCCAGCAGTCAAAGACTTCGATTTCGAGAATGAACTTCTGTTCCATTTCATGTCTTTTGCTGATTTTTCCTCTTCGTTGACACCTATCACATTTTATGATATAGGCGTGCACATCGTGGAACATTGTAGGCCACCAAAATCCGGCCTGAAGGATTTTAGATACTGTTTTGAAAGTTCCGAAATGTCCGGCATAAGAAGATCCATGGCAGTGGAATATGATGTCCGGCACTTCAGCGTCTGCAACACAGCGTCTGTAAATTCCATCAGCACATTGCTTGTAGAGATATGGTTCATCCCAGTGGTATCGCCTGACTTCTCTGAAGAACTTCTTTCTGTTATAATTTTTTAATCCTTCAGGTTCGACGTCAGCAGCTAAATAGTTTACTATGTCAGCATACCATGGTCTGTCTCTGAATTTCTTTTCAACAGCGTGCACTTCCTGATCGGGGTTTTGGCATATATCAGGAGTGTGTGGATCAGTGGTGATACTGCCGGCTACGGTGATAGTCACATTGAAGGATATCCTAAATGAAACTTTACTTAAGTCAAAACCGTTTTCGCATTTTGCTGGTGCGTCTGTCTTATTATCGATCGATTGCGCGGTCGACTCATCGATCGACATGTCATCAGTCGTATCAATCAATTTATCGTTTGTGTCATCGATCGACATAGAGTCAGTTATATCGATCAATTCATCACTTGATTCATCGACTGATATGGATTCAGATGCAAGATTTATCTGACCAATGAATGTTGATTCTGCCAGGTATACACCTTCGGCTGGCAGAAAATCATCGATAGGAATGTTGTCGTCGACTTTTATCCGAGAAAGGTGATCAGCTACGCTGTTATCTACTCTTCTTTTGTCTTTGATTTCCATGTCAAATTCTTGGAGTAGAAGGATCCATCGGATAAGTCGTGGCTTGGCATCTTTCTTCTGCATAAGGTACTTTATTGCTGCGTGATCGGTGTGAACAATAACTTTCGAGCCAACAAGGTAGTTTCGGAATTTCTCGAAAGCGTACACGACAGCAAGTAATTCCTTTTCCGTTGTGCCATAATATCTCTGAGCATCGTCCAGAGTTCGGCTCGCGTAGTAAATAACATGACGTTTTTTATCTTTACGCTGCTCTAACACTGCTCCTACTGCGAAATCATTTGCATCGCACATAATTTGAAAGGAAGACTCAATCGGTGCTTGCACGGGAGCAGTTATCAACGCCTTTTGATTTTATCAAAAGCTTGCTGACATTCTGGAGTGAATTCGAATTTAACATCCTTGCAGAGGTGTTGTTAGAGGTCTGGCAATTTTGCTGAAATCTTCTATAAACCTTCGATAAAATCCAGCATGCCCAAGAAAACTCCTTATGTCTTTTATGTTAGTTGGTGGAGGTAAACCAGTCATTACTTCTATCTTCGCTCGATCTACTTCAATTCCAGCAGCAGATACCTTGTGTCCAAGAACAATTCCATCATTAACCATAAAATGACATTTTCCCAATTTAGAACAAGGTTCTTCTCTTAGATCTGGCTAGAACCTTACATAGGTTATCGAGACAACTTTTGAAATCAGATCCATAGACTGAGAAATCATCCATAAAACTTCCATAAAATCATCTATCATATCAGTGAAGATAGACATCATGCAGCGTTGGAAGGTAGCGGGGGCGTTACACAGGCCAAATGGCATCCGACGGTAGGCGAATGTTCCATAAGGGCATGTGAAGGTTGTCTTTTCTTGGTCATCCGGATGAATTGGAATTTGGAAAAATCCGGAATATCCGTCAAGAAAATAATAGTATTGATGATTGGCTAATCTTTCCAACATTTGATCGATAAAAGGTAAAGGAAAATGGTCTTTCCGCGTTGCGGAGTTTAGTTTCCTGTAATCGATGCACATACGGTGTCCAGTTACAGTTCTCTTTGGAATAAGTTCGTCTTTGTCGTTCTTGACCACAGTAATGCCTCCTTTCTTAGGCACCACGTGAACTGGCTCACCCAATTGCTATCTGAGATTGGATAGATTACACCGGCATCGAGAAGTTTGATAATCTCCTTTTTAACAACTTCTTTCAGGTTGGGGTTGAGTCGCCTTTGATGTTCTATTGATGACTTTGATTCATCTTCAAGATGAATCCGATGCATACACAGGTCGGGGGAAATTCCTGGGATATCCTCAAGAGAGTATCCGATTGCTTTCCTGTGTTTTCGCAGTATATTCAACAATAAAGCGAGCTCACTGTTTGTAAGATTCGCATTTACGATAACGGGATAAGTGTTGTCAAAAAAGTAGGCATATTCGAGTCCAGCAGGAAGTGGTTTCAATTCCACCTTATGTGCATTTTCCTTGCTCAGATCGCCTATCGAAAATGGTTGTCGATCGACAGCGTTTTGCAAATATCGATCGATATTTATCTCGAAATCATCTTCATCATTTGCTGTATCATCATTTCTTGCATTCATCAAATGTGCATAATCCTCTGTACGGTTATCTATGCTGAATACTTCTCCCTGAGCAACCATGAGCACATCTTCGATGTGGCTTTCAGAGAATGAATCTTCAAAAGATTTTGGGTAAGCTCGTCGATATCATCGACATAAGAGGATGATCTATCTATCAAAGGGCACGTCATTACCGTTTCCATGTCGAACCTCATTGGAATGTTTCCAATGTTTAGGCAGATGCGTCCTTCTTTGACGTCAATTATCGCATTTGCGGTTGCAAGAAATGGTCTTTCCAAGATAATGGGTCTCTGGGTTCATTCTTGTAGTGAAGTACAACGAAATCTGTTGGTACGGGGCATCCATTGATAATCACGGGCACATCCTCAAGCGCTCCTTCCGAACTCGAACAGATCGATCAGCGAGAACTAATTGGATATTTGCTGGAGTGAACTCAGCATATCCGAGGGATATTGCAACAGAGTGCTGCATCAAATTCACGCTAGATCCGAGATCGCAGAGGGCTCTTGGAAACTGTTTATCTTGGATGGTGCAACTAAGAACGAAACTACCAGGGTCGGGTTGCTTGATCGGAATTTTGCCTTGAATTATAGCACTGAATTCTTCGGAAATCATCATGATACTACGTTCTCCGACTTGAAAACTTTTAGTTACCATATCTTTAACATACTTCTTTAGCGTTGGCGAAATTTTGACAGCATCACTTAATGGCATCTCAACTCTGATCCTTTCGATTGCTTTCTTACAGATTTCTCTGTCCAATTCGCGCTTAGGGTCGGACTTTCATGGAGAGAAAGGGGGAATCGGGTTATAAACCCTTTCGATAGTCGGTCCAGCTGGCGCTGAATCGCTTTTTGGCTTAGGGGGTTGGTGTCGATCGATATTGTTTTCATCATATCGGTCGATATTAACTTCATCCTCCGAATATTCCTAGTCGTCTGGAATATCAATCACAACTTCTTCGGTGCTTTGCTTACTTTTTTATTTGCCCTTGTTTAGTGAAGGTTCCGCTCTACTGGCATGGAATAGCACAGGGTTGGGGATGGGTTTGATCTCTTCTCCAGAATTTTCTTTTGAAGAAGGTTTTTCCTTAACTTTCGGAACAAGTTGCTTTCCACTTCTCAAGAGTACAGCACTAACTTGACGTCTTGGGTTCATATCAGTTCGCCCAGGAAGACGTCATGCTTCCCTCTTGAAAGCGATTGCGTTTTCGGCGATATTACCTTCTAATCGTTTAACTTGTTCACTTAGAGCATCTAATTTCTTAAATAGCTCACGATGAATAACGTTTAGTTTGGTATCCATGTCGCTTTCATTTTCTGGTTTCCGTGAAAGCTTGGTTAACCCGGAGTCAGTTTTTCTTTGATGGGATTTGATTAGGGCATCATAGTTTCGGGTGAAACTATCTTCGTCCGGGTCGTAAACTTGAGACTTACTCTTTTCGATAGAAAATAGTTGTCTTTCAGAACAACTATCCTCATTTGGAAGAGTTTGTTTAAGTTTCTTTTCCTTTATGATTGAGTGAAGAGAGTCCAATGATTGCCTGATTTCAGCTAATTGGAGCGTGTTCCTGGACGTAGCTCTGTTTTCCCTATCACTGATCTCATAGGATTTTCCCAAAGCTATGTTTCTGATCAAACGCTTTGCTTTACTAGGATTCCTGGTGCTAAAGTTTCCTTCACTTGCGGTATCCAGCGTGATTTGGTAACGAAGGCTGATGCCTCCGTAAAAGAAGTTTAGGAGCTGTGGTTCTGAGTAACCATGGTGGATACAGTCACGTTGATAGCCTTCAAATCTGATCCAAGCGTTTTTAAACGATTCGTGTGGACCATGAGCAAAGTAAGATAACTTTTCTTGTATATCCCAATAGCAAGCGTCATCGAAAAATTGATTTATGAAAGCGTTTCTGATTTCCTCCCAGCAAGTTAGAGAGCCTGCTGGTATCTGATTCAACCACTTTCTGGCTTTTCCCTCAAGGGAAAAAGAAAAAAGTTTCCAGCGATTGTAATCATCAGAGACTAGATCTTCTAGGTATTCGATGTGCTCGTGGGGGTGTTCCAAGGCAGATCCACGGAAAGGCTTATTTCGCACCAGAAGAATAAAATCAAGATAGAGTTTTGATTTTCTGGTATCACCTTCTGGTACTTTGATGGCAGACCTATTGGAATAGGTCTTTATGGGGTTTAAGTAGTCTTGCAAAAACAATTCTGGTTCCTCATCTTCAAAGGAAGATGAATAAGGTTGAACAGGGATTTCGTTTCCCTGTTCATCAGCAATTTCAGAAATTGTGTTGCTTATGTTATCAGTTGGTTTGCCTAGGACTACTTCCTCATTAGTATGATCGGTAAGTAAACACTTACCTGCTTCCGGCTGGTTGGTATCGATCGATGTTTGGGGCGGTATGTCGGTCGATTCTCGCCGACGATCGCCGATGTTTTGTGTTCGTGTCGATCGATGGGCTGTCAAATTTGTCTTTTCCATTTTAGGTACCTGTAAGAGCACAATAAGAGGAAAAGATTTTAGTAAATACGAAAGTAAAGTCTAGACTATATTCTAAACTAAATCTAATGGTAATAAGAAAGAGTCCCCGGCAACGGCGCCAAATTTGATATCACTCAAATTACCCTAAGGAGTGACTTTACTCTCTCAAATAAGAGGTTCAGTTGTAGCACTTAGGAATCGAATCCACAGAGACTCTAGGATTACACAATAGATTGTTTAGTCTTCGAAATAAAGCTAGACAAACAAGTTTAGAGCAGTAAATAGAGGGTAAGCAAGCAATTGCTTGATTGAATGGTTTAGGTTTTAAGCAAGGGGAAGAATAGCTAGATTTAGGCTATTTCTCAGGTGTAACTAGCATGCAGGATATCTGGGGTTTTTAATATTCGTAGTTCTGAACTCAAACCTTAAGGTTAAATCAATGATTTATTGTCTTCAACTAGATCTTAAGTCATCAACTATCGTTCGATGAGTATAAGAAAGTGTCGATCGATTATTCTATATGAATATCGATCGATACACCTTTCGCAATATCGCTCGACAAGCGGATTGCTTATCGATCGATATAGTTTCTAGTGAGCTTTAAGATTGGATTTGAAATGGTTCTCCAATCTTACAAAGAGGCCACTTTCGTGCACTCTAGGTAAAGTTGGAACATACCAGCTTTTGTTTTCAGGGATTTGCTAAGTTTTCACTTATCCAAATTAATCCTAAGATCTAAGACAAGGGTGATCAATCCTATACTTAGCATTAAGAACAACTAGATGAAGAACTATATTTTAAACACCCTAGCATTAAACTAATTGCAATGCATGGTTAACCTTAATGAGAAACCTAAATCTAACAAGAGAAACTACTCAAACATATTCATGAGAGACAAAGTCATGATGGTTTAAATAATAATTTTAAATAGAATAATAAGAGAAACAGTAAAAGAGTAGAGAAAAATAAGAGAGTTCAAGATCTTCTCTGTATGCAGTTCAGATCTATCTCTCCATTCCTAAGCTCTCTCTCCAAGGTAGCAAGATGCTTCTCTCCAAATTAGGTCTAAAAGTTCTCTAGGCAAGTCTGCCTCTAAAATAATACAAAACCCTATTAATATAGCCTAACAAGCGGCCAGGGACTTATTTGGTAGAATAAACCCTAATGAGATGATTAGCTCATTTAATTCGTCACTAATTCTCGGAGGCCTTCCATATCGATCGATGTCACTAGATCCTATCGTTCGATGAATGTAGTCTCTCATCGGTCGATGCATCATGTTGAGCATCGGTCGATTAGCTCAAGTTATCGTTTCATTACAACCCTCCTTAAAGTATCCATTTCTGCTCCAAAATGGTCACATTTCACCAAATAGTATCTGAACCTGTAAAAGCTCATAAAAGACAATAGAAGTGTCTTTTTGTTTCCAAACACTACAAGAAAGCTGGGTTTTGACGAGGAAGATTAACGAGGAAAATATTTCCTCGTTAAATAACGTGGATATTACGATGAACTGACGAGGAAAAAAGAAGCCCACGTTATTTCCTCGTTAAATAACGTGGATATCTTTTCCTCGTAAGGAACACGTAAATTTACGTCGGCTTTACGTGGATGACGTCGACGTTACGAGGAAAAAACATTTCCTCGTAAAGTCGACGTAAATATAGCTTCGTATTTACGTGGTTAAAGTTGGACGAGGAATTAACCACGAAATAATTGAAACACGTTTTTTTTTTGTTTCACCTAATTATATTTTCGTACTTAATTCCTCGCTAATCTCAACAACCAGATTCGAAAATTTCCTATAAATATGGACGTTTGAATCTCATTTTAGACACACCAACAAATAAAAAAGTTATAAAAAAAAATTATGTCCACGTCGGGAATATTTTGAGTTCGAAGGTGGATGTATATGCATAGAGATGCTAACGGAGAGTGACGAAGAATATCTTATGGGCTGGAGACATTTATGCATCAAGCAGATTCCACACCGCTTGCCCAAGAAAGTGGTAAGATGTTCTGCCCTTGTAGGAAATGCAACAATTCTAAATTGGCAAATCGTGAAAATGTTTGGAAGCATTTAATAAATAGAGGTTTCACGCCAAATTACTATATCTGGTTTCATCATGGAGAAGGTTATAATTATGATCAGAATGAAGCTAGTAGTAGTAATAGCAACTTTCGTGAAGAACTGGTTGATCATCATTTGCTTAATGAACATAACCATCGGAAGAGCAGATGGTAGTGGTAGATTGTGATAGGGTTCATGATATGGTAGCTGATGCATTCGTAGCTCATGACGAAGATGAAGAACCTAACATAGATGCCAAAAAGTTTTATGAAATGTTGAATGCGGCAAATCAGCCACTTTACAGTGGTTGTAGAGAAGGTCTCTCTAAATTATCGTTGGCTGCTAGAATGATGAATATAAAAACTGATCACAATCTACCTGAAAGTTGCATGAATGAATGGGCAGACTTGTTTAAAGAGTATTTGCCGGAAGGCAATGAGTCTGCTGATTCTTACTATGAGATTCAGAAGCTGGTCTATAGTCTTGGGTTGCCTTCGGAGATGATAGACATTTGCATCGACAACCGCATGATCTACGGGAGTTGATGAGAAGTTAGAAGAATGTCGATTCTGCAAGAAGCCACGATTCAAGCCGCAAGGACGGGACGTAAGGGTACCGCATCAAAGGATGTGGTACCTACCAATTACTGCATGATTGAAAAGATTGTATCAATCAGAGCGCTCGCAGGAAGATGAGATGGCATGCCGAGCATACTCAGACGGATGGTGAGATGACTCATCCATCAGATGCAAGAGCCTGGAAACATTTTAACAAAGTATATCCGGAATTCGCTAGCAATAGCCGGAATGTGTATCTCGGTTTATGCACAGATGGATTTAGTCCATTCGGAATGTCAGGGAGACAATATTCATTGTGGCCAGTCTTTCTTACGCCATACAACCTGCCACCGAGATGTGCAATTTACGGAGTTGATATTCTTGACCATATTAATACCTGGTCCGAACCATCCAAAAAGGTCTCGGATGTTTTCCGCAACCACTTATAAAAGAGTTGAAGGATTTGTGGTTTACGGAGTGAGGACGTATGACTGCTCAACGAAGACGAATTTTACGATGCGGCGATGCTTTTGTGGACCATAAGTGACTTTCCTGCCTATGGGATGTTGTCTGGATGGACAACACATGGTAGATTAGCCTGTCCATATTGTAATGGAACGACAGATGCGTTTCAACTAAAAAATGGTAGGAAGACAAGTTGGTTCGATTGTCACCGTCGATTTCTTCCCGCTGGCCACCCATACCAAGAAACAAGAAATTGTTTAAGCACAAAAGGGTTGTCGAGACACACCTCCTCCATATCTAACGGAGAACAAATTGAAGCAACTCGATTACTATGGAGCATTGGAAACAGCTCAGCGTGGTGGTAATTGGCATGTCCCGTAATATGCCTGATTCTTATGGTGTTCATCACAACTGGCACAAGAAGAGTATATTTTGGGAGTTGCCGATGGAAGGATCTTCTTCGCCACAACCTCGATGTGATGCATATAGAGAAGAATTTCTTTGAGAACATCATGAATACAATATTGAATGTCCGGGGAAGACAAAAGACAACATAAAATCGAGGTTGGACTTGCCAGACATTTGCGCAAGAAGTGAGTTACATATAAAAGCAATGGACAAGTTCCGTTCCCATATTTCGATTGTCTTCAGAAAAAAAGTCGGTGTTGTTCGACCGGGTTGCATCAAGTGAAGTTTCCGATGGGTATGTTTCAAATCTCTCAAGATGTGTTGAAAAGGTCAAAAGTTCTCGGGATGAAGAGTCATGATTGTCATGTCTTTATGCAACGATGCTTCCATTTGCATTTCGGAGCTACTTCCAACAAACGCACATGAAGCACTTGCGGTATATATATATATATATATATATATTAACACAGTTATTTTAAAATGGTTTAGTTTGCTATTATATATGACTAATAATGTGTTTCATTGTATTTGGAATATACAAGGCATTGGAGCATTTTTCGGGATCTGAGCACACGCTCTTAAAGAAGAAGTCGTCGAACAACTGCAGGAGAACATTCCCATCTTATTGTGCAATTTGGAGAAGATATTTCCACCTGGATTTTTGACGCCATGGAACACCTAGCTGTCCACCTCCCATATGAGGCATTACTTGTGGACCTGTACATTACGGATGGATGTATCAGTATGAACGAGCAATGAAATATTTGAAGGGAAAAGCAAAAAATCTTGCGAAAGTTGAAGGTTCTATAATTGCGGGAAGTTTGACGGAAGAAACTTCTCACTTCACATCGTATTACTTTCGTCAAAAGTCTCGAAAAGAGCTCCAAGAAGATACGATGATGGCGGTGTCGCCAACATATGCAGTTGCTGGTGTTCCAGACATCTTTAGCCAGATAGGTCACTTCGGTGGAAAATTAAAAGTGGTTTGGTGGTCGAGTGAAGAAGACGCTCATAGTGCACACATCTATATTCTACTCAATTGCGATGATCCTTTGATGCTATTTTGAAAGGTAACATATATTGACAATTCTAAATACATATATAAGTTTAATTTTAAATACATATATATAAGTATATTAATTTTCATAAAGTTTGTGATTTTATAGCATGTTTGTTTCTCAAGTCAAGAAACATTCCCAGGTATATCTACAAGTCATGTAGACAAAGAAAAGATCAACACTTTATTAAGTGGTTCGGACTCAGGTATTACTCTAACTTTTAATTTTGCAGAATTTTTCATACAATGTATAATATGAAACTCTTAATTTTGCAGGTTGATTATGAAGACGATCCAGATTATCCTAAGTGGTTACATGAAGTAATTCAAGCTCCACGTGTAAAGGTTACCACATCACAGATGTATTTCACGAGGTTATACTTTTCACACATATGAGTATGGTAGGCAGCGACGACCAGTAACTATGGAATATGTGTGAAAGGCGAAACAGATTTCTACGGTATCTTGACGGATATTATTGAAGTGGAATTCCGGAATCTTGAAGCTGAAATGTTCTTTTCAAATGTGAATGGTTTGACCCTATCGTGGACAGAGGTGTCCGGTTTAACAAATTTGGTGTAGTTGATGTCAACGGTGGACGAAGGTACAACAAATTCGAGCCTTTCATCTTAGCTTCACAAGCAGACCAAGTTAGCTTTCTTCCATACCCCCGAGTGAGAGAATCGGGAATAAATTGGTTAGCCGTGATCAAAGTTACACCTCGAGGACGAATTATCGGTGGGGAAGAACCAACATTGCAAGAAGAACAGATAAATGTCGCCGAGCAGGCTCAACAACAAATTGATGACATCCTTCTCATTGATCCGCATAATGAAGAATATGAAGATGTTATGGACGATGCCACAAACGAAGCTGTTGATGACGAGTTTAATGAAAATGATGATGTTTCTAGTGATGACGAGAATGACGATGTATCTGATTGATGTATTTGTTTTCGATATAATCACTAAAACTATTTAGATAATTTTATTAAAAAAAGATTGAGATTATAAGTATTGAAATTGTGGTTTTATAATTTAGGGTTTGGATTGGAGAGAAGAGATATGAAGAAGAAGATAAGAAAGAAAGTGTTTGGGGTTTGGAGATTCGGTTTTAGAGATTTCCACATTTCCTCGTAATATCCTAGTTCATTTACGTGGATTTTACGAGGAAAGTTAAGATTTCCTCCTTAAAACCACGTAGATGGACGAGGCCCTACGATGAAAGCTTGTTACGTGGTTTTAACGAGGAAATTCGTCCTTATTTCCTCGTTGATTCTAAATCCCTAAATATCAACCCCTAAACTCTTAATTTTTATCTATTTCAGTGTACTAAAAGAAGAGAAGAAAGATACTGGAATCACATATGGCAAGACCTACGAAATCTAACCCAAGGCTATACTATATGTAACTCCAGTATCTTCTTTCTTCTTTTTTCTCAAATCTTTGTAATTTGAAACACAAATTTAAGAATATATAGTGTTTGATTTGGGTGATTTGGGTGGGATATGAGAAAGGAAACATCCATGTATATATAGGAAAACATATCCTCGTTATTTCCATCGTCACCACATTTCCTCGCCATTTCCTCGCCAAGTGACGTGGAATTAACGAGGAAAGTTTTACTTTTTTTAATTTTCCTCGTTAAAGCCACGTCACTTGGCGAGGAAATGGCGAGGAAATGAGGAATTGTGCAAATTCGAAATGTTAATATTTACATTAATTTTTAAATTGTAACGTTAATTTTTTTAATTTTCCTCGTTAAAGCCACGCCAATTGGCAGGAAATGGCGAGGAAATGATGAATTTTGCAAATTCTAACCCTAACCCTAAACCCTAAAGTCCGAAACCCTAACCCTAAACCCTAACCCTAAACCATATATTCCAAATACATCTTCCCTTAAACCACAATCTCTTAAGTTAGATTTGAAAATAATGTTTATATTTTTATAAAAAATATAATTAAAATTAAATTTACAAATTTTTAAATAAAGATTTAAAAGTAGTCTCTAAAGTATTTTCGATTTGGAAAATGAAATGTTGAAAAGAAAAAAAATTAGAAATAGAGGAGATTGAAGTTATAGAAATGATGGTTTGAGATTATATGAGGTAGAAGATATGAAAGATGGGATTATAGGGTTTGGGGTTTGAGATTTTAGGGGTTTAGGACATTGGCCTCGGCTTTCCTCGCCAAGAAAAGACGGGCCTCGGGCTTCCTCGCCAAGAAAAAGACGGCCTCGGGCTTTCCTCGTGAGTTAGCGTGGGCTTTACGAGGAACAAAGACGGCCTCGCACTTTCCTCGTTAACCTACGAGGAAATAGCGAGGAACCCTAATCCTATATATATGCAGCGACCTCACCTCATTTCTCTCCATTTTCTCCTCTACCTCTCCATAATGGTCTCTCTTTCCTCTCTTTTGTATAGGATAGATTAGGTGGTTAGTTTAGAAGTTAGATTAGGTGGTTAGTTTAGAGAATTTAGATAGGTTTATGGAATATTTATTTATATATATTAGTTATAAATTTAAGTTTAAGTGTTGATTTTAATTTTGAATTTATTTTTCTCAGAGTATTCGCAAGCATCAGCACTCCTCATTACGCACAGATGTTAGGTCCGCCGGTACCGGTTAGACCGCCATCTGTTTCAGGTCCCGTTCTTCGAGTCAGCAGGAGACTGTCCCGAGACTCAGTATTCACATAGAGTCTCGCCTCCTCCGATGGCTCCTCCACCGATGCCAGCTGCTCCTCATGCGCCGCCAGATGCCCGCAAATCATGAAGTTCATGCTGATTTGCAGGTGCCGCCGAGTGCCCTTATTCTCAGTACACGGTCGAGGACATTCTCGCTATGCCAGGCAGAGAAGGCCTACCGATCATAGACCCCGACCGACCAGACGGAACTATGTGGTAAGTTAAAATATTTTATATTTTTATTTGACTTTTAAAAATAATTTTAGGTTAAAATTAATATTTATATTTTTAATGTTTTTTCAGGTTTGGGCTTGACGACGACTTGCAACGGACGAACCGACACGATGAAAGGTTACAGCGTATCCACATCCTAACTGGAAACTAACTCCAATCCACGCCGAAGGACGTGGTTCAAAATTTAGCTGTAAGTTATTAAATTATTTACTAATTTAATTTTGAATTTTAAAATTTTAAAATTATCATAAATTATTTTCTAATTTATTTTTTGGCAGCAAAAATATAATTGGTCTTTGGGGGTCACGGAGAAGGTGCGGGAAGGGTTTCACGAGAAGGTGAAAGCACGGTTGCTTGACACGGTCTCCAACTGGAAGGGTGACTGGATCGTGAAGGGTTATGTGAAAGGCAAACCCGCTGAGCTCACCACGGAAGTCTGGGATGGCCTCATCGCCTATTGGAAGGATCCGAACTCCATCAAAGTCGCACAGGCTTGCTCTAACTCCGTAACTCGGTTGATGAGAACGCCATAAGGCAATGCTACACTCTACGGGCCAAAACCCCACGCTGCTATCCGTTTGGAAATGGTACGTAATTAAATATTTTAATTTATTATTTTAATATATATATATATATATATAATAAAAATTTAACTAATTTTCTTCAATGTTTGTAGGCCAAAGAGTTGGGACGCTTCCCCACTCTTCTCGAACTTCTGACGGACCCACAGGAATAAGGCGGGCCAGTTTCTAGATGGAAAGTCCGAGCAAATCTACAACCAGGTGGCAACTCGGGTCATGGAGCGCGGAGACCCAACTGACGAGAGTCGCTGACGGATTGCCCCGCTTTATCCGCACTGAAGTGGATCAGATTTACGAGGAGGTAACTTTTAAAAATTAAATTTTAAATTATTACTTTAAAATTATTACTTTAAATTTAAAATTTTAATATATATATATATATATATATATATTTTTTTTTGTTTTTAAGGTTGCTCAAGAAAAGGGCGCACGATGGGGATTGGTTCCGTCAACGATGTTCGAGCGACATCGTCTTATGGTCAGAGACGGAGGACGAAGTCTCTCAGCTACGCATCGAGTTGGACTCGACAAAACTGAGCTGGCCTCGACAAAACTGAGTTGGCCTCGACGAAAACTTCCTTCACAGCTCGTATGGGTGGAGTGGAGGGCTTTTGGACGTGATAGCCGCCACAAATCCGAATGGGAGGCATTGTTGAGGAACATGCGACAACAAAACCCTATTCCAGGCGAGCCATCCGCACACATAACGAGGCAGATGTCGAGAAGGAGCGATGAATTCTACCAGCGATGCACGAAGTCTTCTTAGTTTTTTTAATTGTTCTTTTTTTTATGAATGCTAAATATAACATATTTATTTATAAAATATATTATTTTAGAATTTTTTTAATTTATAATTTTTAATAAATAATTTGATTTTTATTAATTAATTATATTTTTAAAATCTATAAAATAAGAAACGACGTAAATTCGAAGCTAATTTACGAGTTCTTTACGTGGAAAACTAACGAGGAATTAACGAGGAAATGTCAACGTGGAATTAACGAGGAAACCTTCTCGAGAAGTTTACGAGGATCTTACATTGAATATTTTTCTTCGTATTTACGTGAACTTTACGAGGATCTTTTTCCATGGTATTTTCGTGGTATTTACGATGAAACATTTTACGTGGTATTTACGAGGAAAGTCAGCGACGTCTTTACGTGGAAACATAACGTGGTATTTACGAGGAATACTTTACTTCGTCTTTACGAGGAAATATCTGACTAGCTAATTAACGAGGAAATGGCGAGGAAATATATTTAACGACAAACGTATTACGACCAAACGGGTTTCCTCGTTAATTCCTCGTAAGTCCTTTTAACGAGGAAGTAACGAGAAATTCCCCGTAAAATAATTGTTTTCTTGTAGTGAAAAACATATAAAATCATGGTTGAAAGTGGGTAAAATCCATGACTTATCAGACTCATACCTCCGGGTCCCTGCAAAAGAGTACCCGGGGTCCTCACTGAAAGGAACTCAGGAACTCAGGAACTACCCTTTCCCCCAGGAAAATGGAAAACTTCCGACAAAGAGAACCTTCCATATTTCCGAATATGGAAGAATTACTCTTATTCAGACTGACTAAAACCGACCTAAGGACGACTATATATAAGGCGAATCAAAACCCTAAATCTGGAGATCGACGCCGGAGACTAAGAGAATAAAGCTAGGCGGCTAGACTAGGGTTCATACATCAATCTATTGTAGTTCCTGCTTTACTCTATAATAAAACGTCTCTTCACATACAAACTTTTGTTATCTTTGCAAATCTTTCTAAACACTCACGAAACAATAGCTTAACCCCCGTTCCGTAGTACTCAAAAGGACCTACACAAAATTCCCTAACAGGAAGATCTCAACCTAGCGACAGCATCAGAGATCTGCTGATACAAGAATCTGAAAATTGCCAACACAAGGAAGAATAAAATGAAATGTGGATGGATCCTTTTATAACGCGAATGTAGAGGCTCATGCAGGTTGGCTTTATCGGAATGATGATGGTCAGTTTAAGGGAGCAGTTCAGGATAGAGATCGAAAGGTCGGTACAGCATTGGAGAGTAAAATGCAAGCTGTTTTAATGGCTATCCAACATTGTTGGACTCAAAGCTTTTTAAAGATCATTATTGAAAGTGACTGCAAGAAGGCTATAGACACCATTAACAACAAAAGTCTCCATTTTGCTGTGTACAATTGGACACGAGAAATCAGATGGTGGGCACAAAATTTTCAAGACATCAAGTTTCAATGGATCACAAGAGAAGGAAACAAGCCAGCTGATAGATTAGCAAAAACTTTAACTCCTAATATGGACTCATTCTGTTTTCATTATTATGTACCACCTGTACCCACTAATCTTCTACATGAAGATTATGTTCTTTCACACTTAACATAATCGGAAATTGATGTTACAAAAAATATATATATATATATTTCAAAATATTAAAACAAACAAAAAATTACATAAACTTGTCTTTTGGTCAAGCAACAACCACATCTAAAACCTACAAACCAACTTCTTCATTACACCACCTATCTAAGTTGGATTGGTTAGTGGTGATGAGATGTTGAGGTTGAGCATGAGATTGAGCTTGAAGCTGAGGCTAAGGCTGATCTTGAGCCTGAGCTTGAGCTTGAGCCTTAGGCTGGCTTTCTGGTGCAGTTGAAGCACTAGGAATGTAAGCTTGAGGCTTGAGAGCCTGCAAAATCATGCTGAGAATTGCTCTTATTGCAACCGTCTCTTCCTTTAAGTCAGTTTTCAAAACATGAGACCAGTCTTGACAGCATCTGTGTTAGTCTTCAAGCCACATATGCACATCTCCATATCCAGGCTTTCGCTTCAGTGAGACAAGCACATACTCAGAAAGATTGGTGTCTTGAACTGAACTCTGCCAAGACCATAAATTTTATCCTTGCATGTTTGCACACTCTGAAAAAGAAAAAAAATATGAAAGAAGAATAAGCAATGGAGAAATAAATCAGTGAAACCCTAAAGAAACCTAAATTATTCAGTAATGTGAACAAACTATATATAATCCTAGAGAACTTAAGCATGTACTCGATCCTATACAAACCCTGACCATTAAAAAGCATTCTTTTTCATAGTACAAGTTTAATACAAGAATAAAAACCAGAAACAAAATCTTATCTTATCACATGTTCACATGTTCAATAACTAAATAAGAAACAACTAAGAAGAAACGAAGATAATGAACATGATAGATGATTGCCTTCATGTATTTTTGGTTGAAGAGAAGGCACCGTGATTTTCATGGTTGATGCATCCACAGATAGTCACTTGAGCCTGTAGCTTCATTTTCATGTAGACGTCATCATGGAACTTATTTTTCCAGCAGTAGTTTTGCTACAAAAAGAAGAGAAGTCATAAGAGATAAATTTTACTTAGCAAAATTTTATCTTTGAGAATGGGAAAAGTTGGAAAAAA
The DNA here is from genome assembly GCA_016432835.1 of Brassica nigra. Taxonomy (NCBI): domain Eukaryota; kingdom Viridiplantae; phylum Streptophyta; class Magnoliopsida; order Brassicales; family Brassicaceae; genus Brassica; species Brassica nigra. The sequence goes on along the minus strand of CM028245.1, from coordinate 17,973,619 downwards.
AAAACACTTACAATAAATGCTTGCAGAACAACAGCCTCCAGAAATATTTTTTATCTCCTATGGAACGAATTTCGAGCTGAACAACAGCCTCCAGAAGTATACATGCCATGTTGCTCGGATAAAAGGGCGGACTTCAAGATCAATACCAAATCTAAAAAGACAATGTTAAACATCAAATATATCTGTTGGGAGAATAACAATGGTAACACTTAACTACTAATGACAATGTTAACTCTTAACTAAATTGATCAGACAATCATTAGACATAAATCAGACACTAAGGGGTTAAGCATCAAACTTATAAAATATTAATATTAAGACAATGTCAACACTTACACAGTTAAAAATACACGGTTCTACACAAACAAGTATCATACTTATAAAACTTAACTATGAATGACAATGTTAACACTTAACTAACAAGATGGAAAAACAATGTTTACACTTACATGGTTCTACACAAACAAGCATCAAACTTATTATACTTATAAAAGAGTAATTTAGCAAACTTATAAAGACTAACGTTATCACTTACCACAATGCTCCATTGAACTTCAAAGAATGGAGGTATTGCAGGTTAAGTCCAGAGGGAGCACATAGCAAAACGTTTTCGATTCTCCTGACATATGTAGGAGGAGCCGAAGAGATTTCACTTGGAAAAGCGACAGTTCTAAGAGGTACATTGAGCATAAGCGGATACGCGGAAGCGTTAGAAAGTGCGGAAACACATTTTAAAAAAGTATTTAGGAAGCGGTACATGTTGGGAGGGTGTATATATATATTGAACACCAAATTATATATATAATAATAAAATATTGTAAATAATAAAATCCAATACATAAATCATATACTATAACTCAAATAAAACAAACATGTATAATTACAAAGAAAAAATATAATAACATACGTAAATAGTATGTATATTTATATTGCTTTGAAACTGAAAAATAATGCAAGTCAATTAATTAATTCATACACAATAACTGAATAATGTAATCAACATGAAACAAACCCAATAATTGAAAAAGCCATATTATAGTAAGATTATTATTCAGAAACACATAGTTGGAATGGACTTGAGTTTTTTAGTTTTTAACTCCACTAGAGATTTCTCGGCTCGAGTTTTCCCTATATTTTAAATTTATTTATTTTATAGATTTTGTATTAAACTACATATTTTATACTTAGACTGAATATGCTATATAAATTAGTTGAGAAATTGCTATTTTTGTACTGTTTTTGGTTACTAAAATTTTAAAATTATTAAAATTCAATTTTTCTTTCAATAACAAAATATAAGTTGGTAGCCAAATTGAATTAATAAATTAGTTCAATTTCAATTATTCTTTTATCTTTTTATTTGAGTTTTATGAAATTATGGTTAAATTAACATATAATTCAAACATTTTTAACGTTAAAATCAACCAATATTTATATTAAAATTTTAATATTTATTATTTGGTGATATGAAAATTTATATGAATTCGTTACTAAGTGTTAAGGCAGTAATGAAATGAAAAACAATTGAAATCTAAAAGTGATGTACATCAAAAGAATCCTGAAATTATGTTAAATACTTTTGAAACGAGGATAATATTTGTTTTTATTAAATTAGTAATCATTTACGTGAAATTATATATAATTAATATATAAATGACTTGATTTTAAAAAAAATGCTTGGGAGAGAAGACTTCCAATGAGACCTAAGAAGAAACTGAATGTTCTTTAGAGTTTGATCTTTATAATTTCTCAAATTACAAAAAAAGTCCATTAAACAAAGGTCATCTGTCACAATTCGCTCCATTCCAAGACTACGTTGTTATGAATCAAAAAAAAAAACCTGCAAAATTGCATGTTTATGCATTACCAAGTAATGGAAGTTTATTCCAACTTGTTTCTGATTTTTAAAATTTGTCCTTTTGCTCAAAGAGAACTTTCGAAACTACATTGACTTATTCATATAATACGAATTTATTGAATGTTGCTATAATATATTTTATACTTATAGAACATAAAGAAATGCAAATAGTCAGCCCTAGTGTATACTTTGAGAGGTGTTTGGTAATTCTTTAATTATATTTTGACACATTAATTATCTAAACTTAAGAGATACATTGGTGCAAACTAAGCAATCTAAGCCGATGAGGAAATGCTTGAATCAGGAGTCTGATTAGTGTGTTTATATGTCCTTTCATGTCTTAAGATGTGTTGTGTTAACGTTTAAGGGTTCTGTGATTTGACTATTGTGTAATGTGGGAGATTTTTTGGATGTTTTATCTTGGGTGGTAACTTATTCTCGTATTTTTGAAAGTTTGAACGTGAAACTGGTTTTTTCAGCATAGATAACCTGATAAAGTAGTCTTCCCATGAAATAAACTAAAACATTTTTCGATCAAAGAAATAAACTAAAACTTAGAAGCAGAAAAACTCCAATGAAAAAGGTTCAGAATGAGAAGTCTTCACGCAAACCGTTCACTCGTTGGGTCAGACTTCCGTCTTTGCGGGTCTTCTTAGCGGAGTGACAATGGCCCAGTTGTTCTATGCGGTTCTTCCTCCAGTGTTTCTGGAATCAACAGGGGGTCAGTTGGTGCATCTGTCTTAGCTGTTCCCTTTCGACCATACCATCAACAGCCTTTTGTGTTTGTTGTCACAACTCTGTTCACAACAGGAGAGAGGCTTGGCATCTCAGCTCCAGCACCAGGAAAGTCATTAGCTCCCTGTCTAAACAATAACAAACAATAGTCAGTGCTCTCAGTTGTTAAACAATTCAGTTAAGAGGGTTAACAAACCAAAAATACGATGGAGACCTTACTTTTAGGTAACTTTGTCTAGCATCACATTCATGGGCAAAATAAAAATGTGTTCCAGAGGTTGCATTTACGAAAAGCCGACCTAGAATTACACAGAGTAAAACAATGAATATATATTCAACTGAGATACAAAAAAGAAATATTTAACTGAGATACAAACGTGTAACACTTTAAAGATCTTTTTTACCTCCAACTAATTGGAGGCTGGCGTTTGTCGATACGGCCACAGGCCACCTTTGGTTCCACACCTCATCTTGCTAATTTCTCATCAAGTAGAACAGCTGGGCCATCAAATACACTCAAGCAAAACACAATTCCCTACGTAGACGATGTGGGTTACTGATATTCATTTCTTCTTTTTTTGGCAAATTTTAAAACAATAGGTATGGCAAACAGGGTGACGAAATGAATGGTTGCCAGTGTTATGTACCTCTCAATCCTAATATCGCCATGATGCGTTTACTGGTTTGGGTTTACTCGTTAAAAATCAAGCCATATATGCATTGTGGCAGGGGTCTCCTGTCTGGGTTTTCAACTCCTGGTTCCTGAAAAATATGACATTCAGTATTCAGTGGAATGGTGCACAAAAATGTATTCAGTGGAACAGAATGTGAAGCACCATAATCAGATTAATTGTAGGTTGCTTTGCTTTTGGCTTACCAGAAGTTGTGCAAAAACGCCTGCATGGGCATTAGTCAGCTTTCTCACCTCTCCATCAGTATTCATTTATTCATTATTGTTACCGTTTTCTGAACATTAACATAGAGAATGATTGAACCTACAATCATGACTTGAAGGACCATTAGAGCAGTTATTAAACCTTCTTGAACCCACCTTTGTATCTCAGTCTATATATTCCCAAACACTCGTTGTGCCTAAAAATCACATGAGCTTGAATGTCATATATAAACCCAAACACCAAATCTGAAATATTTTCCATTTTATGATGAAGTTTGTAATTGAATTATACCTCGCATAAAAAGCATAGCTTCTTCAGAAGACAAACATCGTCACTTGAAATCTAAGTTTAAGTATGTATACCATCTGTTAACAAAAGATCCGTAGCTGGATTAAAGAAAAAGTCTTGTGGTTCTAACACCACACATAATCTTTTGATTATGGGAACCAGATTAGCATAATCATCTATATCAGTTTGATTAAAACTGATTGACCAACCTTCTTTACGGTATCTTCGTACACGGGAACTGAATTTTTTAACAGATATTCTCAACGGAGACAGAGAGTCAACGGTGAGAGCCATCACATGTAAAGAACTTGGATGATAATGATTCAGCGGTGGAGTAGCTTCGACGGTGACTGAGCTTTTACCGGAGGAAGTGCGTTTTCGATTTGATTGTGGCGGAATTAAAGTAGAGACCGCGCAGGTTTTGATTTTGGGAGGATTTAGGTTTAGACATAGGGCTTTATATAGAAGAAGGATCAAGGGAGGTGGAAAGAAACCTTCAAGAATGGTTTTCAGATCATTGCTGATTGAGAAGGTTACCCACAAAAAAAAAATCATACATTGGAGCAGATGAAGTGGAAGAGTCGAGGAGAAAGTTGAAGCTTGGAACAGTACATGTTTCTCTGTCCGTTCTTTACATGGGCTATGTGGGCCAGACTGATAATTTTCATAAAGCCCATACGAAAGACCACTCTATTTCAGCCATATATGACGTGTCAAAATGAAGTTTTATGATTGGATATTATATAAGAGGACGTGGACAGCTTAGTTTTTGAGGATATTCCCCTTTTAATATTGTTAGATTATTATTTATGAATTAAGATGTTAATAAAATAAGCTGTGGAAGCACCGTAGCCTATTGGTTAAGGTTTAAAGGCTTCTACACCCAGGTCTGGGGTTCGAATCCCAGACTATGCAATTTCTTGCAGATTATAGGAAATCCAGGTTTTAAGTCCCGGAGAGAGCGGTTTATTAAACAATTATGCATATTACGGAAGAAAGGCTTACAAGAGATCTACAACATGGTGCAAGTTAATCTGGTCAGGCGTGGATCTTCATAGGACGGCTCAGGTGATGCAGTTAGGCGTAGATCTCATAAAGCAGGTAGTATTGTCGGTTGTCGAATCGTCTATGTAATCTTTCTCATATCGTAATTGTAATATCATAATAAATCAGCGTTATAAAAAAAATATAAGCTAAGTTGGGCCACAAGCCAATTAAACTTTGCAAGCCCACAAGAGTAATGTTCCATCTTCTTTGCACACCAACAATCACATCACCGTCAAGCTTCCGATCTACTACCATCAACGCTTACACCTACGTTCTGTGCGCTTCTGTCATGCTTCCAGTCCCCACAATTCTGGAAACGTGAATCCGAGACGATTCCATGAGATTCCGAGCGCTTTCGATTCTGCTTCTAAAACAAGAAATGCACCTTCACTGGCGATTACATGTAACGTAGAGCATAAGTTAGAGTTATAGGAACATGAAATTAAGAAAACTTAGGGAATAAAAGAAAAAACATAAAACCGTAAATTTTGCATTTTTGCTGATAAAAAAAAAAGCTTAAATTAAGTGAAAATGAGGTTATATTAGATTTTTTGTAAAATAAATTTTTCATATTATTTAATTATATGATAATCAAATTTTAAACTACTAAATAAATTCTAACTATTTTAAAATGATAAATAGTTTTGGAATGAATAATATTAACCTACTACTTAATTTTCTAACAGTATAAGATGTTAATTTAATATTATTAATGTATTAAAATAAATAAATAATTATAATAAAATAAATTATCATAATAAAATAAATTTAATTAATTTTAATATATATTTTAGTATAATAATTAATTTACTAGTTAATATTCATTAATTTCATATTAATAATAATTAATTTTATTAAAATAATTATTTTAACTAGTATAACTGCAGTTTTTATTCAGCATATTTTAAAAATTTCCTTATTTAAATCAATTTTCTGTAGTTTAGTTAATCTTTTATACAATTTTTTTACTACGTTGTGTTACCTAGGCCTGGGCATTTGGGTCTTCGGATCGGGTTTGGGTCGGTTCTTTTCGGATCCAGGTCCTTTGGATCTTAGAAATTTAGACCCAATAGGTGCTTGTAAATTTTTTGGTTAGGGTTCGGGTCCGGTCGGTTCAGGTCTATAACTAAAATACCGATAATTTTCGGGTTTGTGTTGGGTCTGGATTGAGTTCGGGTATTTACGATCTAAAAAATAAATGAGATACTAAAATTCTATCAAATTTACTCAAAATTTGTCATGTATATTTAAAATTTTACAAAATAACTTAAAAGAAACTATTAATAATATTTTAACTCTAGATTTTACATTAAAAACTTCATATTACTTAAAAATATTACAAAAATAATAAAAAAGATTGTTAATAAAAAGATATTTTAACTAAGTTATAAAATAAAATATATAATATAGAACATAAAAATCATAGCTCTGGATATAATTTTTTTAAGTCGGGTTTGAATCGATTTTTATCGGGTCGGATCTATTCAGTTTCGATTCTTTTTGGATCCGGGTCTATTTGGGTCGGTTTTTTTCGGTTCCGGTTACTTTCGGGTAGAAGAATTTTGGACCCAATAGATACTTGTAAATTTTCGGTTCGGTTTTGGATTGGGTATTTTGGATCACTTTCGGTTCGGATTTTCGGATCCAAATTAAAATGTCCAGGCCTAGTGTTACCAATTGAAACCTTAAACACTATTACTCATAACACACATTGTGGTTGGACCCATCGAAATAGGGGTGGGCATTTTATCCGTTAAATTTGATTCGATTCGTTATTCGTTGCGATTCAATCCAAAAAAACTGGATATCTATAAGTCTTCGAAGCAAAATAAATATTAAAATTCAATATCCGTTAAAAACGAAGTAAATCACAAATAATGAAAATTTTAAAGGTGGATATCCGATCTGCTCCGATTTTATACAAATAAATGTATATCTACAATTAGATATGTATAATTTGTTATTTTAACATATAATTTTGTTATTTATAATATATATAGTATTAAATTAAGGAAAGAATATAAAATCTTTAGAAAACTACAATTTTATAAAATTATGTGTTTTGTCAAAAATTTATTTCATTATAAAAAGTACTAGATTTGAACCCACATCCGTATGGATATATTTTCTTTTAAAATAATATTTAAAATATAAAATAAGTTATAAAGACATATATTTAATATCAGTTTTATGTATATAATATCGCTTTGAAATTTTATAATTGTTTAATTTTTGATGAAATTTTACAAATCATATACTAATATCGTATTTTTGTATATTTATTTTTATGAATTAATACAAATTTTATTATTTTATTTTTTGCTTAGAATTCTCGAAATGTTTGTGTGCGACTAAATTATTATTTAACATTATATTTTAAAGATATTATTTTATTTAAGATATTATATTTCAGTTTGGTGTTTTTCTTCAAAATCAAACATAAGAGTTACAACCAATAAAATATTATTTATTTTGTTCAATAAAATTTAATATCATAATTTTAAAATAATTGAGCTATACTATTTAATTTCAAAACTAATTACTGAAATACATTTAAAATATGGTCTAGATTAAATATGATAAACAATCAAATGATAATTTCCTATGGAAGTATATTGTCTTTTCTTAGTGAATATTGTTTTTATTAGGAAAATATCATATATGAGTAAATTTAGGATGTTTAGTTAAGTTTCTATGAATGGTTCAACATAGACTATTGTATGGTAGATAAAAAATAGAACCTTAAATTAATAGATTAGATGGAACATATAGTTCCACTATTTTCACTTTTGGTGTTTAATATTATGTAAAATTATATTTAACAAATATGTATAGTTTTTTTTAGATTTACTTGTATTAAACATGGTGTATGAGTTATCCTTAAATATCCGTTAATATTCGCAAATATCTAAAAAAATTCCGGATATCCAAAAAATCGAATATCCGTATTTTTTCGAAGCAAAGCAGATCGAAAAATCAGATATCCGTAAGATATGAAGCAAATCACAAATACCAAAAAATATGGCACTATTCGATCTGTACCTACCCCTACATCGAAATCACAAAGACACGGCCACGAGGCCTTTTAGCTAATTACCAACACTCTTCTTTTTCTCTATTATCTTATCTTTTTCTATTTTTTTCTGTCCATTAATTTTTGAAAAATATTAGAGAATAGTCCTTAAAAAAGTTTTTGCCATAAATATAGTCTTGTAATATTAAAATGATTAGAATGTTTTATTAAAAAGACAAATATATACTTATAATCTATGGGTTAATTAATCTAGACCATAGGGTTTAGAATTAAGGAGTAGAATTTTAAGATTGAGGTTTAAAATTTTATAAAGTAAAAAATAAATACTAAAATTAGAAAATAAAAATTTTAAAATAGTTTCAAAAATAATTTTCTAATTTCAAAAGAAAATTCAAAAAAAGAGGTTTCAAAAAAATTTCAAAAACAATTATAAAAGGTTCAATTTTAAAACATATTACTTGAAACTATATTAAAATTAATTTTTTATTTATTTTTATTTGTGTTTATATATCTAGGATAAAAAATTCTTAACCTATTAAATAAAAAATTTTGATTATTTTTTTACTTATGGCTCTTTTGTGACAAAAACTTGAAAAATATCTATTTAGGAGAATTGTCATTAATTTTTCGCACAATAAAATTGTAGCCCTCTTGTTTTAACGGCTATATATAAATGCTCATCTACTATTTATATTATACAAATAAATGTAAAAATGACGAAGTTATTTAATTTTGAGAAGAACGAGAGACGCTTTGTATATTCTTTTTTTGGCATAAATATCATATATTGACAATAAAGGAAAATAATAAAGTACAATAATAAAGTAACAAAATACTATATTATATAGTTTATGTCTTATCTTGGTTTACCCATATTGTCGTATTATGTTACTTAAGAAAGTAAAGATAATAACAATGAAATAACAGTACTATAATAGGGATAAACTAAAATTATCAGTTTCACGTGCTTAACCGGTTTCGTGTTCCTTCGGGATTCTCTCAGTTTCACGTTATAAAGTCGAACTCTAACATGAGATAACATAGAAGCAAAAAAAATTAAAACAAAGAAGGGAGGAAAGATGAGTAGGTCCGATGCTCAGCTTCACAACGTCTTCGTCTATGGTAGCTTTCAGGAACCTGATATCGTCAACATAATGCTTGAACGTACTCCTGAGATCATCTCTGTAACACTCTGTGGCTTGTACGTTCTCTCTTCCTCTCTCCATACCTTTCTCTACCTTTTTTTCTCGATTGATAAATCTCTCTCTGTAGATATAATATTTGATGGGGATGGTAGTTTTTTTCAGTAAGAGGTTTAGGCTCAAAGGACGTTTGTATCCATGTATTGTGCCGTCTGAAGCAGGAGAAGTCCATGGAAAGGTTTGGTATTTGATATTTTTTGTAGATTTCAGCTACTTTATTCTCTTTTTGTGTTTTTGGATGGTAACAGAAGATTTTTTTAGAGTTTAGATTTTAAGAAATTTTGGTGAATGGTGTTAGGTGCTAATGGGATTGACGGATAACGAACTTGCGAAATTAGATGCTGTTGAGGGTAATGAATATGAGAAAGTGACAGTTGAGGTTGTAAGGAAGGTAAGTTTGAGGATTTGAACATTTTGGTGCTAATGGTGAGATTAGATTCTTAATATTTTATATTTGTATAGGACAATTCTGAGAAGATGACAGTGAAAACATATATATGGATTAACAAAAATGATCCTGATATGTATGGAGAATGGGACTTCGAGGTTTGTATTGAACAGCTTTTATTTTGTTTTTTTTTTTTTTGAAAAAAAACTTTTACAGGAATAAGTTTTTTTTACGACCCTACTTGAACAGAAGCTTTTATTTTGTTAACCCATCTGAAATGAGAAATATGGCCCGATTCTGAGAATGGCCCGATTCATGTGTTTGATTCTTTTTTGGTAGGAGTGGAAACATCTTCACATGGCGAAATTCAAAGAAATCATTGATATAAATAAGAATCCTCAAGGAAAGGGAGTAGATGATTACACCCAAATTCTTCACAAAAACCTTGGGGATGCTCTGTTGTAATGAATGGATTTTACTGGCTATATTCTACATAATTTCTGAATTCCCAACTAAATAAAGCCTAGACTAATGGGTACTGTGGGGATCATTTCTTATTGTAAGATTTGAGTTATATGTTTGCAGAGCCGGACCTGTGAATCAAGGGGCCCTATTCAAAAATATTTTTTTTATAAAAAATATATAGTTTTTTAAGTGGCTTTCATTATAGTTTAAACAATATCTAAAATATTATGAACAAAACAACTGATTCTGAGGAGAAAAAACTAAAAAAAAATATTGTAGCAAGTTTCGTCTTGTAATTTGAAAGAGAAGATGCCTTTTGCTTTTTTAGTTTTATTATAATATACTTACATAGTATCATTTAAATCATTAGCTAAGATCCACATAATATTTATATGTATAGTTTTAAACAAAACAAAAAAAATATTTATATATATAGTCAGTTTAAAAAGAAATTGAAATACAAATAGTGAAATAATAAGTCACTCACTAGCGTTACATTTGCTGTATACAATAACTTTTTTTTTGAGCAATCTGTATACAATAGAGTGATTTACATTGAGAGTCACTTTTTGTGTTTTCATAATATTTTAAGTCACATGTTACTACTGAGACAATTTTTACAACTAGAAAGCAAACCAATGTAACTAAGATGGTCCCACAAATTTATAAAATTGGTCACTTGCTTTTTTTTTTTTCTCGGGACCAGATAAATAATTCAAACCAAAAATGTGTTTTTTAAAAAATCAAAGCTTCTTGCCTTCTTCTTCCATTATCAGCTTCTTCTCCACCAGAACTCGTGCACGCCGCCACAACCTTTAACTGTTGTCTCAGACTGCGACATTCAATCTTCCTCAGCTTCTCCAATTCGTGGCTGAGCTTGTGCTATGATCTTCGTCGGCGTTTCCATACCAAATTAATTCGGCGTCTCTCCGTCACGGCTCTGCTCTGGTCACGGCCATGTCTCCACGTCACCGTACGCGACTCCTCTCCCAGCATCGTGGCCGCCGGTGTAACGTAGATAGACGCCGTCGTTGTTCCAAGTTCGAGAACGCCATTTTTGAACCTTGAGATCAAGCTTTATTAATTTTCAGATTTTGCCCTTGTAGTTTCAATTGTTCTCACTTTCACCTCAAAACTTTCGAAATTGCATTTAAGTCCCCTTGAATTAACTCCAAACTTTTAAATTTTACTAACAGACCTTCCATATTCGCACAAACGATCCTTGAACTAAGATAACCTCTTAATATAGCCCTAAACTTTTAGAATCAATATGTGGAGACACAAATGGCTCTGAAAATGATGATGCTTTGAGAAGAAAAGAATTTTTAAATTATATTTTTATAAAATGTAAAGAGTTTTTAATATCCACCTTTGTAGATGTCCATATGTACAGCAATCTATCATGTATACTCATATAATCGTATCTATCATGGAACATGTGTACATATATATTTGCATGTTTGACCAGTGTGGATAGTAAATTTAGTATCCACGTGTACACATATTTTTCGTAAATCGTTTTGATGAGATCCACATGTACACCTATATACATGTAAACTTTGTGTTTAATGAAAAAAACATGGAAAACCGGATAAGGAGTGTTCACCGTTAGACGAAAAAAATTGAACATAATCAATAAAAATCAATACTTGTTAACAAAACCAAACCAAACATACTGAGACATTGTAATTTTGAAGCTATCATTGATCAAGTGTGAGACATCACCAAACGTGTAACCTTACTTCACCTCTCCGTCAAAAGAATTTTAAGCCATTATTGTCTTTGTACATTGTGAGACTTCTCAACCTATATGTTTAAGGGGGGCTTATTGAATTAGAGATTTGGAGAGAAAATAGGATTTCGTATATGATGGGATTTAGCTGAATCTTTTTGGATTTTAAGGATTATGATAGAGATTTTGATGAGGGATTTGATAGAGTTTTAAAATAAAAATATATTTGCTAAGATCTTTAAATTAGTTAGAGAACAACGAGGTAAGGATACGGGACAAGCAAAATTCAATTAAACAAAGAACATATTAGAGAAAGAAAGAGGCTTATGATCCCTACACTAGACCACCAGTCACAACTAAAGCGACGAAAGTTCTGATGATAGCAAAGGTAACAATGGCTCCAAAGTTAGAGAAGAATGGTTTCTGCACACAGCACATACTAATTAAGAAAAAGCCATCAAGTCAGCCATTGTTTTGTTTATACAGTAGGAAGTAGGAAAAATTACATATGATGGAAGAGCAAATTTGGGGATCAAATGCATATATAACAATTTTGGCATTAAAAGGATAACGTGAGAAACAAGAAGAAGAACCCTTCTGTGGAAACTAAACAAGTGTCTTATGTTTGGTGTTTTTGTCAATTAAACGAAGAAGATAAAAGAATTGTATTATTTGTTTATTTTGAAATACAATCTCATTAGGTGGTATTTGTTTCTAGTGAAATTTGACTACAAACTAATTATCTAATAATTCTAAATAATTCTGGATAAATATTATGATTGAAATCCTTCGTTTTCCAATAAGGCAAGATTTTAAAGAGTTTTAATAAATGATTAATCCAATAAGGTTGGATTTGATAGAACTTTCAAAAATACTAGATACAATAAGAAGTGATTTGATAAAAAACCAGAATTCTTACAAATCATCGATACAATAAGCCCCCCTAAAACTTAGTGTGAGTAGTACTTTTTCACATATCTAGACAATATGTTTGAGGGTATAGAATGCATAATTAGAAGTTCAAAATCAAAGGATATTTCTATAGAATATTACACGTTCATCAATCATTTGTATACTGTACAAATTGTGATAACTTTTGCAACACATCTGATATTTCGTCTATATTGATATGTAAATACATATGTTTGTGTTTTTGGTATATATTTACTAAAGGTCGAACAAAAACATGTGAATACATGTACATGTGTACAACGATTACATATGTATATATGTACATATTTACATCTATACATGTATATATTACTAAAACAATGTATATATGCAATAAATCACATATATACATGTGAACACATGTACATGTGTACAACGGCATGTGTTACACACGTTTGCAATATTTAATACTTGAACGGTTACAAATCGTCAATGTGTACATTACAAATTTCACTATTAACATGTATGATGTTTCATAGAAAAGCACATGCACATCAATTCATTATATTTTGATAATTTTAATGATTTTGATTATATTTTAACTGTTCATTTAGATAATTTTAGGTTTATTGTGGAGTATATATTAATTTTGCATATAACATAAGGTAAAAGTACAAATTTATAAGTTTGAGATATATATCTATTTCTAAAAATTTATTATTAAAATTAATGTATTTAAAGCATCATGTTGATTTAATACATTAAAATGAAATATATACCACAAAAAAAGTTATGGTATCTAATCTTAAGTTTAATATCAATTAATTTTATAAAGTCTAAAATATGAATGTGAAGAAATATGATTTTTTTTGGGTGGTGGCATTTTATTAGTTTTGTATAAGTCATTATAGGATGCATTTAGATATGTATAAAGTATATATTTGTTCATTTGCATTTAGTAGGGTTTGGAGTGCCTCATTGAAAGTTTAGAGGCAAAATTGAGGACTAATCTCAAAATGTTTAGACTTTGGGTCCAAAATGAAAAGAAACAAGAACTTTAGGGAGTGAAGTTGAAATTATGAGAATTTGGCCACTGTTGACTGAGTTTTCGATCCCAAGCTCGGATCAATAACGAACGGTGACCGGAGGACGCGGCGACGTGAGCTGAGAACACGGCAAAGACCGAGACGGGTTGGGTAGAAGAACGCAATGGTGAATCGTGCCTCCGTGGAGTTGCGATGACTTGACAATCACCGTGAGGCAAAATCTCATTTTACTTTTCAAAAATTTTTTTGCTAAGTTGGGTCGTGAGGTAGTAGAGAAAGACAAATGATGACGCCTGAATCAAAATATTTATGATTTATTTTCATGAAGGAACTGGAAAGAAACAAATCTGTAATACCAATCTCTTAAAAAAATTGAAAAAGTGATTTCAAAAGAAAGAAGATGAGGATAGTAGGTCCTACTATTTAGAATATAGTTTGGTTATAACTTGAAAATCTAAACAAATTGTGATGAAGTTACTAATGTATAAGTAGAAAGTGGGCTTTAGTTAAAGAAAACTGCTCTAGTAGCAAGAAGTGATTCATGGTGTAATAACAAAGTAGAAAAGTGACCCTTAATGTAATTTTCTCTATACAATAACCTACATAATTATTTACATACATACATACATACATACATACATATATACATACATACATACATACATACATACATATACGTACTTATAAAAAAAAAAAAACTGAAAATGGGGGCTTTATAAAGTGGGGATCCCATACCAATGCCAGAGTCTCACAAGCATTGGCATTAGCCAATCGACGTCAATAATGCCAATATCTGTGACGTCTATATGAAATAAGTGTTTATTGGTTAGATAAATGAAACATATATATATAATAATCGAACTAACCAATAATAATTAATACATATGAAATAAGTGTGTATGGATAGTATTCTAAATCATGTGTATCTTTTTTTTTTGGTCAATTGTTTCTTTCATTCATAACTCAAAAGAAAGTAACAGAGAAACATAGTCTGAAAAACACATACATAGCAAAAGTAACAGCCATACATACTGCTGTGCACTGATGAAACTTAGATGATAAAGGAGTGAAGAGAGTGGCAAGGTTTGTGATGTCAAGGAGACAACCTGCGATCCCATTCAAATCCATCCCTGAGCGCAGGGCAAAGAAGAAGACATTAGAGTCTGAAATTACTTGAAGCTTTGAGAGTCCATCACACAATGCTGAAAGAAGAGCTTCCTGCAGCGCCAAAATTTGGACTGCAAAGGTTGAAACCATATATAGAAAGGAGTCTTGAGAGTCATGGGCTTCATCCATACCATGGATACACCATCCAAAACCTCCATTTTTAAAAGCATTAATCCCTTCAACCATAGAAACCAGAGCCAACAAGACAAAGGTTCTAATACCAGCCTCATACTGAGGTACTAAAAGGAGATAAAACAGAGTAACATCCTCATACTGAGGTAAAGTCAGATCCTCATACTGAGGTAAGGTCAGAGAACTTGTCATATCCTCAACCAGAGGTACAAGAAGATTCAAAGCGAGGGAAACATCCTCAATCAGAGGTAAATGATTCATCTTGACACTACTAATACCTAAAACAAGGTAATGCTCATCCATGTAGGACATGTTCCAAGAAGAAACAGAGAAGATACCTTCTGAAAGCTTGACGAAGAGAAGAGAGGTTTCTGCAAAGAGAACCCATGGCTCAATCTGGAAAGTGGGACTGGAATGAAATCCACACCAAGCAGTAGAAACTCGCACTCCAGATGAAACGAAAACAGACCCGGTTAAAGCACTAGTCGTTGCAAAGAAATTTCGAGGAGTAGCTGCAACAAGAGGAACCGGAAAGCTGACAGAAGGTTTGAAGATCGTAGAGGAGCGAGGAGGAGAACATCTGGAGGGTCTGGAGGTTTCGGAGGGATGAGGGGAGAGCGAGCTTCAAGCGGAGGAGACTTACACGATGACGGCAGCGGATCTGGAAGAGGCCTGAAACGCGAGTGAGGAGTAGTCACCATCAAGACCATGGAGAGAGGGCAGAGCTGCCTCAGAGGAAGAAGGAAGGAGCGGCGGAGCTAAGGTAGAAGAGATCCATTTGAGCGGTGCACCTTGGGAAGCGGGCCGAAGACGGTTTCTTTCTAGGGCTTCTAGTCACTTCGTCGGCTAAATCATGTGTATCTAATTCTAATTTATTAAAAGAGAAATACACAATAGAGCTAACTTACTATTTTTGTGTGATTTAGAATCTTCATTAATAGTGTATTAATATTTTGTATTAGTATTTTTTGTAAATTATTTTGTTGTATATCTGTAAATTATTATTTTGTTCTAGAAACGAAGTTCTCTACATCAATTTTTTAATTTCCTAGAATTTTTCCTGTATATTTTCTTGCTTTTTTAAAAAACTTGATCTTTTGATATATATAGTTTTAAAATAAATTTTGACTGTCTAAAAATCTGCCGCTACAACCAATCACCATTTACCCTAGTGTATGGATACATACTTGTACGTGGGAAAAGAAAACTTTGACCTACATATGTGGACGGTATGATGATGACAAAAAAAAAGAAGTGAACAGTATGATGTGTCTTCTTCCAATTGCGAAAAAACTATGAGGACATACAACAACTTAAAAACCTTGATCAGTTGCATATTTTAATTGGATGAATTAAATTACATTATTTTACTTTAAAACCTGAGACAACTGTTTTCATCTATGCTAAATAAAAGAGTTAATTTTGAAGGTTTTTAAAGTGTCCATATCAGCAATTATATTAAACCAATCAAATTTACTTCTCATTTAGTTCATACCGAAACTGCTACACTTCCAAAGATCTTCCTAGCTATTAACCTGCTTCTTCAATGGCCTTTATCTTCTTTCTTCTCAATTTCTGCCACTGGATAGCTGAAAAGATCATAACACCAATATAAGTTCTAAATACCTATCTGGCTCTTCCCTTTGCTCCACTCAATCGTGTTCTCCACAACTGAAAATCTGTGTTGTTACCATCTTCTTCCATATCTGTTTTCTTCTTCTGCTTCTACACCCTGCAAAAACTTATCTTCCTCTTTGCTCAGATTTAAGTAAGCTCTCTCTCTTTTAACGAACAAAGTGTTCTGTTCTCATGCCGTATTAAATTCAAGTGATCCTATGTGCATGCCGTTATGTCAGGATTTTCATATCACACTGTTTGAAATCTGCAGATCTTCAAATTACGATAGATACACATGCTGATATCTATGTCAAACTTGTCTGGATATTTCTGCTCAGCTTTTAGTTTCAGGTAACGACGTTCATTTTCATCGTTAAGCCAATACGTGCTAATTAATATATTGCTTGGTTCAGATGTATTTTGCTTACTTAAGGAATGGTTGCATGAATGTTACCTTGCTTTTCTAACCTAAGGTCCTTTATCAAACACTGTGTATCTAAAACTTTCTTTTTTTGTTGTTTCTGAATCATTTGTGTTAAGATGTATATTTCAAATCGCTATAGAGGAAGTGCTTTCCACTTTGCTTTCACACCGATATCAACATGGCTATTTCAGCGGAAACTGAAAATGGTCAAACCGTACTTTTAAACTATGCATTTTGAGGCTCTTCTCAAAGTCTATCTCTACGGATGGAAGGTTTCTATATGGTAAAAGATCTTTTACTATAATAAGGGTTTTTTCAATGAAACTCCCTGAATGTTAATTCCTTTGTCCTTACACTAACATTGGAGTTTATAAGTTTATTTATGGTTTCTCCTCAAGTTGTGTGCTCTCTGTATATAAATTCATATACACATGGTGGCGTGTGCAGGTTATAATCAAAAATATTGTAAGCAAAAGCGTCATAGCGCAGTGTAGGGCACAGAAGAGTACGATTTTAGTTTCGAGCTTTGATCCAAGCGGCATGCTTTTGGTGGCTGCTTCGATGCAGGGACACAATATTGACGTCTTCAGAACCTCTCCAGGTACAAGTGGTTGTAACATCCCGAGTTGTGATATGTGGAAAGGTTTAAGAGAATTGATTTGGCTACCTATGTCACCAAAGTTGACTTACCTTTTCCGGAGCACATCCTGAAAGAACTCCAGAGTTAAGCGTGCTTGAGCTGGAGTAGTGGAAGGATGGGTGACCTATCGGGAAGTGATTCGCGATAGCGTGCGAGTGAGGCCAAAGCACGGGGAAAGGTCATGTGGTGATTGCAGGGTCAGTAAACAATGATTTCGAGCCTTCGAAAATTTAACGACCGACCGTCGGATGGGATGGGGCCCACGGGCCGAGAGAGCGGGCGTGGGTGGCCCATTAGCCGTGGGCGGTCGGGGCGTTACAGTGGTTCTGCGACAACATCATGTTCTATGCATCAGTTTAGGCACTACATCACGAACTTACTAATGCGGTAAGTCCTCAGATTTATATTAACCTTTAGTTTCACGTATTGAGAAATCTGACGTCCTTGATTTTGTTTTCAAGTGACACAAAACATCATTTTCAGAAATGATTGTAGTTTTATAGTGATTATCTCTTCAAGAGGGACAAATCTAATGTATGACATCAAATATCGAAAGAGATGGGAATGCTCTGGATTCTCTATCAGCGGTTAATAGGATATGAAGTAGAAACATCAGCAGAATAGATGGCAACAATGATCGGTCATGCAGCTGCTAGAATGGTTGGAGGCTCTCTTCTGGGTGCAACTGCATCAACTTTCTGTTGCCGCTCCATCAAAATCAACATGACCAATCACAAGTTCCTCAGAAGTTCGGATGGGGCTCCTTCTTCTCCCCCTTACGACATCAGTCTTACCCTGTCTTTTTACACCCGATTCAAGAGACTGATGAAGCTAGGGAGAAATCCTCAAACGCAAATTAAATCAATATGCTCCGCTCAGTACCTCGGAAATAATAATAACTCAGCGACTTTGAGGCCAAAAGTACATTAAAGAAGTTGTGACAATCTGTCCTGCGGACCCACCGTCCCATGGATCCAAGGTTCAAAGTCATGCAGGACACTGACCCAAACTTCTCACCGTGGGAAGAAACACCTCTACATCCACCGATAGGTTATTGGTGTGCTTGGCGTTCCTCGAATCCAAGACCTCATCCTTTAACCACTCTCCCACAAGACAAACTGTCATCAATTGATCTGGTTGTCCCGTGGATCTACCCGTCTCCTGAACCCAAGCTCACAGCCCTACAGAACATCGATCCCAACCCCTCTCTTATGAATTCTCACTAACGCCATAATTAGGTTGTTGGTGCGCCTCAAACCCATGACCTCACCCTTTAACAATTTTTCCACAGGACAAGCTGTCACCAATTGATCATTTGTGACAGCTTATCCTGTGGGAGAGTTGTTAAAGGGTGAGGTCTTGGGTTCGAGGAACGCCAAGCACACCAATAATCTACTGGTGGATGTGGAGGTGTTTCCTCCCACGGTGAAGGGTTAGGGTCGGTGTCCTGCAGGGCTGTGAGCATGGGATCCATGGTTCGGTGGATCCGCAGGACGGATTGTCACATAAAAATCGATTTTCACTTATAACGCCCTGACCATCCACGGCTAATGGGCCACCCACACCCGCTCACTCAGCCCGTGGGCCCCATCCCTCCGACGGCCGGTCCGTTAATTTTTCCAAGGCCCCGAAAGTCTTGTTTACTGACGCTACAATCACCACATGACCTTTTCCCGTACTTTGGCCTCACTCGCACGCTATCGCGGATCACATCCCGATAGGTCGCCCATCCTTTGACTACTCCAGCTCAAGCACGCTTAACTCTGGAGCTCTCTCTGAATGTACTCCCAAAAAAGTAAGTGCACTTTCGTGACATAGATAACCAAATTAATTATCTTAAATCTTTCCACATATCACAACTCGAGATGTTACAGAAGTTCTCCCGTACGTATCATTTTCTTTAACCTCAATTGCCTTAACTACACAATCATCAGTACTAGTTGTCACAGTTCATCACAACCTCCAGCGCTGATCTTTTGGAAATGATGAAATTTTCCTCCATATCTCTCCGCCAGTGATCTTATCAACCATCGAGAGCCGTGCTCACCCTTATAGAAAAAGAGCAACAGTCCCAGGCCCCCAATTTTCTCATCTAATTTCAGGGTCCCGTTTATTTTATTGATTTTTACTAAAATAAATTAATTGATAGAGGAAAATGTAAGTAAGCTATTTTAAGTTTTTAACTAAAACAGATATCAAATTATCTTATTTTCTGTTCTTTACAGAATGTTACTAGAAGTATTTGTATTCATCTTATGCGTATGGTAGATTGTCTATATAAATAAGTTATTGACCTCTGAAGAAATTATATTCTTCATTAGCTTCAGTTCCGTTGTCTTCATTTTTATGATATTTTAATTATTTTCTTAACGTATAACCTATCAAATTACTAACTGTGTTTCACAAATTATTTGATGTAATAATCCATATATAGCTACCGTAAAATACAAAGTATTGCATATACATGTATAAAAATATTTCTATATATATAAACTAATCTATTAATTTTTTCTTTGTAAAACAAAAAAATCATTAGTATGAAGTTGTAAAATTTAATCTTGTATAATTATTTTTTAAATCATAAAGTAAATTTTATTTTATTGTAATATACATAACTTTTTACTGTTTATAATTTTATTTTTTTCTAACAATATATATTTTTGAAATATTTTTTGCTATAGGTGAAAACCTTTGCACGGCACTGGAACCACCTTTCTCCAGGTCCTCACTACTCGATCCTTTACGATGCAGGCTTATTTCTGTAAGTATCAAGTGACGAAACCAAATAGTTTTATGGTTCATTTAGGTGAATATACAAATATCAGTAGGTAATTGCAGATGTATGTATGATTTGAAAGTATTTGCATATTTGGTAAGAGAAAGTGCATGAATTTACATTGATATCCCTATACATTGAATTTACGTTCTTCTTCTTCATCTTTCTTCTAACAACTTTTTTCCCAGAAATTATTAACTCTTTTTCCCTTTCCTCATTTCTTTTCCTCTAAACACTGCAACAACCAACGAATCTAAGCGAGAAATATCGTAAACAATTTTACCAGATAAAAAATTAGAGATAAACCTTCACAAAAAAAACAATGATCAGACCATGGTGATGAACCAGAAAAAAACTCAAACTTTCAGATTTCCTTGGAAATTTCAGAATATGAAACCAATAGCTCCTCCAACGAGATAACTTATTAGACGTATCAATTTTTCGGATTTGGTCTGGATCCTTCTTCGGAATTCTCACATCTCTCACCTTCTGCCTCTCTTTCTTGGTCTGTTAAAGAATCAATATAAAGCTAAATGCAAAGTATTTGGAGAGAGACAAAGAGACAAATCTTGACAAATGGGTACAAAAATCTCGTATGGAATTTATTAATCAAAACCATAATTGATAAAAGAAAGAGAAAAACGATGGAATCAGTGAGAGATCGAATGGAGGAAGAAAGAACAGCTCTCCTTTTCTGAAATTTTCTTTTATTTATTTCTTTTTTTTCATTTTGTTAGATTCACGGAATAGGATTGCAGCAGGGGCACAGTTGGAACTATCATTTATATACAGTACCTTTTCCATATACCTAAATAACTATTTTTCTATTGTCATCTGCTGCAAATTCCCTAGTTTTATATTGTGTCAGCCCCAGCAAGACATGTCGTCTTTGACGAACATGTCAGAAGAGACATTTTGAACTTTTTTTTTATCTTATACCCTTTTTACATTCCCAAATCATTTATGCTATTCTTTTACTAGGGAGAAAGTATACCGTAAACTTTGTTTTCCATTATTGGAAAAAATCAGTATTTTGTATAAATGAGATTCTGATATGTAAATGTGCCATCAAATGAAAATGTGATGAGATTGATAAAACTCAACGTGTTTGACGTTTATTTTTTTAGATGTATCAGACATACGTAAATGATCTTTATTAATCACTAGGAGATTAGTCTACCCTACGGACGGATCAGCAAATATGAAAATATAATATAAAAAGTTAAATTAATTGTATATTAAAAGTTACATTAATTTTAACTATAGATTTTTCTTAACAATTTTCATTATTATTTTATTTTTTATTTTTAAAGTTCATACACTTGAAAATGTATTTTTTTTGTTTAATTATTTTCCTAATTTGAACATAATATTAAGTATGATGAAGTTTTATAAATTTTACATAAATTAGCTCTTTTGCTATTTGTGTTTATTAAATTTAATAGTTTGTTTTCTTTGTATATACTTTTAGGAAAATCTAAATTTAGACAAAACGAAAAAATAAAATATCTATTTCACGGTATAGAGAAAATATTTTAAGTTAAGTACCCATCATAAAAATCTAATATATTAACAACTCGTTTGGTGAACAATGTATTAAATAATTATTTTTGTACCATCAAAGCTCACTGGAATCTTGAGATTGCAATTGGCATTGAAAGCTCGATTGCTTGAAACCCAGCAAGTGGTGGACAACAGTTTGATGAATATGCAGTTCCAAATGTAAATATTCCTCTACAACAACGCATGCACTATGAACTTTAAATACATTTTGAGTTGCTGAAGTTCCTGATATCGGCACTGTTCAATCACTCCTTGGCATTCACCTTCTCCAGGAAAATCTTGTTAAACAAAGCAGGGTTTGCTTTGCCTTTTGACATTTTCATAACCTTGAACTGAGCAATACATGAGTCTGAAACTGATTCACGGGTTAAAAGTTTTCAAGTAAAGGGTTGGTATCTGCCATACTTGGCTAGCTAAAAAAATAAGCTTTGGAGCTTGGTTTCCTTCCCACTTAGGTACTGCTTAAGCTGCTTTGGGGATTCTTGACCATTTTCATAATTTTTTTTAATCTCCACACGATGGGTTATATGTATTTCTGGCGTCATTTGTAAGGAAAGTCACATCTTGAATGCCTAGACCCACTGCCTCGTGCCTCCTGCGCTTTTCTTCAGGAAGCTCCGATAAAAAAAGGGCTAGAATGCTATCAACGTATTCCTGGGCAAGTATCACTTCTGGTAGATCTGGTTCTAGAAAGTACCAGTAATCAGTGAGGCCTTTTTCCTCATTGTTACTATTTTCTGAACATTTAAATTCAAGTTAGTTGATGGTGGATATGATTAACAAAAAAAACTGACATAGATACTGCAACCGAGGTCCTTCTTCCTAACAAATCTCTTCTACAATCTGGTCGGCTTGGACCTGGTTGTAGACAAACGCCTGTCTTGATAACCCATAGTTGATAGTTGATTGCTTTGCTAAGTGATGAAAACACATTCAACTTCTTAATTTCCACTTGTGAAGCACCAAAATCTCTAATCATCAACCAAATACAGTAAAACTGAAAATAGAATGAATTGATGGTTGAACACATAATGTAAAAGGACAAAGAAAGAAAGAAGCTTGTTGACCTTGGTGCCAAACTTAGCTGCACAGGCTTCGATCCCACTTCTAATATCAGGTTCAGATATAATCTCAAGCAAGCCTAGACTGTTGTTCTTGATGGTTTTGATTGCTCATAAGCCCTGCGATTTTTCCATAAGTGATGTGACCTATTACTATAATATTCTAAAAAAGTGGTTTTTGATGATGAAATTCAGATATGAAAACTATACATCCATTACTAACCTCGGCGTCAATGTGACTGAGGAAGTCGGCTATTCTTAAATGATAGTTCTTCTCCCTTCGACCTTGAGTAGAATAAGCAATATGGTTAAAACAACAGAGAAAACGAAAACTGAAGTGTGTATGTTTAAACATACCATGGCCGCAAGCCTCTGGAAGCTAGTCTTATGTCGCTGTGATTGATCAATATCAGCTAGTCTAGGTAGCATGCATATATAACCAAAAGTGATTTGCTATATGACAAATCAACTTTTTGAGAGAAACTAAAAGATATGCATCAAATACTTTTGTAAACTGAAATTAAGAGAGATTATTTATAGAAATCAATTGAGAGAGAGTTGCAGAACTAAAAGTCACAAAATTTGCGCCGTCTCCAACCTTCCTCGTCGTAGTCAGTGGATCTTCCTCTCACACAGAGATCCAACACCACGTCTGATGGAACTCTCGCATTTCTCTTACGTCTCAGCGGCGGAATCGGCGAGGGAAGAGGCGTTGCCATCAGTTAGATTCGGCTTTGGGGTTTTTGATTTTGAAAGTATATCCCTCAGGCAAACCATGCGGCTCTCTGGGATCTGATACCACAAAATGAAATGGAAGAGTAGAGGTTTTCAATTTCGTTTTATATAGGAATTCAATCTTTCGCATGAATGCCACCAATCGAATTAAATACTATCTTTAATATTAAGAAATCTTCCATTTAGGAGTTATAAGGTTTTCATTTACTCTGAAGTTTCGAGAAAGAAGAAGAGAACCCAGGAAAGTTGAGACGATTGAGTTGCACGAAGTAAACGTGGCATTTTATTAACAGCTGATTGGTAGATTTTTTAATCCTATGTGGATAGTCTCAGAGGGCTTAATATCCTGCTATTAGTTAGATTAGATGTCCAGTACAACTATAAATTATATGATTTCCTTGGGTTCTTCCCAAGAGTTCTAACGCCCTTGTGCACTACTCTTTACCACGGCTCAAGTTACTTTTAGGTTTAAAGGTTGAATAAACTAAAAAGCTTTGATATCAGCAGTTTCCTGTAGATTTATGTGTTGATCATTGAAGTAATGATAGGTGACTTTGAGTTGTAAAACTTATTGGAGCATGAAGAGATTGAAACTACATCGACTGCTATACAAAACTGAATATTACTAGAATGCTCATAGTTATTAGACCCAGTAAAACAAATAAAGTTAATATCTATGATTCTCTTAAATTTGTATATATTATCTGTTTAAATAATATATAGGTATTTTCAAATTGTATTTATGTACATCAAATTATAATAGTTTTATATTAGGCAGATAAGAATAATACACATACAAGAAAAAATTATATTTTAAATTAATAAAATCAAATAATTTATTTTTAAATTTTTGTAAAAAGAAATAATTGTTCTTTATTTTATATTATATGTCAATTTTAAAAAGAAATGGTAATTTTAAAATTACAACTATTATACATTGTAAATGAAGCGAGTAATCATTATATTAAGTATAATCATTTTTGTTTTTAAAATTAATGCATACTAATACATTGAACTAAAAAACTATAAATTATTTTGATTAAAAATATAGCTATACATTTTAGTTTCAAAATAATTTTTTTTCAAAATTAAATCGATATCAATGCTAACTTAGTAGAAAGAAAACTTAGTAGAAAGTTAACATAAACAAATTAACAAATTTATTTTTAAAAAAACCAAAAATATACACTACCTTCTTCATAAAGCTATGTCAAGCTTAAATCTAACTCGCTAAGTTTAACCTTTTAATCACTCATTTTAATATGTGATTAACTGATATGGATGGTTAATCCTTATATCTAGGCTTGGGTATTCGGGAACCCAATCGGTTTCCAGTTTTGTCCAATCGGGTTTTGTTTTTTTGGGTTTATCAAAATTAGTCTCATTAGGGTTATATGAAATTTTGGTTCGGGTTCTATCAGGTTCGGGTCGAGGTTAATAAATCTTCAAAGAACCGGTACAATCCGATATACTTTCGGGTTCGGGTCCTAATACGTGCTCAAATTATCCTAGAGCAACCTTACTCTCATCAAAAGAGGTCAAGTTGTAGTACTTAGGGATCAAATCCACATGGAGTTAGGGAACACACTAGATCTTATTTTAACTAAGCTAGGTTAAAGATTTCAAAGCAGTAAATTGCAAGTAAACTTAAAACTGGTGAGCAAGACAATTACCCAAGTGATTGATTAGGGGGTTTAACAGATATGATGAAGGTGTTAGACTTAGGATTACTATTTAGGTTATCAGGATTATAATAGTATGAATGCCTATGTGAGATGCTTGCATGATATTATAGAACCCAACGGTAACAATAACCTTACCATTGTCGTTTTCTGGGTTATCTATTACTAGAACCAATGATTCACTACTTAGCGCATGTCATAATCAGGAAGGCATTGATCGACCTGCTGTTGCACGTATCGATCGACATAGCCTCGCGTCAATCGATCGATGTCTCTATAGGAGAATCGATCGTTGCGCCTCTAGTAAGCTTTAAATGCGGGTTGATAACAGTTCACCAAAGATTTGCTAGACCATGCTGTCGCTTGCGCCTAGCAAATTCTGACTCAAAGAAGATAGATCCAAGGATAATATCCACTGTCATCATGTATAGGTTAGCTACTCCTATACAAGCATTAAGAACAATCTTCTAAGATGAATATCACATGCTCAAGTATTCATATTTGGGGGTAATCCCTCAAAAACTATTTGAATCCTAAATCTAACAAGAGTGTTTACTCAGACATAGCCAAACAAAACATCATAACAATTAAATAAAACTGCATAGATAAAATAGATAGAAAATAAAGGTGTTCAAGAAAGCTCTCAATTGTAACTCTCTCTCTCATAAAACAATGGTATGAAAAACCTTTAGGTAGGAACTATGTCTAAAAAAGCTTCTCTTTGCCAAAAAAACTTAGGCAATACATAAATACTAAATAATTAGGTTAAAACTCGTCAGTGGTATCTTGGTAAATAGATGGAGTTTTGGGCTTCAAGTCGGTTGTGACCAAACTGGGTTTCTGTGAGTTTAATATCGATCGATATCACTGAAGGTGTATTGATCGACGTGTCTCTCTCCGTGTCGACCTCGAGTGGTCGATATGGTCATCTCGGGTGAAATCTCTAAAGTGCTCCAAAATGCTCCAAAAATACCATCTTTCCTCCAATTGCTCATGAACCTTTAAATATGCTATATAGACTCCAAAATGGATTAAATATATTCTAAAACTATTATATATCATGACTAAAATCGGGTCAAATTCATGGTATATCAGGTCTTAATCAGTTCTTCGGTTTAAAAATACCTAATTTTTATCTACTTTGTAACCAAAATATAAGTAAAATCGGTTCTTTGGTTTAAAAGTACCTAATTTGTACCTATTTTATAACTAAAACATAAGTAAAATTGATTCAAAAACAACATCAAACATGATTGTTCAGAATTAAACAAAAATAGTTATTGATAGAAAGAAAACCAAATAATTGAAAGTATAAATGAAACCAAATTCTCATAAAATAAAAAATATTTTTCAATGAAAACAAAACCAAAATCTAAAAACTTCAAGCTTCAACCCCATCTTCAACAATCAACCTTCAACCTTCAATCATCAAGACGCAAGACGCTGAGCCTGGAACTCTGAAACAGAAAGCTCAATGACAAGAAATTAGACATGCAGTAAAGAAGACTGTAAAGAGAAACTACAGTTCGAGAAACACAAACCTTTCTCAGGTCAACCTAACCAAAATCTATATTAAGCTAAATATTAATATTAAACACCAAAATTAATATCAACCAGATACCAAAATATATATTAAGCTAAGTATTTGAGTTAATTATTCATGTAATAGATAATTATTTTAGATGTTCAATAATATATTAGTGTATTTTTGATACATATTAGACGTTAAGATCATGTTTGGTATAAGTTAGTTTTTGGGATTTTGAATTTTTCGGGTTCTATCGGATATCCATTTAGGTTCGGATAATACCCATAACCCAAAATACTAATAGACAAGATCAATTTGGTATTTACGTCGGGTCCGATCGGTTCAGATTCATTTTTATCGGATCGGGTTCAGTTCAGATTTGGTTCGGGTTTGGTTTATTTATATCTTGCACTGGTTAAGTATCCTCACAATTTTAAAAATTAATTACTACATATACAAATTTACTGGAGTATATTACTAAAAATACTAAACTAAAAAAATAAAACAATATGAGAGCTGATTAGTTTCAAATTCACATATACCAACCAAAAAAATAAGTTATACTAACTCAATGAATTATTCCAAAGAAGACATGTTATGGGAACCAAATAAAAAATCACAAATATATAAACTATAAACTTATTATTCATTCTTTGAATGTTTTTTGCTACTTTTTAAAAGTTAAAAAAATAATATGTTACAGAAATAAATATAATAGTTAAGACTTAAGAGTACTAATTATTCTTTTCCAAAATTTTAAGTTGATTAAAATGCATATGATAACTTCTTTTATATCTACACATTACTAAATATTAAATATCATATATATATACATATAATTAATCAATTTTTTATAAACAGTTAAAATCAACCATGTTTACTTTTAAAAACTCTAAATTAGAAAAATTAAAATGCGCTAAGAAGAGTTAAGCACTTAGTAAAAATAAATCAAAACAATAAAACGTTAAAGATCAACACAGCTACACTAAATATCAAATACGATACAAATTTATACATCAACTTTATATTATTTTAATAATATATAAATGAAAAACTTTCAATAAAATAATGAACAATACATCTATTACACTTTTAAATATACTATACCAAATATCATTAATTTTTTTTTAAAAATCTTATATATGAAAAAACGTAATTTTGTAAGGATTATTAGAAACACAAACTTATAACAAGGATAAGTAGAAAAATTAAAGAATTTCAAAATCAAAATATTATTCGTCATTTGTTTTCTTTATCTATTGATTTTAAATTTTAAATAAAATATTAAGATATAACAGTTTTCCTCTTTGATCAACTAAAAAACAAATTGAAACATGATCCGTGCATAGTGCAGACCAAGATTTAGTTACTTTAAAGACGAGATGGTTAGAGAAATATTGAGACAATCTATTACATATGATCCAAATTAATCAAACTGTAATCATCCATATGGATAAGTATATTAATGTGTCAAAATTCTTACTTGCTAACCATTAAAATTTAAGGAGATATAACAAATCCCAAGCTGCACAACTCTTATATTACATAACATATTTACACAAGAAAATTGGTTTTTAATGTCTTACTTTTATCTAAATATATGAGTATCTCGTGGTATATTTTTGTGTAACTTACAATTATTATTTTCTTAAAATCATCAAATGATAATGAGCCATGTCATATCATTTTGTTTGACAGCATATCTAATATCAATATAAACAATTAACACCATATAAAATAATTGAAATATAGTAAATTTTAAATTTGATCCATAAAAATGATAAATTTATACAAATTTTGGTTTTCAAAACTCAAGTTCATTGTGTTCGATTAGACATGACCTCACTGTGAAGCTCGCGCCTAATCATTTTAGCCTAGTCAATATTGGCAGTGGTTTCAAATAGTAAAGCAGTTTAAACTTTAAACGATGCACATCAAGCAAATAATGCGGATCGAGTGAGTTAAGTATAAATCATGCAGATTTAGTGGAATAAATGCAGATCAAATAGTTTATTACAGTTTTGAATAGCAAAATTAGATCAAATAAAATATATCATATATTTAAATAATAAAAATACAATTAAAACACACATAATATATAAATATAATAAATAAATAATATTAAATATTATACTAAATCTATGTTACTATAATTTTAAAATCAAAATATGAAAATATTAGGAATTAGGGCTGGACAAATAAACCGAACCCGAAAATCCGTACCGAATCCTATCCGATAAAAATGAATCTGAACTGATCCGAATCCGATATAAATATCGAATGGATCTTGTTTTATGATATTTCGGGTTATGGGTATTATCCTAACCAAACCTGAAGGTAAATGGATATCCGATAGAATCCGAGACATTCAAAATCCCCAAAAGATCTTGTACCAAACATGATATCAATTCCTAATATGTATCCAAAATACACTAAGATATATTGAACATCTAAGATAATTATCTATTGTATGAAGGTTGGTGTTTCTACTACATGAAGGTTGATGGTTGAAGGTGGCAATCGACGCTTGAAAATTTTAAAAATTTGTTATGTTTTCACTACAACGCTTTTTATTTCAAGAGAACTTGGTTTTGGTTTTATGCTTTCATTTATTTAGTTTTCTTTCTATCAATAAATATGTTTACCTTTCGTTTGATTTTGAATGATCACGGTTGATGTTTTTTTTTCTTATTTTTGAATCGATTATACTTATGCTTTGGTAACAAAATAGGTATAAATCATATATTTTTTAAAACCAAATAACCGATTTTACTTATATTTTGGTTACAAAATAGGTATAAATCAGGTACTTTTAAACTGAAGAACCAATTGGAACCGGAATCCGAAGTATATAAAGTTGTATCGATTCTTTGAAGATGTACTAACCCCGACCCGATCTCGATAGAACCCGAACCAGTCTTGAACCAAACTTTCATATAATCCAAATGTGGCTGATTTTGATAAACCCAAAAAAACAAAACCCAATTGAAAAACTGAAATCCGATTGGGACCCCGATTTCTCAGACCTATTAGAAATTAACAATTTTAAAGTCTTTTACTATAATTTTAAAGTCTGCTACCCAGAGACGACAGAGTTCGAGATGATGAAGCTCGATGCCTTCTCTTCACGGTCTCAACATCGGTGGAGGCTGAAGCTACCCAGAGTTGTCGTGTATATGTGTATATATTTATGTATTTGTTTTATTTTATATATATATATATATATATATATATATATATATATATATATGTGTGTGTAATATATATAATCATTCAATCTTAAAAAATTGTTAGGCGGTAACTAGGCGTTTTATAGACTAAATGGATTATTCGAAACCTAGGTGAGGTCTAGACATTAGCAAATTATTGATTTACTAGGATTATGGTCCATGCATAGGCATTATTATGCTTAATATATTTCATTATTTGAAAATATTTGTGTTTCAAATTTTGGTGTAAATATAAAATCAACTCTGGAAAATAAATAAATGGTTGGGGATAAAAAAAAAAATAGTGAAGTTGGATATGTTTACGTTGTAAAGTGGATCTTTTTCTTTTCGCCTTCTTATGCGAATATCTTCATCAGATTCGTATCAAACTTCTTATTAAGATAGAGCATATTTAAAGAAAACGGTGAACTATTTATTTAGGTAGTGACAAACGATTTTGCAAAAATCATAAAATATGCACTTTCTACATTTTCATATTTCTAAATGATATAAATTTGTTTGTCAAAAATAAAACAAAGTTGATTAATTTCATAGCTTGACGATAGATCCATTTACTGATTTATTTATTTATGGAACGAATCAAATAGACATAATCGTTTCTTATTATTTTTGCTATCACTACAAGAAAACAGAACGATACTGATGGAAAAAATCGTCGGGAATTGGTCAGAAAATGATAATACCGACGATATTCTGACGACAACGTCCGTCGGTATGAATTCGTCGGGAAACAACACACCGTCGGTAAATCGTCGGTTTATCCTGACCGATTTCCGACAGAATAAATCCCAACCGAATCCCGAGAAAGATCGATTGTCGGGATGTTACTAAGATCCGACGAAATTATTCAGTCGGGAATTGAAAAATCTCGACGGCAATAAGCCGTCGGTATATAAACAACATCCCAACGGACACACGTCGTCGGTTTTTCGTTAAATCCCGACGGATCAGCTTCGTCGGTATTATATAAAATCCCGACGGAAAACACTCGTCGGTATTTTTTAAGTTCCGACGAATTAAGTCCGTCGGTATTTTGATAATATACCGACGGACTCCTGTTGTCGGGATAAAATCCCGACGGATACATTTCCTCGGTTTTTTATCTAATCCCGACGGATACTCGTCGTCGGGACTTGTAAAAATTAATTTTAATTCTAAAATTAGAAACAATTAGAAATTATGATTTTTTTGAAATACAAAAAATATTAAAATTTGAAAATGAAAAGCATAAATAAATTGTACATAAAAGGTTCTACATAAAAGTTATTCAATACATAAAAGTTTTTTTTAAAAAAAAAACAACTAAAAATCTTCACCGAAACGAGTTTTAAATTTCTCGAGTAAGCTTTTTGTGAGAGCCATGTTATCTTCCAATGCTGTCTTGTTTTGGTTCAACTCAACCCGAATTTCAGCATTGTCGTTCTTCAGGAACTCAATCTCCATATCCTTGTTCTTGATTTGTTGCATAAGGTCCTCAACGGGGGGATATCCGTGACCGTAGAAGAAGATGAAGCCCTCCAATCGAACGAGCCAACCCAACATAACGGCCTTTCTTCCTTGGAACCGCCTAAATGAAAAATATATAAGTTACAATAGATCGTATATAAATATATAAAAAGCCAAAGAACTAGAGTTTGACCTCGAGAACAAGGCTGTTGAGTTGTTCCACGGTTAAGGAGTTGGAAGAAGCAGAAGTTTCGCTTCACCCATAGAAGCCTGACTCAACGGATCTCTTCTGCCTGGGTCTCCACAAGGTCGATAACATCCTTTATTAGTGAATCCTGAATTTCACCAGTTTTCTTGTTGGTGTAGGCAGACTTCAACAGCGTAAGGTCATCGATGGGATTACCGCCGTTTTCTTTAATCTAAAAACAATATATATTATTAATCAATATTTAGAAATTAATTTTAATAACTAATTTAAAACTTACTAGCTGAAGTTCTCGGGTTGGTAAACTTGTCGATCCTAAGTTGTGAATGAAAACCCCTTTCCCGCCACGCTCGCTACGCCGATTCTTCGAGTTGGTTGCTGACTGAGATTTTGTTTCATCTTTCGCCCAATGCCCCAACAAATCCTCCCAAAATTTGCTGTTGATGTTCTTTGGCACCTCATTAACTTCCCACTTTTGCTTCCACTCATTGAGTCGACCGGAGTAGTGGTGAGCTGCTTTACGGTGAAAATCAATTTCCACCTGTTTTGTCAATGCTGAATCCCAAGTGAACTCTTGCTGCAAAATAAATTCAAACAAATTAAAACAATTAAAAATAAAGAAATTTTTTTAAAAATTTAAACTTGATAAGATATACCGCAAATTGACGAAACCAGACGTCGCGCTCTGTGTCGGGGATGTCATAGTAAGTAGGGTAACCGACCTTCAACATGTTGTACTCCATCCTAAGAAGGCTTTGGGTGATTCCGTTGCCAGATAAATTAAACCTGGAAAAACAAAATCAAAACACAGTTAATAGTAAAAATTGAATTTCAAATTTTAAAATAAATACTAACCAAGTTGTGTTTGGGATAAAACGATAATTTGGATGGAGCCGCATTAGAGATTCTCGGCCAGGTTGTCGCACCATCTCCTCGATGCTCATCAAAGTCGGCAATCCCTCTCTTGAACTTTGAGAAGGGGCAGAAGCTGCTGGAGTCGGGGCGCGGGCTGGTTGCGGAGAGGAACGTGGTGCGGGGGTAGTACTGGCTGGTGAAGAAATCGGTATCCCTGAAGAGCTACTACCGCCACTCCGAGATTGGGAACGACGTCGAAGTGCCCTTAAAAAAAACCATGGTTAGTCATTTTCAAAAAATATAAATAATTAAAAATTAATAAATAGAATAAATTACAATGAAAATTATTATTTGTCATCATATTAATAAAACTCTGTATATTGATAGTTTCCTAATTAAAAATGTTTGAACAGATATTTAATAAATATAAAAGTGTTTTTGTATATAGTTATTTACTAATTAAAAACGTTTTACTAATAGTTGATAAATATAAAAATTAAAAAAAAATGTTATCACTGTCCAATATATATAAAAAACTTTTACACAACTTTATAAATATTAAAACATTTTTAAAAACGTTTTTCACTGTCCAATTAAAAATAAAAAATAAATTTCCCAAAAAAATAAATTTCAATTGGAAAGCCCCTAATCTATCTTCCATAAACCCTAATCTATCTTCCAATCAAACAAATTTACCCTAATCTATGTTCCATAAACCTTAATCTATCTCCCAATCAAACAAATTTACCCTAATCTCTATCTTCCATAAACCCTAACATCTACAAATCCAACTCAATCAACAAGAATGTGAAAACTTACATGATTGAGAAAGGATGAAGAGGGATTGCGATGAGGGAGAGACAGAGGGAGAGATTGACGCGAGGGGGAGAAGAGAGGAAGAGATTCACGCTTGGGGGAGAGATTGACGCGAGCTAGGGAGAGAAGAGAGGAAGAGATTGACGGCAAAGGGGAGAAGAGAGGAGAAGAATGGAGAAAAAAGAAGGGTTTTCAGCTTTTATATGAAATAAATATCCCGACGGAAACAAGTGGTCGGTATTCCGTCGGGAAAAAAAAGCGGTGAACCGAAATTTTGCCTCTTAATTTTCGCGGTTTACTTTTCCGAAACCGACGAACCAAACTCCTCGGGATTCCGTCGGTATTAATCACCGTCGGTATAGCGTCGGAATATTCTGACCGAAAACCGACGGAATAGGATTTCACAATACCAAACCATCTAAATTTTTTATCTAATCTTCTATATGACTTTGTACATGTGATAAAAAAGTTATCTAGTCATAAAACATCAGTAAAATTGTAGAATTACATAAATGACTACAACTTACAAATTCAAGTAAATCATTACATTAAAATGTATGGTGTTCTTTTAAAGATTTTGATCCAAAGAAGCAATCATGTATATATTTTCAGATTTTAAAGTTTAGAAAGGGAAGATGAATTCATATTTTAGGTAAAAATATGTTTTCTAAACCAAAAACTTTAATATTAATTGTTTAAGCATACTAAAAATGAAATTATTTGGTAAATTTTTTGATATCCATCGGGAATCCGTCGGGAAATACTGAATGTACAGACGTAACACCAAATGCGCCTGTTCTCACTCCGCGGTCAACAATATTGTCGTACCAATCACAGTAGAAGACAGTGCACCTCATGCCAATCATCCCCGGGTACTGGACTTCTAAAATTTCATGTATGTTACTATAGTATACATCGTCCCCAGATGATGAAGAAACACCATAATCAACTGTTCTCCTCGCAGTACCTTCTCTAAGATTTGTTAATGCATATCCTCGAGTGCAATATCTCGGATATGACTTCACGACATAGTTCGGGCCGCCAACAATCTCACGTAACCAATCTGAAATTGGTTGCCCTGTAGCTAAACAATGGCTTACCTATAAAAACAAGTCCATTGTTAGTTTATAATTTAATTATTAGTTACTAAATAATTATAAGACTCTTACATAATCAGAAAGCCATCCTCCAAAATTGTTTTGTTTGAGTTGTTCAAGTTGTTCTTCTGTGGTATTTATGTACCTAAAGCGCATTTCTGCCATGTAAATCCTGTTGAAATAGTGCAAGATGTTAGATATTTGACAAAAATAATTCAAACAATTCATAATATTGTATGCACGTACCTCTCATATTCAAGAACATCTTCGCAGTTAGTGAGCAAATATGTGTGCAAATGGGTATGCTCAGCCTCGGTAAGTCTTCGATCCTTTGATTTCCCACTATGTCGTCCAATTTGTGTAAACATGTTTGGCACATAAACATGATAAGTTGCCTTTTCACCTCGATCATCATGGCGTGCAGGTCTTCGACTTTTTGTTCGAACTTCTGATGGGAAGTAGAATTCAGCAAAGTTTGAGATTTCTTCATTGATGCACTGTGCCACAATTGAGCCCTCCACCTTGCTTAAATTTTTGACTTTCTTCTTGAGATGAAACATAAACCGCTCGAACACATACATCCACCTATATTTCACAGGACCACCAAGTTCCGCTTCTTTCGCAAGATGAATAGCAAGATGCTCCATAACATCAAAAAATGATGGAGGGAATATCTTCTCGAGGTTGCAAATGATCACTGGTATGTTATCCTCCAAATTTTGAATACCATCTGGTGTGAGTGATCTCGAGCATAAATCACGGAAGTAAGCACTTATCCCTACAACCATAAGAAGAAAAAAAAACAAATTCCATAAGTATATATAGGTTAAAATATAAAATAAATTAAAATTATAAATACCTGCTATTGCTTCTTGGACATTTCGTGGTAATAGTCCGGAAAAGGCAAACGGAAGGAGACGCTGCATTATTACATGACAATCATGACTCTTCAAGCCACTAAACTTCTCTTAGTTTTTGTCGATGCAGTTACGCAAATTTGATGCATAACCGTCTGGGAATTTAACACTGTTTGAAATCCAATCAAAAACTCTTTTTTTTCCAGCTGCATCCAATCGGTAAATGGGAATAGGACCTTTACCGTCCTCATCAACATGAAGTTCAGGACGAGCACAAAGATCGACTAAATCCAGTCTTGACTTCAAATTATCCTTCGTCTTACCTTGGACATTAAGGATCGTGTTCATCAAATTATCGAAAAAGTTCTTCTCAACATGCATGACATCTAAACAGTGCCGCAACAAATGAGTCTCCCAATATGGCAAATCTCAAAAAATACTCTTCTTATGCCAATTGTGATGTTCTCGAACACCATAAATTGGATCATGTCCATTTCCACCTACGTCTGGCGTCCTATCTGCACCAAAATCTCTGAGTTGTTCTACCAACTTTTTGCCACTTATTTCTTCTGGTGGACTTTCAAACACCCTCTTGTTCTTCGTAAACAATGTCCTACTTTTACGATATGGATGATCGTGTGGTAGGAATCTCCTGTGACAGTCAAACCAACACGATTTTCGTCCGTTTTTTAGTTGGAAAGCATCTGTGTTGTCTTGGCAATAAGGACATGGTAGCCTCCCATGAGTGGTCCATCCAGATAACATACCATATGCTGGAAAATCACTCATTGTCCACATAAGTACTGCTCGCATCTGAAAATTTTCTTTCAACGAAACATCGTATGTAAGAGCACCTTGTTCCCATAATAATTGCAGCTCATATATCAATGGCTGAAGAAACACATCTAGTGATCTCTTAGGATGATCTGGCCCGGGAACGAGAACTGAAAGGAACAAAAACTCACGTCGCATACACAAATCTGGTGATAAGTTGTAAGGTGTCACAATTACTGGCCACAATGAATATTGTCTTCCATGCTTTCCGAATGGGCTGAAACCGTTTGTGCATAGTCCAAGATACACATTTCTTCTTTCATACGCGAATTCAGGATATGTTGATTGGAAATGCTTCCACGCTTTTGCATCTGAAGGATGTCTTATCTCACCATCTGTTGAGTGCTCTGCATGCCATCTCATTGGTCCTGCTGTGCGTTCTGACTGATATAACCTCTTCAATCTTTCTGTCAACGGCAAATACCACATTCGTTTGTATGGTACCGGAACTCTTCCCGTCGTTTCCTGATAACGAGGTTTCCTACAAACTTTACATTGCTTCCGGTTCTCATCTGCTCTCCAGTAAATCATGCAGTTATCGATGCATACATCTATCACCTCATACGGCAAATCAAGACCAGAGACCAATTTCTGAACCTCATAATATGAATTGGGTGCAAGATTATCTTCAGGTAGAACATCTCTCACAAAATCAGCAATCGCATCGACACATTCTTCAGGCAAATTGTAGTCAGTCTTTATCGCCATCAATCTACTTGCAGATGATAAAGGTGAATGACCATCTCTACATCCATTGTACAAAGGTTGCTTAGCTGCATCTAACATTTCAAAAAATCTTCTAGCTTCTAAATTGGGTTGTTCTTGTCTATCTCCTTCCTCTTCACCAGATGGTAAATTTTCTATATGCATCATTTACCATATGAACAGTCCCTACCCCAAAATCTACATCCGTGCTAGGTTCATCTAACCTATCCGCAGTGTAAGGTTCGCTACTACTACCATAATCAAATCGTTCTCCATGAAGATACCAAATCTTATAACCGGTTGTAAATCCTTTCAGATATAAATGATTCCATACTTCCATTTTTTTAACACTTCTATTATTCTTACAACTAGAGCATGGACATAATAACTTACCTTTTCTCGCTTCCGGTTGACTTTGAGCGACCGCCATGAATTCTTGAATACCATGTGCATATTCTGCCGTAAGTAAACCTGTATCTGGATCCATATAAGGCTTATCTATCCAAGAACGAAAATTGGGAGGAGTAGTCATGATTTTTATTGTTTGTTGTGAGATTTTAATGAATGAAGGGTGTTTGTATATATAGGAAAGTTAAAAAACATACCGACGGAAAAAGCCGTCGGGAATTCGTCGGGATTTCTAAATTCAAACAGCTATACAAAGGCTATACAACGGCTATATGTAACGGTTATATACTCGTCGGGATTCTGTCGGGAAATGTTCAGATTTCCGACAGCATACCGACGGACCTAATATGGTTTATTTGCGGGGTCGGTTATCCGTCGGTTAATCAAATTTCTAATAACGGATACATTTTTCTTGCGAATTCTTCGGTAATCCGTCGTTATACTCCGAGGAAATACGGACGAGTGCATATATGTCGGGATATCCCGACGAATTTCCGACGAATTTGAAAATTGTTTTTCCCGACGCTGGTTGTCGGAATACCGTCGGAATATCCCGACGAAAAATGATTCGTCGGTATTGTCGTTGGAAATAACCTTGTTTTCTTGTAGTGTATGTACATGTTATTGAACGAATTAGGCTCATCATCCACATTTTGATAAACTTTTTCTACTCCTGAAGGCTGTAATACCGTTCTCATTGTCGCATCAGCACCAGTATACTATCTTCACATTTTTCAATAGTAAGATGATCCAGCCTTTCTTTTTTTGATGGTTTGAAACCTACACTATATTTTGCCCTGTAACTAATATAAACCAAAAATCCTCGCTAAAAATACTTTAAATCACTAAAATTTTCCATGGTTAACCGAAAGGAAAGTGTGAAAATACTCATGTTCGCTTAGAAGGCTGATGTTTTTTTTCAAAAGGCTGATGTTTTATATTTATTTACGCAGCTGAGCCCCTTTATTTTATATTTTTTTTTCAGCATCTTTACAGATTCATATTGACTCTGTGAACCAAACTGGAGGATCCGCATCCATGTGAACGACATAAGACGGTTGCTTTCTTTCACTGTGTGCTAGACTGTCCGCCTTTAAATTCTGCGTCCGTGGTACATAAAATAATTAATCTTTTTGTCAAATAAAAGTAAAATACTAATATACTTCAAAAATATTTTATATAATAGAATAATTTGTACTTATCATTACCTCGGTTATTGATAATGCCTTGACTTTCCTTTCTTCTTTGAAGAACAAACTCTGAAATAGAAAAAAACTCAACTTGCATCTTCAAGATAAATCATGGGAAAAGAGATTATCAAGTTGAGAAGAAAAAAAAATTTAATCTGTATAAAAAGTATAAACCTGCATCCGTTTTGTTTTGCTACACTCCAAATCCAAAAAGCAAATTCAAGAAGACGAAACAATAAAAATAGAGAAGAAAAATTGTTTGATCGAAAGTTATATAAAAATGAAAACGTTTGAGAATTGTAGATAATAGTTAGATTTAGGGATTTAATATTTTGTATTTTCATAAAATTAGGATCAAAAGAATTAATTCTGTTGTGCATCGTTTTTATTTTAAAGATTACACAAAAGAATTGTTTATTTGCTTTGCTGGAAAATATCTTTTACTAATTAATTCTTAAAAGAAAATTACATGAAAATAGTGAATGAGACATGTCACTTATACAATTGCCGATTGACTTCTGTTTTATTGTATAAAAGACTTTATATATATTTTACATTTATATGAGTTATTTTAGTTTGGGATAATTTGAAATATAGTCTATAAATAGTTTGAAATTTGAAAATACATCTTCTTTTTTATTATTTTGAAAACTACACTTTATTTAAATATGAAAAAACATTTTTATCCATATCATATATTTCTAAAATATAATTTCAAAATTAATAATAATATTATTAGAACTTTAGCTTTCTCTTTGCAACGTTTTTCTTGTTTTACATAATTTTAATTCAATAACATTGTGGCATGTTAGCTCTATGTATTTTTTTCAAACTTATGTTAGCTCTATGTTTCTTTCATACATCAATGTTTGTCATGAAACATTAGTGTTTGTGCAATTAAAAAAACAGTTTGTCATGAAATATTAGAATGCATGCAATTCAAAAAAAAAAAAAAACTCACATGATTTTTGTTTCTTTGTGTGTTCAATGATATTTTGTTGGTATGTGATAGTGAGCTTCGAACATTATCTGGTATTGATACAAAAGGTGAAAGTGTGCATTACAAAGCTTCGAACATTTTAACTTCTTGCGAATCTTTTAGACTGTTTTTATTTTGAATCTCTATTTTTTACCAGTGTGCATTACAGAGTGGTAGTGAAGGAAAATGTTAATTTGGTGAAAAGTTAAAATAATCAAATTTATTAAAAAATCAAAACTAAATCAATTACCGAATCCGAAGACAAACGTTAAATACACTTAAATATAGAAAGAATGAACTTTCAAACTAGTGAAAAAATTGTTTTGCAAAAACAGACTGAGAAAATAAATCACAGAAGAAAACATGTCATATTTGTTTTCCAAAAATTTCAAAATTTAAGATATTGTATATATATTATAAAGATTTTTTTTTAAAACATAGCATATTATTGTTGAAATTGTTAATTTAAATATTAAATAAATTATGATAGTAAAAATGATAATAATATTAATATTTAGATGGGCTACTTTAGTAAATCCATATATAAGAAAGTGTATTTTTCAAAAAACTTAAATGATGGTGTAGTTTTCAAATTAAAATCTTATATAAGTGTATTTCTCCAAATTTTCCCTTTTAGTTTTTAAATTTAGTTATAAAATTATTGTAATGAATTATCAAAATTAGATATACAAAACAAAAAGTAAAAAAAATGATTTATAATAACATTATTGTCTAATTTAAAATATTTAGACTAATTTAGATCGATTTAAATCAATTTTAACCGATTTAGGACAATTTAAACTTATTTTTATCGTAGTATTTTAAGAAAATCGTTTTAGAAGGACCGAGTTACCGTCTAGGCGCCGCCTTAACCGATTTTTAGAACCTTGAAACATTATAAACAAAATAAATTTTTAATAAATTGTTGGTTTAGTTTGATGGATTAATTTTCTTAACCCGTTATAATTTTATAAAATAATTTTGATATCTAAAAATTTAAAATCGATTTCAATTTTGTCAAATAATTTTGATTTATAAAAATATTGAGACTACTTTACGACTAATCAAAATAATTTTTTTAATACACACCGGTCACAATTTAGTCGCTATATTTTGCGATTTATTTGCTACTACATTTATAATGTTGCAATTCATAGGTTATATCTAATATAATTCAGTCGCAACATTTAGCAACTGAATAGTGACTAAGAACAGTAGTCGTAAACCACGCTAAGCAGTCGCAAAATATCAACTTATTAGCGGCTGATATTTTTAGCAATGCGTGCGACTACGTAATTTAAACGCAAAACAGTCGCAAACATGTATTGCAACTGATTAGCGGCCGTTCTTCCAGTAGTTAATTTACGAGAAAGAATACTAGTGCATCAATCAAATTATTTGAAAAAGATATTGAAACGTTTTTAAATGGATAAGGCGAATCTTTTGTGTACTTCAATGGTCAACAGATCTCTCGATATTGAGAAAGATCTATTTAGGTCATGTGAAGATAGCGAAGAGATATAAGGTCCTAAAATACTTTATATGAGTGCTATCGGTGAGCTTATGAATCTTGCAAATTATACTAGACATGATACTGCTTGTGCTACTAACTTACTTGCAAGTATAGTTCTTCTAGATATTGGAACAAAATAACATATATATATTATGTTATCTCATGGTACAACTGATGTAGGATTGTTTTATCCTATAAACCCTGAATTTGGTATGGTTGGTTTTGCAGATGCTGGATATTTATTAGATCCACATAAAGTTTGATCGCAAATACGTTTTTATTATTCGATTTCATGGCGTTTCCAGAAACAAATTTTGGTTGTAACTTTTTCGAATCATGTAGAAACTATTACGTTTTACGAAGCATGTCGAGAATGTGTATGACTTAGGTCAATGAATCATTACATGTACATGCAAGAAGAAACCATGATAATTATCAAGAAGGAACTGACAAAAGTTTTTAAAGATAATTCAATTTGTGTCCCTCAACTCAAAGAAAGATATATCAAAAGCGATAGTATAAAATATATTCCTCTAAGATTTTTCTTGTATATACAAGAACTCTAGAAAAATTAAGAAGTATACATTGAATATATATGTCCATGAAACAATCGAGCTGATTTACTCACAATACCTTTCTACTACAACATTCCAAAAACACTTACGTTATTAGAATGTGCCACTTGAGTGACATGTGAGAAAAAGTATCTAATTTATAAAAGGAAAGTACAGATAGTACTTATCCCTTAGTTTTCCTAAATAATTACCACTGAATGCCATTGGATTTATACACGGTCGTTTTATCTCCTTTCTTCTCGACTTCCTTCTGATTTTTCTTTCGGATCATCAGACTTATCTTTTGCGTTTGTGTATTGTGTTGGCTTTTATTAAAATCTTCTCTCTAGATCAACTCTTTTGTTTATTTCTGATCAAATGGATTGGTGCTTTGTTTTCTATAATAAGATTTTGATCTGATCGGTTGTTTAGTTTCTTTCATCCTTCTCTCTTCTCTCTCTGTTTCACACTTTTCTTTGATTTTGAATCTTCTCTCTATCATCTATGCTCAATACTTTCACTTATAATTGATTGGCCTAAGTAAAGGCTATAGCAAAGTCTCTCCACCGTAATTAAGATTTGAGTTGTTGAAAAACTTCTTTGGTTTAGTCCATCTTTTTTTTCTAAATCAATGTGAACTTTTCATTGTGTTTCTTTCCAGTGTTAGATGAAGAATCATTCAGTTTCAAAGATGAATTGCTTGAAGAGAGGAGCTGGAGAAAGGCGTTCAAAAAGCTACTGGTGATGTCAGAATTACGACGACGGCGTTAGTGAATCTATGATCGCTCCGTTACTGCGATCCCCAATTCGTCAACACGTGTTGTGGCCTAATCTTATCTTTATTTCATTTGGGCTTATATTAGACTTTTAACAGTATGTTTTAATGTAATCGTTGTTGGGTTTGATTGGGGATTTAACATCACCATATTAGGGGGTTAATGAAACTTAAATGTGTGGAGTTTTAGAATTTTATAAGTTTAGAAATTTTTTAAAAGTTGATTATATTTTATGAATTGGTACCAAAGAATTTGTATAAATTATCATTGATTGTTGTTGATTATCAAAAATTTTCATCTATAATTTTTGTCTCCAAAACTTTCCTTCTAGAATCATATATACATGTTTTCTAAAAAACAAAAAAAATCATGAATACAATTATTTGATATTTTAAAAATGATATGATCGTTGTTTATATTCTTATTTAATATAAAATATAAATTTTCTCATAACGTTGTCTCTAATGGTTTTGTTATAGTTTTCTTTGTTTTATCATTCACTGAACAATAAAAATGTAATACAAAACTTTTGTGTCTATGCATGTATTTTTTTTGTTTCATAGATTTTAAGAATCTTATGAGTATACATGGTTTTTCCAAAGTTAAATATTATGAGTAAAACTAAAGAAAATCTACGCCATAATAATAAAATATTTTAATAAAATTACAAAAATCAATTAAATTTAATTTTTGTAATAACAAGAAAAA
Source organism: Brassica nigra (assembly GCA_016432835.1). Classification (NCBI taxonomy): domain Eukaryota; kingdom Viridiplantae; phylum Streptophyta; class Magnoliopsida; order Brassicales; family Brassicaceae; genus Brassica; species Brassica nigra. The sequence continues at coordinate 17,930,539 of CM028245.1, read as the reverse complement.
ATTATATGGAATTTTAAAGTTCATAAACCAATAACAAAGGATTCTAACAAGATTTTTAAAATTCATAAACTAATAATAATATCATATCTAATCAATTTAAACAGGAGTACAAATAGTATTTAACCATGAGTTTTTCATAATATTTACCATCTCATACAATTGGACGTAAAACAAAGTCGTTTCACTGCTTCGTTTACTCGACCTAATAATTTAACGTGTACAAAACCAATTGATCCTAAAATCACGTCGTTTGTTAACTTAAATGCTACGGTTTAGTTTGGTCTGTAGAAATCTAAACCAATATATACATAGTTTGGTTCACTACTTAAATAGCAAATTGGTTTATTACTTAATTTGGTCTGCATAATTTAACACAAACCTATCTCAATAGAAAGATTTCTCGGTTTAATTTATTCTGCAGAAATCAAATAGGAAAAATCAAATTATCAAGTGAAACAACTCATATTCAACACAAATCAAATTGTCTCATTATACTCCGGCGGTGAGTCATTATTTGTCTCAGAAATCAATAAGTTTATATGGTTTACTTTTACGATTATATACATATTAACATAAAAACTAACATAGATACATAATATCAAATGTGTTCCCGGTTTGTATAGATTACAAATTTTGAATATGAATCTTTTTTCTATAAAATATTTTAGAATAAAATACATACTAAAATTACAAATTTTCGGATCTTATACTTAACTGAATTTCTTAGGCCAGCCGTTTTTATTTTATTTTTAATTCTAACTTTTCAGATAGGCCCATTAATTTACTTAAAATATATTTTAGCAATTTAATTTCCAAACATATATTAGAAGGCCTATTATAATATATTAATAGATTAGATACCCATTTATAAAATTATAAATTCTCTAACCAATATTATCTATTAGTATATTAGATGTAGTTTCAATGCATTACACAATAATATACATATATATATATATAGCAAAATGAATTTATATTAGTTAAAATATATAAAACACAAAATTAGAGTTTCACTATTATAAAATAAATATATAATATATGCTCCTATATAGTTTTTAATAGACTAGATTTGGTGGTTTTAAAAGTACATATACATATACATTTATATAAATAAAAGCTAAAGGAATAGAAACCTTTAAGCAATAATTAAACAATATATAAATAATTAATATGTTATGTGTAAACATGTTAAAAAAAATATGGTAATTGATATATATCTATAATATTATAATATATATATTACATATTCATTTTCTTGAAACAAAATAACACTACGGGTGTCTTGGTCCAAAATCTAGTATCTGTTATTTTTAGATAAAAATTACATCACCGTACTTTTTTATCATGATTTTTATTCCATTAATTTTTTTCATGCAAAAATTTTAATGAAATAATATATAATACATAATAGATAATCAAGGGAAAATGTTAAAGGAAATAATATACAACTAAGACAATAATTATCCAAATCTTGACTTTCTTTTCAATGACTCGGTCACTTCACCACCTTTTCTTTTCTGTAAATATGATCACTGTAACATAGATAGAAAGTAACAATTATGTAAAATTAGTCTGATTTTAGATTAATAAGCTCTCTGGTCTTTTCCTTGCTTTAATATTAGATATACGCAAATAATATATAACTAGGATAAGACCCGTGCCTTGCACGGGGTGAGATTATCATAAAAAAACACACAATGTATTTTATATTTTTGAAGATAGTTTGAAGAAATTTAGGATTAAAACATGTGTAACGGATAAATACCGTCATGTTACATAAAAATTCATGAAATATAAATTGTTATATAATGTTATTTTATAATATGAAAGATTACATTTAATAAACGTGAATTTCATACAAAGAATATAGTGTTTATTAGGAACATGAATTATGCGTTTTGACCCAAATTGTGTTTTAGACAAATTTGTGAAATCTACACTATAGTGTCGTTAGGAAATGAATAATGCTTTTTGAGCCAAAATGGATTTTTGACTACTTTATGAAACCTATACGATTTTATGCCAAAATCTAATGAGCCAAGTCCAAAAAATAGCGTAGTTTGATAACATAACAAAGTCTGAACTACTAAAAATATGACATAAATTTATGACTCATTTACTTACTTTTGTGTCGACTAAAACCACCTCAATAGTCTCTCCCACAACACCTTAGTATTATTTCCAAAGATGAATTATTTTAATCTTGATTTTTCACATTTATTTGAAAAAATTTCAAATCAGAAACAAAATCTAAAGAAGCTATTATGAACAAAAGATTATTTTTAGAGTTGTACCTAGTATGGGGGATTAGCACACAATACATGGTCATCATATAGTATTACCACAACTTGCTAATTAATGAGAAACAATTACTAAAAAATGTGTATATATAGAATATTAACTTTTGCCACGATTAAATGGAATATTATTTAAATTACTTTATAAAAATTGTTTTGAATGCATTCGTTTTATCATGCTTGCAAGGGTAATCTTGAATTTATTACTGGAATCAATTAAATATTTCTCTACATAAATTGAATCAATTTGAAATCTTATTGAGATATTTGCACTGCATAGCAAAATACCAGGCTGTTATTTGTGTGAATGATTACGTACGGTTGAATTATTTTAGGTAATGTATATGAACTGAATAGTAGGTTAACTAAATAGTTATTATTTGTGTGTAATCAAGTAAAAGACAAATTCTGGGAACATATGCACATTAGGAAAGTATATGTAAACAATAATTAAGATTCATTTCAAATTTTTGTAACTGAAACATGGCTCACCAAAATTTTCTATATTTCTACCATAAATAGCCCACGATTTCGCATTCCCTAAAATAACCGCTAATCATTAAAGTATTTTTTTGGTGTAAAGTGTAAAACAATCATGAAAGTTAATATTCTAAATTTTGTATTTGAAATGTGGGTTACGATTTAGTATTTTCTTACAAAATTTCAGAATAATTATATTTGAAATCATATCTATAAACTTGCAAAATATATCGCCATCTTTGTACAATGTTTAAGAACAACTTAAAAAAAGTGACATCATATAAATTAAGTTTCATTTAGAATCATGTATTGAGCTGTCTTTATGAATTGAAATTGTGATTTTAATGTGTTAGTGTTCTTATATCAACCAATAACATTATATGCATATGGTGAGAGAAATCTTATGAATATGATTGTAAAATATAATTTTTCTATACACATCTTAGAACAATTTACTGACGAAAAATGATAGCATACAATTTAATTTATTGTAGAATTATGTATTGAGATGTCCTTACGATATGAACTAATAATTTTAAATTGTTTGTGTTCTTACGTGAGCTGCAAATTTTATGTATACAAACTGCCGATAATTGTCAATAGGCACCACCGCCTGACAAACTTATTTTATATGCATAAGACAAAATCATTTTTCTTATTTGTATAATGTTCAAAACATTATATTCATTGGGGTGAATAAACGACGTCGTGAGGCTTCATACGAATATAATATTGTACATTAAATAATATATCAAGTCAAATATGAGTGGTACCAATGGCATTATATGTAATAAGTCTAGTTAAGTAAGGGTAATTATAAAGATTAGCTGAAAATGAATATGGGAGTGACACATCACTATAATGGCATGCTTGTAAATAAAATATCAAAGCAAGGTTACTCTTAATAATTGCTTCTCTATTAATAAGAAAGGGATATCACTATCACAACTAAAATATATATATATAAGTATATTTCCCACTTAGAACATATAAATATTGGGGTTCCTTAAGTGAGTTTCTTAGATAATTAATAATTAAAAAAAATAGCTAATTACTTAAGCAACATGTCTTAGTCAAGGCATGGTAGAAACGACTCTTGTTAGACACATGTAGAAGAACTATTAGGTTTATGATTTTGAGAGGAAAGTATAGCATCCCCGATACTAGATAGGATTATTGGATTCGGCCATGGTACGAGGAGACGCACCAGTCGGGTCATATAACCTAGAGATAAGCGTATCATGGCTGAGTAGATGGGTTAAGGGCATCAGAAGGCTGAGACTTAACCAGAACAGGAAGGATGTAAGCTAAGAGAGCTGGCGAGTAATCCGGTAGCTAGGAAAGGTCTGGATCAAGCTCAACCAGCTAGGTGAAGCTCGGGGGTAGCTCACTCAGTGTTGGTCAGCTATCAGGAGCTGATGGACTAGCTCACTCATCTGGAGCAGTTAGCAGTCAGCTCAACTCAGCTCGGTGGAGTGTTATGGTCCGGGCTGGTGTGGTCGGATCATGGACGGCTATGGGTCCAGGTTGGTGTTGAATGATCCACAAAGGATCCGTGGGTCTTGGCAACTGGACTTGGAACTCAGACTGATGTATTGGGCATGTTGTCAGAAAGCCCACATGCCAAAAAGGCAGTTGGGACGATTTCCAGGCGTAAAGATGTCAAAGGGGAAGTTTGTGCCTTTTCCCTCAACCGGTCGTGCATGTTCGCCCAAGGGAAGTTGGCGTGGCCTTTCTCTATAATAGAGTGCCTGGCACCGAAAATGGCAAAAAATGCATGAGGGGAAACTCTGCCAAAATCGTACCACAAAGAAAGAGAGAGAGAGACCGGCAGTTAGAGGAGTAAACCGTGTGTGGTGGTGATTGTCTGTCCGGCGAGTTCTGACCGTGGGAAGACCCGGAAATGATGATGGAAACCAGACAGAAGGATAAGGAGAAGGACTTGGCTCCATGGGAACGCATGCCTAAGGTTAGTGGTGCTAACCGCGGACCATCGCCCACAATCCATGGTTGTACCGGATGGGTTTATGGTGCGATTGGTGTTGGTTGCATCCATCTCTCTTTTACTCACTCATCCATCTCTTTTCCTCTATATTCTGATCGTGTCTGATGATTCAGACTCAATGATACTGAACCAAGGCCTTGGCCGGTTCAGAAAGATAGTCTTTGGCCTTTGCCTGACTGTCCATGGTCGAGATCTAAGTGATCCGGATGGATTTGTTGGATCCAATTATGGGAATCTCTTAGTTGGGATTATTGGCCTATTTTAATTAGTTTTTGGGAATTTATTTGAATATGTCATTTTTGGGTCAGAGATGTGTTCTTAGGATCCGAACCATGCTTATCTAGTTCTGTTGCTAGGATATCGGTTTATATATCTGATGCGATTTGTATGGTTTCATGATCAGACCAGGATCATGGTAAAGCCAAGGAACCGTGAGGACTCAAGCCAAGGATGGATGTGTGATGTGTTTGGGTAAATTAGATGATATGAACTTATGTGTAGCCTATTGTGCAACTGATTAACTTATGATAGCCTAGTGTGTAAACTGAATACTCTGTATGGATCTCATTTCTATTATCTATAAAATGTCGATTTGCCCTTATCTGATTGAATACTGATGAATGATTGTATGAACCTCATATCAATGAAAAATACTTAGAAAAATATTAGACTTAAAACCGAAAATAAACTAAAGAAACAAGTAGGTAAGTCTGCGGTCTGGTTGAGTTGAGAAATCCAGGATCAGATCTTACAAAAAGAAACGATACACCTTTTGCAACTCCTCAACGAAGACGATTGGCGGTTCTCAGCGACGGCGAATCTCGGTGGCTCGACGGAGAAAATCGGTCTCTCTCTCTCTCTCTCTCTCTCTCTCTCTCTCTCTCTCTCTCTCTCTCTCTCTCCCGCCGCAACTGTACATTTCCAGCCGGAGATGGCTCGAATCTTAAATCCACTCGTCGAGGTTCAGATTATTGTTTACTTGGGTGAAGAAAAGCTAATCAAATTTCGAAACGGAGCTTCCGATTTCTACAGCGATATGCAGATCGCATGCCTCCCAATTCCGATTTCTTCAATCACTCTGCGTGCCTCAATTCCATCTTCATCAGTATCCTCAAACCATCGCCGCGCTTTCAACATGGCTGCGTTTCAGAACTCAAAACACAGTTTCTTCACCGTAGCTTCCAAAAGCTCACGAACTGGTTTCAAATCTTCTGTCTTGGCTGACGTCATGAGAAGCGAAGAAGCTCTTGATGATGATGATGATGCGTTTTATATGAGGAGATGCGTGGAGCTGTCAAAGAGAGCAAATGGGTGTACTAGTCCTAATCCTATGGTTGGTTGTGTCCTTGTCAAAGACATAAAGGTTGTTGGGGAAGGGTTTCATCCCAAAGCTGGTCAGCCTCACGCCGAGGTAACATCATCAAAAGTTGCAGTTTTTCTTAATGAGTTTCTGGAAATGAGGAGACTTTATGTATTGTTTCTTGAACTTCTGATTGATTGTTGCATTGTGTGTATCTTATGATTGTGAGATTGGATATGAGTACGTAATGAGTTTGATTCTTGGTGAAAGTTGTTCTTGGCATCGTTAGGTGTTTGCTCTTTGAGATGATGGACACTTATAAGAATGGACTGTCAGGTTTGTGGAAAATTTTATAATACTAGAGCGGTCTAATGATATATTCTCTTAGCTTTTTTTTTTACTTGAGTATTGGTTTCTCAGAGCAATGGGTGGATCTGTTCCATTTGAAGAAGCTTTAGCCGAAAGACTTTCTTTGTTCAAGCCTTGTCTTTCCAAAGTTGAGGAATATCTCCAAAAGACACCCCCAAGGTACTGTTTCTTTTTGTCTTACCTCCTTGCATATGAATGATTCTTTAGCATGGTGCGTGCTATTTCCCCTTGTTGCACTCTGCTTAAAGGAATCATTTTCACATATAAAGATGGAATGTACTTGCTAGTGCTTCATTGGCGGCCGAGAAGAGTCTTGAAAATAGATTCTCTGTAGAAGATATGTGGAAACAACAGGTTTAGGTCCATATTGTATATTGATAGAGTATAAGTCTTACTTTGAATTGTGTTAGGCTATCTCCTGGCATTGCCGAGTTGGTATAGTTAGGTGTTTTCAGAAGATATGTGGAAAAAACAGGTTTAGTATAAATTTTTTTTTAAGAACCCTTAACTTAAGAAATTCCCATGAAGAACTAAAATTAGGTGTTTCTTAACATAAACTCTTAAATACTAAGAACCCACTTTGGGGTTACCACAATAAATATGCTCTTAGTGATACACAACAGCAAATGCTTTTTCTTAATAAAATCTGGCAACGTGTTAGAAAAAATATAGCAAAAACATTACCATAAGCCGGAAGACTTTGTGTTGTTGTTGTTGTTTTTTTTTTACTTTTGCCATGAGACTGTCTTTAGGTTTAAGACAACTCAGTAGCTACATTTATTACGCTTTTCACTGCAAAATCTAACACGCACTCTTTGTGGCCCCCACCACATCTCTTAACGACCCACACCTAACCTAACCATGGTTAAAACATCAACCTGTCCATAAAATTTAATAAAAATCTTCAAATTCAACCTTAATTTATTTAATTTTCTTCTTTATTGTAAACATTAGTTTAAGAGATACCTCGTCAGAAAAATAAAAAATCAATAATTTATTATTTGTCCTTTTTAATTTCTTTATTTGCTTCGGCAACATTCGTCACTCTCTTCATGTCATTTTCTTCTTTTCCTGGAAGATTTATATTAAAAACGAATAAAGTTGAGTAGAAATTATAATATAATAATAAATGATCTCAGAAAGCTCAAGAGACTTTTACTTATCTTTTTCTTCTTCTCCACCCTCTCTAAAACTCATATTCCATAGTTTCTCAAGTCTCCAGCTTAAAAAACCAAACCCTAAGTTTCTTTCCTTTTTTTTTCCTTTTCGCTGGAACATTATTGATGTTTTGAGCTGTGATGGATTTGACGACGCATACAACAATAAAATCTCTTCCTAAATCACCCGAACCAGAACCCGAGACTCCGACCCGGATCCAACCGGCCAAACCCATTTCCTTCAGCAACGGCATCATCAAACGCCACCATCCTACTCTCCTCTTCACTTACAAAGAATGTCTCAAAAACCACGCCGCAGCGTTAGGTAGCCACGCGCTAGACGGCTGCGGCGAATTCATGCCGTCTCCGTCGTCAGTCTCCACCGATCCAACGTCTCTCAAATGCGCAGCTTGTGGTTGCCACCGTAATTTCCACCGCCGTGAACCAGGCACCGACTCTTCCTCAATCCCTCCGCCTCCTTCCTCAGTCGCTGCCACAATTGAGTATCAGCCTCACCACCGTCACCATCCACCACCACCACCACCGCAATTAGCTCCTCCTCGTAGCCCTAACTCCTCTTCTCCGCCGCCGATTTCCTCATCTTACATGCTCTTATCTCTCTCCGGGACTAATAACAACAACAACCTAGCTTTCTCCGGCAACAACAACCACCAAACCGGATCTCGTAAGCGGTTCCGAACGAAGTTCAGCCAGTTTCAGAAACAGAAGATGCACGAGTTCGCCGACCGAGTCGGGTGGAAGATGCAGAAACGCGACGAAGACGACGTTAGTGATTTCTGCCGTCAGATTGGAGTTGAAAAAGGAGTTCTCAAAGTCTGGATGCACAACAACAAAAACACCTTCAACCGCCGTGATATCCAATTCTCCGTCGCCGGAGACACCGAGATCCAGAAAATAGATAACGGCGGTGGAGGAATCCACGCTCCGATTTCCGCCGGTGAAACTAACCGCAGTAATAACGGAGGCAACGAGCTTCACCACAGTGTTAGTAGCGGCGGAGGTGGGTTTGATAGCGATAGCGGTGGCGGTGGAGCTCACGGCGGTAACTTAAACGGATCATCGTCGTCGTGAAGGAAAGATTAGAGTCGGATTCAATAAAGAAGCTTTGAGCTTTTTAGCTTTAGACTAAGCCATCGTTAATAACTTCTATTAGTTTAATTAAAAACCTTTCTGTGTTTGGTCTGTAGTTTAATTTTTAGTTTTGATTAAATGTACTTTACCACGACGTTGTCTCGCTTGATGGAGGAATAATTGCATTGCGAATTAATTCTAACCAAATCTTGCTTTAAATAAATGAACCATGAAATGTGATTTAAGTTCCAATAAATTATCTTGTTGTTTCTAATAAAGAAACACAAAGATAAAAAAAGTCAGGTGATTTAATTATTACTCCTTCTATTTTTTAGAGTATTAGATGTTTTTTTAATATTTTCATTTAATTTTTATAATTTCTAACCAAAAAAGTTATCGATTATACATGTAAACACAATTCGACAAATAATAAAATATATTTAAAACATAAAGTTTAAAACATCATTTAATTTGGAACTAATAAAAATTTCTACTAAATCACGTATTAAAAACGGAGGAAGTAATATTCATTTGGTTTAATTTAAAAACATCATTTAATTTGGAACTAATAAAAATTTCTACTAAATCATGTATTAAAAACGGAGGAAGTAATATTCATTTGGTTTCTTATCTTTAACTTTAAGAGAGCTTTTCTTAATTTTATTTGTTACCAAACTACAATGTATGTGTACTATTTCTATCTAATCTTACGTCCGATTTATTTTTGTATTATAGGGTTATATGATACGTCATTTAATATTCTACTTCAAATGAATAGCCACTATTTTGAATAACATTTTTTTATTACCATCAGTTTCCTCTTTTATAATGTCCTTCTCATGGATTCTTCCTGATAACCCATTTCTGGTAAATATACTTAGTTTTGATTACTCATTTATCAGGTTAGACATAACCTTTTACTTAGAGAAATTAGTACAATTAATTCATACGAAACATAAATATTATTTTTTCACATCGTAGCGTGCAGTATTCTATAATTAGGTTTTTGTGGCGCTCACCAACTACTTGATAACTAAAATATGCTTATAACCAATGTTTTGAAAACCGGACCGGATACCGACTCGGTGCAGCTACTGGTTAACTGGTTGAACCGGTTCAACCGGTCGAACCGGGTTTTATATTTTTTTAAAAAAATGTAAATAATCATATATTTACACTATATGGATCTAAAATTACTTCTAGATAACATGTTTCTATTCTTTTTATTAAATGAAAAATAAACAAGAAACATAAATCTAGCTATATATAAACTGAACAAGTGAATACTATGTAAATTGAAATTGATAAAATTAAATGATTTACAATTAAAAATTACCATATTTATTTATTTTTACAAGTAAAATCTCAATCTTTATGAATATGGAAAAATCAAAATAGTTATGAGACCCAGAAAGAGATTTTTCATATTTTTTTCTTAAGAAAATTGAATAAAATAAAAAAATATTTTAAATAATGATAACTAAACATTAGTTATGAAATATTAAATTTTAAAAGCAATTGAAAAAACATTATTTATATGTTAATTTTTTAGAACCGGGTTTTAAAGTTGACCCGGGTCACCGGTTTTACCGGGTTTTAACCGGTTTTACCGGTTTTTCTCAAATCCGGGTTTTAAACTGAACCGAAACCGGTTTCTTCAGCGAGTCGCGGTCGAACCGGTTCGACCGGCCGGTCCGGTCCGGTTTTCAAAACACTGCTTATAACTTGACAGTTTCTAAATAGAGGTTAAGGCCTGGCACTCACACTAATCATTGAGTAGATTGAATAGTTTAAGAATAACTTTCCATTTGAGGAAACGTAGGGATGAGTCTTGAAATGTCGGCTTTCACAATAAAAGAATAAAATATATTATTGAGATTAAGATATGGTAATGTCCATACGGGTTTGTTACAAAAATTTAAGCAATTAAATTAATTATTATGGTATTTTTTAGTTTAATATTTTTTGTCAAGTCACATTGATCTTTCCGTATTGTTGGTAGGGTCAAAACTTTACAGAAGCCGAGGTTATGGCCCTAACTGTCATATACCATGTGCACCGCTTATTAATTATATTTTTATATATGTTTTATTTTTGTAACGTAATATAGCCATCAATACACATTATCAAAACAAAACGATATAATTACCCGTAAAAATATAATCTGTTCACTTTTTGAGAAACAAAATGAGAAGGAAAACCTTTTCACCTTTTTCTAGTCACCATATTATTCTGTTCTTTATCGAAGGAAAATAAATGTTAGGAAATGAGAATATTTTTTCTTTCTGAAAACAAAATGAGAATATATTTGAGCTACAAAAAATAATTAACGTACAGAGTTATATAGTTATAATTTATAATCACGGCTGGTTCTGAGAGTCTGAGAAATAAACATTTTACTATAAATTTTAATAATTGTTTTAAGAAACTTGAGAATTATTATTAAAAAAACTACACATATTTCTTCTTTACGTTTTTGAAAACTAAAATTAGTGTTTACTGAATAATATCCAAAGCCGGTATAAAATTAGTATTTTATTTAATTTTATATTTTGGTACTCGTATGTTGTTTGTTGTTTGTTGCATGAACGCATATATCCTAATAATGAAAAGGCAGATCTAAATCGTTTTTTATATTTAAACAGTAGTAAGCAATTTTATTTCTTTTCTTTTTTTTGAAAAATGCTAATATCAAAATAGCAATAATCTCGACTCTGCTTTTTTATTCTTGGTGACAGAGATGCGTGGGAGGTCTGTCCGTCTCCTAGGAAAATACATATTCTTGTCATCTTAGAAGACTATACAGTAAAATCTCTATAAATTAATACTCGATAAATTAATATACACAAAAAATATCTATAAATTAATATCATCTCATAATTACTAATTGAATTTTTGGTTCAATTAGTATGTCGATAAATTAATATCTCTATAAATTAATAAAAAAATTATAGTTTTGGTATAGTCTCAACATTATTAATTTATAGAAGTTTCACTGTATTTATTTCAGAATAGGAGGCGAAAGAGACTAGTTCTCTAACCGGATTAACCGGAAAGATGGTGATGAAAGAAAGATTTGGAATTGCGTCTATAACTTGGTTGTGTGTCCAATAACTTAAAGAGCTATTAATCCAATGGCTACACCGTCTTTCTGATTCTATTTTAATTGTAAAATGGAATGATGTCCGGTTGAGAAGGTTTAATAAATATTTTTAATAAAAAAGGCTAATAAGCAATTTTTCTCGGAAATTTGATATACTGATAAAAGAATGTCACTCTATTTTATTTAGTAACTAGTGATATTCTGCCGGATTATGTTGTATTCTTATTTAAATTTATAATTTATTATATGGTCTTAGTAAAGAAAATATGTAAAATGAAAATATGTAAAATATGATATTTTCTGATCTTTTTGATAGTGGTTTACGACCGTAATATATTATTTTGTTTGAAGTTTTTAGTTCAAAGTAGAATAGCATTAGCAGTTGTTACTAATCGATTAATAAAAATAGAATAAAAATCGATAGTCGTAAAAAAGTTAATTTAGTTGAAATCTTAAATACTCATGTCATAGACTGAGCTTTCTTTCAAGAAATGTTTGAAGATATTAAACCTGAGAAAGTTGATTAGCATGTAAAAGCACCACGAGAAAGGAAATCATGCATAAGAAAACTACTACATTAAAAGTAAGCAATCATTAAGGTAAATAAGAAAGCGATGTACCTTCCCATTAATCAACAACATATCAACCCCAATATCTCACCCCTTTCTTAACATTTCAGGCTTTCCAAAATTGTTGTAGCCTAGTTTGAATATCTCTACACCGATTTATCTTCAACTCGAGCAATAAAATTGGGAATTCGACAATGATTGAATTGGAAAAGTAAAGGACTATCGTCCGAACTCTCACACCGCCTATACATATACAATGAAACCGAAAAGGAACTAAAGAAGCATTCAATAGGAGATAGTGGGATGAGTGGGATTTCTGGATTGATTATATGAACGATTACGTCGATTGCGTTAAAGAAGGAGAATTGTAGAGGCTATATTCTCCATCGTCAACATCAAATACAAAGAAATCCTATAAACCGGTGTTTTGAAACCCGACCGGACGAATCGGATGATTTACGGATCATGGATCATTGATCAACCGCGGATGAATCATGGATTAATAAATGAATTAGTTTTATTATATAATAATATATTAGCTATGAAAACAATATATATAAAACTAAAGTTAAGTATTTTAAGTGTACATACAAAATATTAAGAAATAGTTTAGATTATTTAAAAAAATTATAACATAAGAATTATGACATCTAAAAAATCAAGACATAAAATTAAACTTCCAATCCAAAATAAACCAAAATTAATACATCATTGTAATAAATTGTCAATAACAAAATAAACTAACACCGATCACATCAACTAATTTTGGTTTTCTAAATTTTAAAACTTACCAACAAATTTTTTAAATTTGTCACTTCATCATCTTTGGGATATTCTTCAGCAAGAGCATTCTCTAATTTATTATAATCAAGCTCGCCAAGTTTTTCTTCTTCAACAATCAAAACTCGCTTTGTAATTCACATGATCATATGATTTTATTCTTTTGATCGTAAATTAAAATGTAATGATTTGTTATAAACTAAGTTAAATAAAAATAAAAAATAATTTACTCACCTTTCTTGCAAACGTAAATTGTAGTGTAGAGGAATAATAAGCCTCATCGTGCTTTAATAGGTTCTACGGATGTGGCTCAAGCAAAATCATGACTCACCTTTCTTGCGAACGTAAATTATAGTGTAGAAGAAGAGGAAGACATCAATAAAACTGAAAATTTTAAAATTTTAATTAGAAATTTAGAATATAAAAATAATTTTAAAACATAACTTGAACTAATAATAGTAAAAATAAAAATTATCTATTGGTTCAACCAAGGCTGCAACATGTATCGGGTTTTAGTGAGTTTTGTGTGTTTTATGGGTTTTCACAAAACCCAAATTCGATTTATATTGGGTCACCAGATTTATCGGTTCAATTACGGGTCCGGGTCAGATTCAAAATACTCTTATAAACGTTTGGACCTGTATGAAGGAAAATTTAAAACCCCCATTTTATTTCACAATTAATATCAAAATTCATTAAATTTAAATTGAGAAAATATTTTAATTATTAAAAAGAAAATGCCACATGGCATTTTTTCCCCAAGGAGATAAAAAAGCCTACTTTATTAGTATAGAAGTCACGAAAAAAGGCTCACCGTAAAAGTTAATTTATTACGATAAAGTACGGTTCTTTGGGTATGAATTATGATAGATATATGTAGACTTGAAAAGAAATGGCCCACCATGTTTCATCATAAATGTCTAGATCTTAAAATTAAATGTGCTGGTACATAACTATTACTCATCATGATTATATAATGCTCCAATTTCATGGAACTTACTTAGAAAACTATAGAGGATTAGGTATGATAGTTTTCTATTATTAAATGGTTGTCATTTATATATAGTAAAGTTGTGATTTACCTTTCTTGTGCACCTAACCGGAAATTACCTTATACATCAAACTATATTTAAGTTTTTCTTATATTGAGATTCTTACCAAATTTAGGTGATAATAACCAACACTGATATTTAGTAAACACACATAAATATTTTATTAATAAAGTTTGACACCAACTAAATGGGTGACATTAAATATTTATCTAAAGAGATTACTTACCAAGAAGTAAAGTTATGTAATACCTTTCAACCAAATATTATTAACACTGCAGAAAATAAGCACAATGAAAATATTTTTGTAAACAATGCAATGCAAACATTATGATGGATTACTCTTTCTACTTTTTTAAATGTATGTTTATGTGTTTTACACATATTGAGAAAATACATTAAATTTTAATAATAAATTTATCATTTTGTGATTATCAATTTCTTAATTTTTAGACATATAGTATTTTAATAAGTACATTATTTTCTTGAAGTTTGTACTTTACCATTATTAAGAAATAAAAATGCATAAAACATAAAATATATATCTTTTTGGAATAATATTCTTATAAAAAATTTAACTTTCCGAAATAGAGAGAATAACAATTACAATACGATAGTCATAAAAATTCTTACATATAAAAATCTTATAGTTGCTGAGATGAAGGTATTTGGTAATTATATTATTACAAAGTGATGATACAAAAGATTAATAATAATATCACAACTATTGACTAACCAAATTGTCTCAATTTATAACAAGTGTAGTCTCATAAAACATTATAATAATAGCAAAAAATAATTAATAACCAGGATAACATCTCAAAATTAAATTTCAAATGAATTAGTTTTAAAATAACAAAAATTTAATTTATTTTCTATATAATATACCTTTATTACAATAAAATTAAAAATATTAAATTAAACAAAAATTAAATAAAAATAAATACATCTAATTTCTAGTTTGTTATGAATAAAATTATTCTCAAACTTTTGTTACAATATTATTATTTTCTGTGGTATAAGTTCTATAATTACGACCAAGTGAAACATTATCTCGTCATTTTCTTGGTTACACGCTTTTTGTGTTTCACCACTATTCAAAGACTAGTTATGTTGAACTATTCGAACTGAATGAATAAATACTAAATAGTATATTGGTACAGACTGGGTATATATACATATGTACAATTTATCTAATTTGGTTCTTTGGATAGGAAATATTTTCCTCTAGAAACAATCTTCTTTGACTTGTTTCTATCTGCAATTTGAAGATCGGTGCGCTCTTTCCTAATAGTTGCTATCATCAGGATCACTACACCAAAACATATGCATTACAACTACGATTTTCGTTGTTACTTCGTTGTAAATTGACCATTACAACGAAATAACTTCGAAACCGAAATCGTCGTAATCTTTTAGTCGTAATGCACATATCGATGTAGAATCGTCGTAATCTTTACGGCGAAAGGTATTCGTCGTAATCTTTACGGCGAAAGGTATTCGTCGTAAAGCAGATATAGCACATGTCGTCGTAAATAATTTGTTAAAGTACAAAGAAAGGTTTCATCGTAAAACATTAGTAATTATTTTCGTTGTAAAGTAGATGTAAAGGTTTCGAAGTAAATTGGTTGTTTACCTGATGTAACGTTTACGACTACGTGCCATCAAAATCTTGTTATGTCGTTGTAAAGTTTTACTTCTAGTTTACGTCGAAGATATGTTTGTTCCTCGAAAATTTATGTCGAAATAACAACTCTTTTAAATTTTAATTACTAATTAAATGAATAATTTAATTCTAAATAAAATTTAAAATTAGTTTTAAAATTCTGAAATAATAATTAAATTCTGAACCAAACTACATAAATAAAAGAGTCATAATGTAGTACATAAAAAAGAAAATGAAAACACATATAAAAATTATGGAAGCCCATCTTGGAAAAGTCTCGACGTTGGTTCGCTCCAAATCCGCAGCTTCCTCTTCCGCGTCCGAGGCCGTGGGCGGTTGATGTTGAGTGTCCGCCTAACCCGCAACATCTCGCATCTGCGGATTTCGCCCACCATAAGATCAAACACACTCTCCATGAAGCCAAGTAAGCTTGGGTAGCACCCAAGGAAGCTTGGGTCGAATCCAAGTCTTGCGGAGACGAAGTTCTCTGCATCCGTCGGTGGGCATAGGCCGATGTCGCCATGGAACATCGTTACAGATCCTATGCCCACGATTCGCCCATTTTCCTAGGACAACCTGTTTTAAAAAACAATTAATTTTTTTAAAAAAATATTATAAAATACTAAAAGCAATGAATAATAATAAAATTTATACCTCCTCGTAATTGTTGTCCAATTCAACGGTAGATAACTCAACGGGAACACCATCAGGTGACTGCTGCGTAAGTTGAGTCTGGTGTGGGAACCGAAATTCACAACGTCAATTTCCGATAAAGATTTGATTGCGGAGGAAAGCCAAGTAAACCCGACTTTCCTCAAGATCCGGATTCTCCACGCTACACACTAAATCGATAAAGTAAGCAGAAGACAAAAAATGGGAATTGAAATATTTGCCCGAAGGCGTTTTATTAGATAAAAGAAACGAGTACAAGGATTCTCCGAAAGACAAAGAGATTTGCGGTTTAAAGAAAAAGATAGAGTCGCAGGCAGCCAAACGTCCTAAGCCTTGCTCCGCTAGTCTAACCACCTAAACCCTAGTTTTCTAAGCTAGCAGGATGCTCTAAGTCTAATTCTCGGATTTTGGGATGCCTTCTCTTCGCTCTTGCTCTCCTTATATACCCACTTCAGGTCGGTTTGCCTTGGTGATGGGCCTCGCTTTGGGCCCAAGCTTATCTCTTGAAATGTTCCATTTTCGCCGATCTTCGCAATCATCCTCGAAGTTTTCCGCTATCCGTTGGCGACTTGATGTTTATCCGATGTTTGAAATCGGATGAACCGTCATAGTCTGATTGGGACTGAATTCTGAAAATCGTAAGTAAGTCTGCGGACTTGTCTTAAGTCGTTAAACGTTTTATACGATTTCTTCCACGAAATCCAATCCTTCCAGTTTACCGTAAAACATCGAGGACGATTCCAACCGAATCGAAGATGTTTATTCCGTAGCCTTGATTGTACCAAACTCACGAGGGCTGATCGAACAAGCTAAGACGGATCGAACCGGCACGATAGGACCGAGACCGGACGAGGGCCGGACCGACGCCAGGCCGACCAGCCGGGTGCCGCCCGGCAGCCGGTGCCGCCGGCGCCAGCCAGCCAGCGCCCGCATGCCGGGCGCCAGGCGGGTGTCGCCGGCGCCAGGCCAGCCAGCGTCCGCGTCGCCGGCGCCAGGTCGGCCAGCGTGCCGCCCGCCAGGCCAGCCAGCGTCCAGCCGCCGCGCAGACCATCTTGCCGTCCGTGGGTTTTCCGTTGCTCGATCTTTCCCCGCAGTCGCTCGTGCGGAAATCTTTGAGTTTGGAAGGATCTTTGGCGTAGATTTCGAGATAACCGCTTTGGACCCCAACAGTTAGCCCCAGCTCGTAAGATCGAGACGATTTTGGGCGAGTGATTTGAATTTTGGAAATCGAAATCTTCGGCTAAGGATTTTCCGCAGAAACCTGTCTTCTCCTCCTTTTTCTTATAAGTAGCCAACCTTCCCTTCTCATTCTTCACATCTTTCCAAATTCTCTCTTCTCTCAAGAAAGAAAATGTCTTCATCCCAAGTTGAAAAGAGTGGTTCGATGTTGAGATGGGCGAGGCCGCCAAGCTCGTCGGTTCCAGCCAGTCAAGCTCCGCCGCTCAGGCCGCTCAAGAGGCTATTCCGCCCCTGACTGATGGGTTTGATTCTTTCAAGGCTAAGCTATCCCGGCGTAGTGCTGCGAAGGCTCAAAGCTGGCGAGGACTGAGACGCCCGATGTTCCTTCCGCTGCTCCAACTCCTTTGCCTGCTCCTTTGGTTCCCAGCCCAAGTCCTATCCGATGCTCTCCGCCTACGAAGGGTTATTGTTCCTGAACAGACTCGATGTTCAGATCCATCCATCGGGTTCTTTGACTGCTCGATCGTGATCTCGGAAGAGGGCGATAGAATCTGCACCTCTTCCGGCGAAGAGGAACTCGTCTTGGGACTGCCAGCGGCTGGTGCCGCCGTTGCCAAGGAAGAGCAAGGGCTGGCTGGCGTCCGGGCGAAAAAGCGGGGTAAGAGCGAAAGCGACCTCTGAGCCGTTGCGCCATCGCTCCAAGGTTCGATTTGTCCGTAATTCTTGCACCATTTTTGTTGCGATGATACTTACTCTTTCCTTTTGCGACAGTTTGTGTCTCGATTGACGGAGTGCTTGGCGAAAGGGTCGGAAGTCATTCGCCTATCGAAGGAACTGGAGTCGTCGCAGGAAGCGCTGAAGCGCATAAGGCTGCATTGCGACCGTCGAGGACACCCATGCTGCCCAGACGCCCCAGCTTGAGGTTCAGATCAGCGATCTTGAAGCGACTGGGAAGACCGCGAGTTCGTTACTCAAGGTGAAGAAAGAGAAGAGGAGTAAATCCTCGAAGTCCGCCGTCTTCGAGAAGGTTCAGCTCACGAGGAGATGAACGCCCGTAGATCCTCGGAGGTTGCCGATGCCAGCGACGACTTCTATGGTCGTCGACGAGGATGGCCATCCTGTTTGAGTCCTTGATAGCCATCCAAGAGGACTTGGCTTTTGCGGGATCGGGGAGTCTGAATGAGCTCGAGTTGCTTCGAGGTAATGAGGCCCCGCTTTGGACTTGAGAAAGCCGATTATCGCCAAAAGAGAGTGCGGCGACCGGGAGATTTCGATTCGATCCTCGCCGCCTGCAAGCGAATGCACCAGCTCGACCTCCAAAACTCAGAAGATCAGGAGAGGGAGAAGATTGCGAGGTTGGCGGACGAGGCGGGTAGTGGCGATGCGACCGAGGGAGGCGACGGCGAGGCTGTCCCCGCAAGTGAGGATGAAGATGACGCTCCTGGGAGCGTCTAGGTTTATCAATCCCTTCTGGGATTTCGTTTTTTATGTGTTTCGGCCGTTTAAGAGGCCATGATGTATTTACCGACTGGCCGTTGGTGGCTTCGAATCCCTGCCCTTTTGGGGTTTTGTTTGAATTTCGGCAGTCTCAATCTATGAAACGCTGATTTATTTATGAACTTCAGTTTTCAAAGTATGAGAAAGAGGGTGTGAGTTGTCGCCTCATTCCTAGTTCCCGATGATCACCGCATTCTATTATGCATAAAGCGAGATTTTCCGCGGTTTACCGATTTATCAAAACTCGTGAAACGAATAGCGAAGTGAAGAGACAAATTTTGGGATCTCGTATACCATACTATGTCTGTGAGATGTCAAGATCCAGCGTGGCTGGGTTTAGGCAAGACCTAGGTTTACTCTCGGACTGAGGTTTTTGCATGACAAATCGGCTTTTGTTTTGCTCGCTTGCGATTTTAACCGACTCGCACCGCTTAAAATCCGCGAATTGTTGTCGGCTTATATGATTTGTTTGGCGGAGTCGAGCTACTTCCTTACTAAGAGCTAGACCAAAATTTTGATTTCTTGTATAGCGCTATGTTTATCCTTGTCGGATGTAAGAGAGCCTACCCTCAAGGACGGCTATTTGTGCTTAGACGCTAGAGTTCGCTTTGTTGTGATCAGCAACAACGAAATGATACCGTTTTGAGGTGCGTTTGTATGTTCGAGACTAAGATTTCTCGCAATGTTTTATGGAAACAAATGTCCTTCGCGCTAGCGACGCCTCGCATGCTGAAGGCTGATTTTTCCTTATGCATCTCGTGTTGAAACGCTTATGGCTTTGGGATGTCTTTTGCGAATGTTCGCAGCCAGAAAACTGTCGCTTCCGCTTTGGGCGGGACCAAGGGGTCGCGTAAGTTTGACCAGGAGAAGCCGCCCACATTCACAGTGCTTCGTGAAGTGTTGGCCATCCGATTTGCTTTGGATGTGATAATCGCTAGTGGATACTAGATCCGTTGTTGTGGCGTTTGCTGATTTTAAAAAAGTGCAAAAGTTTCAAAATTTTAGAGTCTTCGAAATTTGTGGAGTATACGATATATACCCACTCCCTCCTTTTAAATTGGGGATAGCTGAACTGCCGACATGAAGTTGCCTAACTTGTGTAGGGATCAAGCCATCTCAGAAGTTCTTTGTACCACGCTTTATCGCTTAGTGGTAGTATTTTTGAGGTGCATCGATTCCAAGTTCTCGGATTTTGACCTCTTGCATGTTTGGGATTTGGTATGAGCCTGGTCGGACTACTTTATGACTTTGTACGGTCCTTCCCGGTTTGCTCCTTTCCGCGTTTCGCTCGGCAGTGTTTTGAAAGACTTTCGAAGACTAAATCGCCTTCTTTGAACCTGCGATGGCGACGCTTGAGTTGTAGTACCTTGCGCAGCGCAGGTAATTCTGATTCAATGAGTGCCTGGTGGCGCCATTGATGAGATCGAGATTGTCCAGCATCATAGCGTCGCTTAAATCCTCTCTTTCGGGAGGAATCTTCTCCGACTCGGGAATTCTACTTCGCGGGGATCATACATTCCGCTCCGTAACGAGGGCTAATGGAGTTTCACCCAGCCGCCTTGGGTTGTACGATGCGACCAAAGAACTCCTTCGAGCTCCTCCCATCGCCTTCTTGGCGTCTGCGTTTCTTGAGTCCGTCAAGGACGGTTTTGTTGATGGTTTCTGCCTGTCCATTGCATTGCGGATATCCGGGAGTTGACTTTGTAAGTCGATTTTCCATTTTTCAGAATGCTTGAATCGAGTAGAGATAAATTGAGATCCATTATCCGTTACGATTTCGACGGGACCCCATGTCTAGTTATGATATGTTTCCGAAGTTCTCGACTTGTGTGTCCTTGATACTTGCGTAGGATTCTGCTTCTACCCATTTGGAAAAGAAACCGTAAGGACTAGGAAGCGCTTTTGTTTTGATGGGTGATAGTCCGACGATGTCCATGGACCATCGCATGAAAGGATAGGGGCGAGATTGAGAGGATCTCCGCGGGTCGATGGATTGTTGGAGCATGCCTTTGGCACTTTTCGCACTTACGGGCTAATTTCGCAGTCTTTACCATGGTTGGCCAATAATAACCGTGGCGTTTGATTTTAATCCGCGAGATCTTCCGCCGAATGATTTCCGCATGATCGTAATGGACCTCCTTCATGATTCTTCTCGCTCTTTCCCTTCGCGCATGCCATGAGAGGACCAGAGAAACACCACTTATAAATTTCTCCTCTATCGTGGACGCACCGTGCTTGGTTTTACTTCGAGCCTCCCATTTTTCGGCGGGTAAGGTTCCATTCACGATAAAGGCTCGATTGGTTCTAACCAAGGGCTGTCGCAGCCATACTCGGTCGGGTTCACATCGCGTCCGGCTGATCCTCGACTTCTTCCGCATCTTCAATCTCGCCCCGATTAGATTGACGACCACTGGTGGTCCGATACTTGGATGCTCGATGAATTCGACCGATTACTCTTTGGAGCCCCGATCTGAGCGAGGCGAGGGCAGCCAAGGCGTCGGCCTGACGCTTTTGGCGAGGAATTTGGTTGGCGAACTGGTCGAAATTTCGAGCCAGTTCTTGGACGAAGTTTCAGATATCGCCCATCCTTTCGTCTCTTGCCTCATATTCTCCGCTGTATTGATTGGCGACTACCGAGAATCGCAGAAGCGTGAATATTACGGATTTTAACCCATGGGCCAGCCGCAAGCCTGCGATGAGTGCTTCAGATTCTGCCTCATTGTTTGAAGCGTGAAAAGCCAATCGGAAAGACTGTTCTAGGATTTCCCCGTTAGGAGAGGTGAGCCGTATTCCGATTCCGGATCCTTGTTTGGATGAAGATCCGTCGACGTGGAGGACCCAAGTTGAGTTTGGTTCCTCGTTAGTCATGTTTCTAGTGGGTAACTTTACCAAGAAGTCCGCAAGTACTTGGGACTTTGCACGTCCTTGGCGATATTCGACGTCAGATTCACTCAGTTCGATTGCCCATTTTGCGAGCCTACCGGATTGACTCGACTATGCAGGATTATCCGGCGGAACGTGGTGAGGACCACTATAGTATGAGACTGGAAGTATGGTCTTAGTTTTCTTGCCGAGGTTATGACGGCGAATGCTAATTTTTCCATTAGAGGGTATCGAAGCTCGCATCCAGTAACGCCTTGCTTACGTAAAGATTGGTTTTGTTCGCCGCTCTTCCTCGTATCAAGACGCCACTGACCGCCGTTCGCGAAACTGCAATAAAGAGGAAAAGAGGTTCACCTTCCACCGGTTTCATGAGGACTGGTGGAGTGGCCAGGTAATGTTTCAATTGTTGGAAAGCTTTTCACATTGCTCGGACCATTCAACTTCTTGTTTCCCTTCGTGTCTCGTAAACGGTAGGCACTTATCCGTGGAGCGAGATGAAACGGTTCAAAGCCGCGACTCTCCGGTTAGCCTGGACTTCGCTTGGTTCTCGGGAGGCCATCTCTATCAGTGCGTCGATTTGTTTAGGGTTGGCCTCGATTCGCGATCGTTACAAGGTATCCGAGGAATTCTCCGATGCCACCGCTAATATACATTTTGCGGGTTGAGTTTCATGTTATGCTGGTTGAGTCGCAAAACATTCCTCTGTGGGCTACATGATCGTTCGCCAAGAGATTTTACGAGCATATCATCGATGTATACTTCCATAGTTTTTCCGAGTTGTTCGGCAAACATTTTGTTGACGAAGTCGCTGATATGTTGCACCTGCGTTTTAAGACCGAAGGCATTACCTTGTAGCAATACGTTCCGCGGTCGTGATGAATGCAGTTTTTCGCGGTCGCGGGATTCATCATGATCTGATTGTATCCGAAAAGCGCCCATGAATGATGAAGCTTGTTTCCCGGGTTGCTTGACCAGTCGGTCAATGTGGGGCGGAAGCAATCCTTTGACAGGCTTTATTCAGATCCGTGAAATCGACACGCACTCGCCACTTGCCGCTTTTCTTTTTACCACGCGGGGTTGGCCAGTCCGATACCTGACTTCTGTTATCGACTTACTTTGAGGAGTCTTTCGACTTCCTCATCGACTTCGGTGGCACGCAGGACCCAACTTTCGCCTCTTTGTTTTACGGGTTTGTGAGTTGGGTCGATGTTAAGTTCGTGACATGTTACGCTAATGTCGATTCCGGCATATCCTCCGCAGCCCACGCGAATGTACCGAGGTTCTTTTGAGGCATGCGATGAGCTCCGCTTTCATTGGTTCGCGGAGGTTAGCTCGATCTCGACACACCGTTCCGGAAAGAATCATCGAGACAGATTGAGACCACCGGTTCGCAGGTTGGTTCACGCTTCCCTTCTAGGGCCTCAGCTCTTTGGGACTGCCAGAAGGTTTCCGGCGAATCGTGAATCGTTTGCTTTTTCCGAGAGGTTTCGATTTCAGAGTTTTTCCGTTTTAGTTCGGTAGCGAGGTAGATCTGCGCTGCTCCGTGACTACCATGTATTGTCTCGACCCCGAAAGGCGTTGGGAACTTGAGGCATAGGTGGAATGTTGATGGGATCGCTCTCATGGAGTTTAGCCAGGGAGTTCCAACTATCGCATTGTAGGATGTTGGACCATTGATCACCAGGAATTCCGTGTTTTTGGCGACGCTCCCGGCTTTGACTAGGAGGTTAGTTGAGCCGAGGGTCATAATTTCTCCCGAGTCGAATCGGGCTGGGGTCATCTGTAGGATGCTAGATCGACGCCATCCTCTCTTTGTAGATAATATTGGCCGAGCATCCGGTGTCGACTAATACCCTTGCTACGTCAATATCCTGGATCGTGAGTTCTATTACGAGGAGATCGTTGTGAGGTTTGACCGTACGGGCCGTTGCTCGATCCTCGAAAGATACGATGTTGCGGGCTGACGAAGAAGTCATACTGAACTTCGATCGATTGGTGGTTTTCGAGTTAGAGAATCCGTCCCCCCCTCCTTCTAGCGCCAAACTGTGGGAACCGAAATTCACACCGTCAATTTCCGATAAAGATTTGATTCGGAGGAAAGCCAAGTAAACCGACTTTCCTTGAAGATCCGGATTCTCCGCGTTACCACACGAAATCGATAAAGTAAAAGAAAAAAATGGGAATTGAAATATTTGCCGAAGGCGTTTTATTAGATAAAAGAAACGAGTACAAGGATTCTCCGAAGACAAAGAGATTTCGGTTTAAAGAAAAGATGAGTCGCAGGCAGCCAAACGCCCTAAGCCTTGCTCCGCTAGTCTAACCACCTAAACCCTAGTTTTCTAAGCTAGCAGGATGCTCTAAGTCTAATTCTCAGATTTTTCGATGCCCTCTCTTCGCTCTTGCTCTCCTTATATACCCACTTCTAGGTCGGTTTGCCTTAGGGTGATGGGACCTTTGGGCCCAAGCTTATCTCTTCAGAAATGTTCCATTTTCGCCGATCTTCGCAATCATCCTCGAAGTTTTCCGCTATCCTTTGGCGACTTGATGTTTATCCGATGTTTCGGAAATCGGATGAACCGTCATAGTCGATTGGGACTGAATTCTGAAAATCGAAGTAAGTCTGCGGACTTGTCTTAAGTCGTTAAACGTTTTATACGATTTCTTCCACGAAATCCAATCCCTCCGTTTCTACCGTAAAACATCGAGGACGATTCCAATCGAAGATGTTTATTCCGTAGTTGATTGTACCAAACTCACGAGGGCTGATCGAACAAGCTAAGACGGATCAAACCGACGCGATAGGACCAAGACCGGGCGAGGGCCGCGGACCGACGCCGGGCCGACCAGCGACGGTGCCGCCGGCGCCAGGCGGCCGCCGGCGCCAGGCCAGCCAGCGTCCAGCGTGCCGCCGCGCCAGCCAGCCAGCGTCCAGCGCTGCGGGGCGGTGCCGCCCGGCGTAAGCCAGCCAGCGTCCAGCGTGCCGGGCGCCAGGCCGGGTGCCGCCGACGCCAGGCCAGCCAGCGTCCAGCGTGCCGCCCGCCAGGCCAGCCAGCGTCCAGCGTGCGCCCGCGCCAGTCGGCCAGCGTGCGCCGGCACCAGGCCGGTGCCACCGGCGCCAGAAGTGCCGCCGGCGCAAGCCAGCGTCCAGCGTGCGCCGGCGCCAGGCGAGTGCCGCCGGCCAGGCCAGCCAGCGTCCAGCGTGCGCGGCGCCAGGCCATCTTGCCGTCGTGGGTTTTCCGTTGCTCGATCTTTCCCCTAGTCGCGCGGAAATCTTTGAGTTTGGAAGGATCTTTGGCCGTAGATTTCGAGATAACCGTTTTGACGCCAACATCTGGCGTTCAACAATCGAGTGACATCACTGTTAAGCTTCGAACGAGGATCATAAAAACCCCACCTCGAGTGTGTTTCCGAAAGAGATCGAAGCGATGGCAACACCCGTTGTTCTTTTGGCCTGCAAAACAAAAGTTATGTAGATAAAATTATATAAATATAATTAATAAATGTTATTGAAATTAAATAGAAATTAACTATTTACCATCTTCAAACGAACAGCGGCATGTGGTGTTTGCCTGGTTGTGTGGACCATCGGCAAATTGCCGTGCTCATCCCGCGTCATCCGAGAAGAGGAACACTGTGACGCGATCGAATGGAGTGAGGATCGTGCCAATACCTGATGAGTCCGTCCCATACATATTTTGGGAGACCAGGGGGTCTAGCCTCATAGCCTCGCTGCTCATAAATGATCTTCCAGTCAGAGACGGTGTTGCACAGGCGCTTCGCCTTCTCGTTGAACTTCTGCTTCACTTGCTCGTTAATTCCAATGGACCAGTTCCACTTTTGCTGCAAATAGAGTTTTTAAAAATTAGTCAATATTAATGAGAAATAAATTTTAAAAATTAAAATTATTTAAATAATATAACTAACCGCAAAAGATTTGAACCATGTAGTCCTAACGTGCTTGAGTCAGCGTCAGTTAGGATGAGGCTCTCTGAAATAGCTTTTGATTGTATCGAAACACTCCTTCCGATCGACCATCGCTACCAAACCTGAAAATTTCAAAACAATAAAATTCATATAAGATTCAAAGATTTTACAAAATATATAATAAATAATTAATTATAAACTATAAAAGGTCCATACCAGTATGTCCCTGGTGGTAGATCAGGGTCTAAGACATCTAAACCTTCGTCGGTTGTGCGAGAAGGTCCTCTACTGTAGTAGTGTAGGGTGCATCCGGCGGCACCTCCAAATCAGGATGTACTCCGCCTGCAAGAGCAGCAGGAGGAGGAACACCACCGGGAGCAGGCTAGGGGGCCGCCTGATGAGCCGGTGGAGGAACTGCCTGAGGAAGGCGGAGGAACCGGCTGAGGAAAGGCCGGAGGAATCGGCTGAGGAAAGACCGGAGGAGAACGAGTACTGGGTCCTCTGGTCTGAGAGTCTAGAACAAATTCCGAAGCCGTAGATGGACCTGAAGAAGATGAACATACGGGATCTCCTACCCCGAATGTCTGGCTGTAATCTGGTGCACTTTTCTTTCTACGAACCATCTAATTTAAAAAAAAAAATTAAATCAGAATAAATAACAATATATTATTATCTATCTATCACAACCTAAAATTTTTAAATTCAAAATCTTATCTATCTTTCAAGCCAACCTAAATTCTTAAAATTCCAAACCTAAACTAACCACCTAAACTAAACTAAACTAACTAAAAGAAAAAAAAATACTAACCTGATCGAGAGAGAAGGCTGAGAGGAGGTAGAGAGCAAGAGGCGTCGAATGAAGGAAGTGAGGCGAGTTGGTATATATAAAAAATTAACTTTTGTCGTAAAGGAGAAGTAGGCTTACGACGAATAAAAGAGATCCCGTGTTTTCGAATTACATCGAGATTACGACGAAACTGGTTTACTTCTCGTTTAAGACGAAACCGGTTTACGAGGAATTAAAGAGATCCCGTGTTTTCGTATTGCATCGAGATTACGACGAAACCGGTTTACATCTTGTTTACGACAAAACCGGTTTACATCGGAATTAAGACATCCCGTGTTTTGGTTTACTTCCAGTTTACGACGAATTATGGTTCACAACGAATTAAAGAGGACGCGTGTTTTTGGTTACGTCGAAATTACAACCACTACGTACTCATACCCTAAACCTCAAATCCCTAAATCCCAAACCATTACTTCTTCTCTTCTTCTCTTCTTCTCTTCTAACTCTTTCTCTTTTTCTTCTATCATCTTCAAATTCTTTTATCTCTTTTCTTTTTTAAACATGTTATACTTTTTCTAACATTCTAAAACCTCTTAAAACCCAAACACATGTCTAATATTATATTTATATAAATTTTAAATTTAGAAATAAAGAAGATACTTTTTTATAAAAAGACTTGCATGCATTAATAAAAACACAAATATTATACATCAATCAGTTTCATCGTAATCCAAGTTCTCATCGTTACATTGTTCATCACCAGGTTCATAAAAATCGTCTTCATTTCTTTCATCAGGCTCATCATCAGGAAGATCTTCATAATCTCGATTTTGCGGGTCAATCAGAAGGATGTCTTCGGTTGGTTGATCAGGTATCTCCACTGCATCGGCTTGTTGTAACGGGGGAGCATCTCCACCAATAATCCGACCTCGAGGTGTAACTTTGATGGCGGTCCACCAAGTAATACCTGAATCTCTGATCCGGGGATATGTGATGAAGCTAACTTGCTCTGCTTGCGAAGCTAATATGAAAGGCTCGAATTTGTTGTATCTTCGTCCAGAATGAACATCAACAACTCCAAATTTGTTTAGCCGAACACCTCTGTTGATGACGGGATCAAACCAATCACATTTGAAGATGACGCATTTCAGCTTCAATAGCCCAGTGAATTCCACTTCGATTATCTCTTGCAAGATCCCGTAGAAATCATTTTCACCTTTCACACATATTCCGTAGTTCCTTGTTGCCCGACGTCTTCCATACTCGTAAGTATGAAAAGTAAAGCCTCGTGTGAAATACATGGGCGCTGTGGTGACCTTTGAAAGCGGACCTTGAACTAATTCGAGAAACCATGTCGGATAATAGGGATCGTCATAATCAACCTATCAAAAAAATAACACAAATATCAATTTTGAATTCAATTATAATAGCAATTTATATTGGGTATATGTAACTACCTGAGTCTTCAACCACTTTACAAAGTGTTGATCCCTCCGTTTGTTCAGCTCATCACCGAATATACCTGGTATCACTTCTTGTACTTGAGTGATAAATAAGCTGTAAATAAAAGTAATCCGATTAATTAATCATTGATCTCAATTTTAATTTATAATTATAATATATAGTTAATTACCTTTCAAATTCACTCATCATTGTATCCTCACAATTCAGCAGAATATAAGTGTGTGCACTGTGAAAATCCTCTTCACTGGACCACCAAACATCTTTTGTTTTTCCACCCATACGCCCAATTTGGGAAAAGATGTCTGGAACACCGTCTACTGCATACGTATTAGCAACACCACCATCATCATATCTTCGTGGAGCTCGTTTCCGGGTACGTACTTTAGGTGCAAAATAGTGCGATGTGAAGTGAGATGTCTCCTCCGTCAAACTCCCAGCAGCTATGGAACCTTCCACCTTCGCATGGTTTTTTGCTTTTCCTTTCAAATGCTTCATAGCCCGCTCGTATGGGTACATCCACCGCTTGTCAACAGGTCCACCAAGTAATGCCTCATATGGAAGATGGATAGCAAGATGTTCCATCACATCAAAAAATGAGGGAGGAAATATCTTCTCCAGGTTGCACAGCAAGATCGGAATGTTGTCATGAAGTTGTTCAATAACCTCTTCATTTAACGTACGTGTGCTCAGATCCCTAAAAAATGCTCCAATTCCTTATGAAAAATAAACACATTTCAAAAGTTAGTTCAACATATATAATTAAGAAAGATTTTGTTAATTACAATAAATTTAAACTTTTACCTGCTAACGCTTCATGTACATTCTTTGGAAGCAGTTCAGCGAGTGCAAAAGGAAGAAGTTGTTGCATAAACACATGACAGTCGTGACTCTTCATGCCTGTGAACTTTTGATTTTGTTCAACGCATCTTGATAGATTCGAAACATAGCCATCAGGGAACTTCACTTCTGATGCTACCCAGTTGAACAATGACGTCTTCGCTTCTGACGACAATCTGAATATAGGAACCAGAACTTTTCCATTGCTTAATATGCAACTCACTTCTTGAGCAAATATCAGGCAAGTCCTCCCTTGACTTTGTGTTGTCTTTTGTTTTCCCAGGGACATTTAATAATGTGTTCATGATGTTCTCGAAAAAGTTCTTCTCTATATGCATCACATCAAGGTTGTGGCGCAAAAGCAGGTCCTTCCAGTATGGCAACTCGCAGAAAATACTTTTCTTGTGCCAATTATGCTGAACACCATAAAAATCAGGCATATTCGCAGGAACATGGCCGTAACCTCCACGACGAGTAGTTTCTTCAGCACCATAGTAATCAATCTGCTCCTCTATTTGTTGTCCACTTAAATATGGTGGGGCCGTGTCACGCACGACTCTTTTGTGCCTGAACAATGTTTTGTTCCTTCGATACGGATGGTTGAGAGGGAGAAATCGTCGATGACAATCAAACCAACTTGTCTTCCTACCATGCTTCAGCTGAAACGCATCTGTCGTTCCAAGACAATATGGACAAGCTAACCTTCCATGTATAGTCCATCCAGACAGCATCCCGTAAGCAGGAAAGTCACTTATGGTCCATAGAAGCATTGCTCGCATCGTAAAGTATGTTTTCGTTGAACAATCATATGTGTTCACCCCAACTGACCACAACTCCTTCAACTCATGTATCAATGGTTGAAGAAATACATCCAGAGACCGCTTGGGATGTTTGGGACCAGGGATTAATATGCTCATGAATAAAAATTCACGTTCCATGCACAACTCCGGTGGCAGGTTGTATGGCGTAAGAATCACAGGCCACAAT
The DNA here is from genome assembly GCA_016432835.1 of Brassica nigra. Classification (NCBI taxonomy): domain Eukaryota; kingdom Viridiplantae; phylum Streptophyta; class Magnoliopsida; order Brassicales; family Brassicaceae; genus Brassica; species Brassica nigra. The sequence goes on along the minus strand of CM028245.1, from coordinate 17,900,442 downwards.
GAATATTGCCTCCCAGACATTCCAAATGGACTAAATCCATCTGTGCATAACCCAAGATAAACATTTCGACTATTACTTGCGAAATCTGGGTGTACAGCATTGAAATGTTTCCACGCTCTTGCATCTGATGGATGAACCATCTCTCCATCCTTCTGAACATGTTCTGCATGCCATCTCATCGCTCCAGCAGTCTCCTCAGATTGATATAACCATTTCAGCCTCTCCGTAATTGGTAGGTACCACATCCTTTGGTACGGTACCCTATTCCTCCCACGTCCTTGCGGTTTGAATCTTGGCTTCTTGCAGAAACGACACTCTTCTAGCTTCTCATCATCTTTCCAGAAGATCATGCAATTATCTATGCAAGCGTCTATCATCTCCGACGGCAACCCAAGACTATGAACCAATTTCTGAATCTCATAATAAGATTATGCTGAAACATTGTCTTCAGGCAAATACTCTTTAAACAACTCAGCCCATGCATCCATGCAATTCTGAGGTAAATTACGATATGTTTTAATGTTCATCATCCTAGCTGCAAGAGATAATTTAGAGAGACCTTCTCTACAACCAGGGTAGATTGGTTGATTTGCAGCATCTAACATTTCATAAAACCTTTTTGCTTCCAAGTTAGGTTCTTCAACATTAAGAGTAGTTTGATCAGTAATTGTTGTAGTTGTTTCTAAAAATGCATCTGCAACCATGTCGTGAACCCTATCATAATCTACCCTCCCCTCTTCATCATTTTCATTATGCAACTGAATTGGTTCTTCATTAGCAGCCGTAAAATTACTACTACTACTAGCTTCATTTTCACTCTGGCCCTCTCCATGTTGAAACCATATATAGTAATTTGGTGTAAAACCTCGATTTACTAAATGGTTCCATACGGTTTCACTACGGGCAAATTTTGTATTCTTACATTTCCTACATGGACATAACATCTTACCGGTTTCTTGCGTGAGCGGTGTAGAACCAGCTTGGAACATGAATATTTCCGCGCCATTGAGACATGCATCCGTCACTCTCCCGTCAGAATCTTTGTGCGTGTACATCCAACTCCGTAATTCGTATAAATTGCCCCCAGACATTTTTTTTGTTTCACGTTTAAATTCTTTTTTTTGGTGTGATTTTGGGAATGATCAAATGCCATATTTATAGGAAAGTCTCGATGGTGGTAGGTAAACAATTTAAAACTACTTTACAACTACAAAGTTTACAAGTTTTTAACTTCAAATTATGGCTATTTTACAAATCATTTACAACGGAATTAGTTTGGTATAGCCCACTAAATACACGTTTTCACCAACCACTTAACCGAATAGTTGTTAAATCGAAGTAAGAGTATTTCGTCGTAAAAGGGTTGTTCATTTACAACGACTTTACAACTCTACATCATTTCCTCTGTATGTAGATGTAAGTTTACATGCAATTTACGACGAAATCTTTTACTCGTACATTTACTAAGCTTTTAGGACGAATTTTATTTTCGATGTACAATAGACGTCAACTGCTCGTAAATTTACAACGATCAATTTTCGTTGTTAATTTTCGTAGTAACACAAATGTTTTCTTGTAGTGGATGTTTGTTTCAGTTCTCTCATATAGTTTTCGGTTTAAGTTTGAGTTTTCCATCTTTCTTTTCTTACATATCTTTGTAGTTTTGTCTGACTCTGGAAAGATTGTGATCCTTGTTAGCATATATCTCTGGAAAGAATATGTTCTTTACCGGCTTGTGTAAAAACTTTATGTTGTGAATAAAATGGGAAAAACATATCATATTCATTAGCCAAAGGCTCCATATATATATATATAAGGTTTAGATCGTCATAGATAGATCGTCATAAGAATAACGGAAAACTAACAATTCCTAGTCTGACTAAGAAAAGGTAAATGCAAATATGGAAAGTACAAAGTACATATGAAAAGGAAAACACTAAGGCCTTATGGCCGACTCTCTCTCTCCTTCATGGGCGCCAGTTCTCTCTTCCTCATGGGTCTGATCATGGACCGGACCTGGTTATGGGTCGTCCACCATATGATTTATAACATTCTTCCTTGGACGCCATAACCGTTCAGGGTTTGTTGTATGCTTAATGTTGCCTCATTAAAACCTTACCAGGAAAACCCAGTGGGACAAAACCATGGTGAAGGAAAAAGAGTACAACACACACTACTCTCCCTGATTTGAACCTCCCTGAAGGTTGCTGTAACTTGGATAATCTTGTAATTCTTGGACATCTCATGTCCTTTGGAACTCCGTTGGAATTCGGACAATACGTGCATCTTTGCTGTTGATTACTCCACGTTCTGGTCGGACGGGTTGAGTTATGTTCCTAGACCAACTACCCTCACAGGTACTCTCTTTGCCATCATGATTGGTGCTGATGCATCGACTATACTTCAATCTGATCGATCCAAGTTGATTTATCTTGCCGTAGGCCATGCCACATACTTGATCGAATATGCTGGATTATGGTCCTCGACCAAAACATACTCCTGATCACTCTCTCCGGCCATTATGGTTCTACGTTGACCAGTCTATTGCCGTGAACCACACCACGCACTGAAACATATATGTTAGGTCATGGACGTTGTTCACACACGCCCACAACTTGCCCATGAATGGCTAAGATATTGCAGCCTGATATTACTGTAATGACATGGCTTAGGTGTGATGCTGCAATGATATGGTTGGCGTGCTGCGACAATGTTATTGCAATGTCCTTATACATTGCTGTTGGTTCCTTAGGACCTTTCATTCTTCTATGGATGTATATATATATATATATATATATATATAGCAGTCCCACATGCTTTGTTTGGATAGTCCTTGACCACACATGCTTATGTACTGCCACATGATGGGTGATCTTTCTTTTCCATTAGCCATACCACAATCTGGTCAGTTCATGTTGAGATATCGACCAACCACAAATATACACAAACTTTTTTGGCTAATGTTGCAGCGATGGTTTATAAACTGTCTGAACCAATTGGCCTCTCTTTGGGCTGGTTAACAAACAAAAGGAATTCAAATTTCTTTGATACATGGACTGATTTGAATCGTTCTTACAGAACTCTTTACTAAGTATTCACTTAGTCTATCATACTATATGCAGCTGCTTTGTTTCAGTTCATAAATCAGCTTAGTACAATGCTATCCTTTCTTTATCTTTGAGCTCAATACCTTTTGGTATCTTTATTATTATCCAGTGGACCATACAGAGCTTACTACATCTACTTTCTTTCTAATGACCAGACTTTATCAGTTTTGAAAATATGTAGTAACATCCACCACATTGGAGTATATCTCCTTATAATCTGCTCTTGGTCTCTGTGAGATTCCTTGTGTGGCAAGCCATGCTTGAATGCTGTAAGTAGAACCATGAACAACTTAGACCACGTGATCATGTTCTACATCTCACGATTTTCTTTCCCTCACAAGACCCATTTATATCCACTGGTTTATCATAGGGCGTCCTTATATGTATGGCCAATACGCCTCTCTTTCTTTAGATACTTTAACCCCACGTTCCTTTTAAACTATTCTGATCTTACGAGTACTCTTTCGTGGGTTCATGATCCTCGCTTATATCTTTATATTCAAGTGCTACTTTCTTGCGCATCCTTGTATGGATATATCATCTATGTGTCGACACTCTTATGTGGTTCCATTGTGTTCCAGACATGATCTATTCGATTTTAGATTATTATCTAGGACCTTTATTACCTAGCAGCTTGGCGTCCCAAGCTACATGGTTTGGTACCTTAGATGTTCAGCTGGCCGGCCTTATCTCGATGTCTGGTCTGGTTTCCTCTAAACTTGGATTTGTCATCATTTTATGCACCTTTCTCTTTTCTTTCCGAGAATTCTTATCTTATGGAACTTATTGGTCTATCTTGTGATCCTGTAGAAACTTGAATATGTCTCTTTAGGACATCAATCTCGTTTGGTGCTAAGCTGGTATGACTCAGTCATTTTTCTCTTTTCGGGTCAATATGTATGGCATCTGATTAGCTAGCTTTGTATAATCTTTTGGATGTCTATATATATGCTTTTGGTCTGAGGATCTTGCCAAGACAATGATGGTTAATTCCATTCTATTTCTTTTACTCTTTTATTCTTTCACCAGCTTATTACTTTCTCCCCCTGATGTTGGATAGTCGGGTTTACTAACTCTTGTAATCCGTGTTCTTGGCCACTAAATAGATCACCCATGTTTGGCTCAAGGTATTTTAAACTCGTGGGAGAAAACATATTCATATCCAACATATATTCCCATCCTCATCCTCTTTTAATGATCCATCTTAAACGGCACATATGTCTGTGGTGGTTTATTCAAAATCTCTTAAGATGGTATATGTCTGGTTCATGACCTGTTATCAATCTGAGATGGGAATATCTATGCTCACTTATATGGCCTGATGCGTTATCAACTCATATAAATGTAAATCGTATGTCCCTAAGCTTTAGGCTGGACGTTTTGAATCTTATAGGTAATGGCTTATGTGTTTTATAAAAAGGTCTAGCCAAGCCGTTTATAGTATGGTCATGGACCACGGTTTGTCCTCACTCCCCCTCATGAACATACTATAATCTTTAGATGCTTGGGACATTATAGCCTAATGAGTTTCCCTTGTTTACATGTTACACACGTGAGATTTTATGGGATAACTTTGTGTGCCCTTTTCAATATCAATCTTTGCATCAATTTAGACCAGGATGGCCAATCCAGTCATGCCATAAAGTGCATAATTTGTGGTAAACACTCTTGTTACCATGGTATTTGCCTCTTATCATACTAATCTTGGCATAGTAAAGATCAGTAGAGGATGCAGGTATAGTCTTGACCATTTTCTTATGGCCTTGGGCGAATTTTCTTTCTTTCTATAATCTGAAGGAAATTTGTTTCCTTGGCCCATTGTTTTTATATGGAAACCATTTCTATATCTTATAAATCTCAATGGTCCTTTTCTTTGGGCGAATATAATGTCGTTTAGGCAATGCCATGGCCGTGGCCCATTAATCAGTTTGGCTATACCCGCAGCTTATACTCATATTTGCATTTCAAAATCATAATACAAGACAATAGCAATGAAAATAAACTCAAAGAAATCTTATTGTTATAAGATCGTAAATAGCAAAGCAAACAAGACAAAAGCAAAACACAAAACACAAAATCAGAATGTCGAAATCTCATTATTTTAGGCAATGGTCAAGCCGGCCACTCCCTTTATTACTTTGGAAGTGGCTTCTTTGGATTCCTCCTTATCTTTTTCAGCCTTATTGGCTTCAGGAGGTCTCATCTCACTGGTTTTCTTTAGCAACTCATTATTCTTCTCAGCTAGTAATAGACATGAGAGTAGATCAGTATAGGTGGTGAAACCCTTTTTCTCTATAGATATGTTGTAACAACAGATCCCTTGGATCGGCTGTGAGGAAGGTCTTCTCCAGTAAATCCTCCTCTGTTACCTCTTCACCACATAGTTTCAATATAGAAACAATTTTGATTAATGCTGAATTATATTCATCCACAGACTTAAAGTCCTGGAATCTGAGATTCATCCACTCATGCCTAGCCTTTGGTAATAACACTATTTTATATCTAGATTTTAACTCTGTCCAAAGGTCTAGAGGGTTCTCAGTATTTAGATACTGATCTCTACAGTATTTAGATACTGATCTCTGAGATCCTCAGTGAGATGGTGGCGAATAATCGTTATTGCCTTATATTTATCACTTTCAGTTGCATAATCGCCCTTGATGATACATCTGCCAAGTCCTCTTAACTTCAGGACAATCGCAATGTTCATTGCCCATTTTAAATAATTATCTCCAGAGAGATTTAGGACAGCATAGTTAAGGTTGCATACTTTCGACATCTGAGATCATGTTATCAATCAATGTTTAGGATTTCAATCATGTGGACAAGTAAATATATCAAGTCACACGGAATGCATATCAAAATAAGTCTCTCGACCACAAACAATTTCTATTCGATCATGGTGCGAGATAAACCTAGAGTGCATGGTCTATATGCGGTCAAGATGATTAGGCCACACGGCCAAATGATATTATGATGCAACAATGTACTAAGGCCATAGGGCCACAAATGAATATGCATTAAGCCACATGGTTTTCGGATCCTATATGATATCAAAGTGAATCTGCATGCAAGTCATTTGATTATGACAAGGCCACACGGCTTACTGGAATGAACAACCTGATTCTATGAGATCTTAATGCAACCGGATTTTAAACACCTTAGCAATCAGGTTCTAAGTGATTAGGAATCATGAAATCTCAAACAAGTCATTTAATTCAAACAACCAAATTCGGAATGAGATCCTAGCAAACAATTTCTATGTGTTCATGATGCAACCGGTTCTATTCAAGCAATCAATCAATTCAATTTTTAATCATCCTAGCAAAACAGTTTCTAGGTGATAATTCAACCAAGTTCGGATTTGAATATTAAAAACAGTCATGATCAGGTTCGGATTAATGCAAAACAATTAATTTAGCAACAATCCTGATCAGATTCGGATTCAAAATATTTTAACCTCAATCAATATGAAACAATACGAATCCATTCAAGCAATATCAATTAATCAAACAATTTCGATTAGGGTTTTGAATTGATCCATGCATGGCATGCGGATTGCATCCATGCGGTTTAGGGTTTTAGATTGATCAATAGATCAAAGGAGGATTAATCACACGATTTGATCATTAGACCATTGGTTTTGAGATTCAAAACCATTATGGTTTCGATTTTAATTGTTAAAACAATCTCGATATGGAATATGGAATAATATGTGCTTCTTGCAACCTAATAACCATTGATCTATCAACCTAACAGGAAACTAACTAAAACCTAGTTCCACAATTTAAGGTTTCTATTATCCTAGATTAGGGTTCATCAAATTTTAATTGTTCAAATCTTTATCAAGCAACCGGATTCAATATGGGTTCTCTTTTAGGGTTTCGATTTTACCTCTAGAACCTTAGGAGTGTTGATTTGGACCACCAGAGAGAAGGAGGCCGCGTGCTGATCGTTCGCCGGGTCGGATTGCTATCGGCCGGACGAGGTTGCTTTTGGCGGCCGGACGAGTTGAAGCTGAGGCGGGAACGCGAGCTTGCTGTGGTGGCCTCGAACTGGAACGTCAGGAACACGAGCTAGATGGTAAGTCAGCTAGGGTTTATGGCCGGAAAGGAAAAGAGTTTTGGTGGTCGGAAAAGAAAAAGGAAATATGGTGGGCTGTTTTAGCTTTAGGATTTTTAGAGTTGGATCGTGCTGATAATGTGTTGTGAATATAATGGAAAAAACTTATCATATTCATTAGCCAAAGGCTCCATATACATACAAGGTTTAGACCGTCATAAATAGACCGTCATAAGAAAAATGGAAAACTAACAATTCCTAGTCTGACTAGGAAAAGGTAAATACAAATATGGAAAGTACAAAGTACATAGGAAAAGGAAAATACTAAGGCCTTATTGCCGACTCTCTCTCTCCTTCATGGGCGCCAGCTCTCTCTCTTCCTCATGGGTCTGGTCATGGACCGGACCTGGTTATGGGTCGTCCACCATATGATTTATAACACTTTCATGTTTTTCAATATAATCTAATATATGACAAAAAAAAGTTTCAAAACATCCCCAATAGTATATCAAAATGAGGAAAAACATTAAAAATGAAGAAATTTTTTTCTCTATAACAGTGTATCATTTTGAAGAAAAAAAAGGAAAATGTGAATAGTACTACATTATATATGAGAAAATACAATTTACCAACTTATTTTGATGTTAAACATTTTATTTATACAGTAAACTTTTGACAAAACTCTATCTTATGCATAAAAAAAAAAGTTTACACAATATCAGTTTTAAGACTTTAATTTAATATGTATAGAAATGATTAAACTCTAAAACATAATTTTTTTTGTCATCAACTTGAATAGATTCATATTGACTCTGTAAACTAAATAGGTAACTCTGCATCCATGTGAACGACAAAGACGGTTGTTCCTGACACGTCGTGCTAGACTATCCGTCTTTGAATTTTTTGTTCGTGGTACATGAATGATCTTTGAGCTGAGGAAACTTTCTTTCAGGGTCTTGATATCCTCGAAATAATTTGCAAAAGCTGACCACTCTTCTGGTTTCGAACCATATTCACCAATTGAGAACAATCCATTGCAAACGTGACCTGAAACTGACGTAAGTTCCTCATATATTCCGTCGCTCAAAGTAGCGTTTCCACCTTCGCATGAAGAGGAGAGAGCCTAGCCCTAACATTTCTTGCCCCCATCAAGCCATCAAAACATTCTAGAGTAATATACCAATCTTGTCCGGAAAAAATATCATTTTCCTTCCAAGATCCATCTGTAAAACACCAACGTCCTGGGATTGGCGGTAGGGTCGCACCCTTAACATGTTGTACTGCCCTTTCCATGTTCAACACTTGTGCCTCAGCCCAAAGTGTTGATCCTGTTTCCGCCAGTTTGAGCGTTTCCCCGGGATCAATATCTAGGTTACTGAAAACTTTATTATTCCTTCCTTTCCAAATGTACCATAGTATCCATGCAAACTGATGATCATCTATTTGCGGATGAATTCTCCAAAAAAGATGGTCAATTTGTAAAGAGATAACTAGTCGGAAAAATAGCTGGATTTGATGGAACCTTTGAGAGCGCCCAAACCTGAAGTGCTGAAGGACATTCGAAAACACATGATTAATCGATGCCTCTGAAGCTCCGCATCCAGCACAACATATGTCCCCTTGTATCCCTCTCGCTTGAAGATTTTTCCTAACAACTATACACCCTGACACTAACTGCCATAAAAATGCCTTATTTTCGGTGGGCACCGTACTTTCCAGCAGAAAGCCTTCAATATATAAAATGTATGTCCATACACTACTAGTGGTTCTTTCTTATCTGGGTAAACCCGTTCTACCTAATATCCTGACTTGACCAAGTATTTTCCATTTTTATCGTGAAATGCCATCTATCTCTGTCGCCCATCTAAGTCCTGCTCAGTGGTATACTTTCTATGATTTTCACATCCTGAGATCAACCAAAGCCTGAATTGCCAGCGAATTCCAAGTTCGCAAAGCCCAATCAATGAGAGAATCCACTTAAGTTCTGGGTAAAATTATGTTGGTTTTCTTTTGCTGGTCTTGGGCGAGTGGTTTGGAGCCATGGATCGTTCCATACGGATATAGAAGATCCGGATCCCACCCTTTATATTAGTCCTTTACTAACCAGAGATCTAACTGATGTTATACTCCACCAGCCATATGACGGACAATATGATCTAATCGGTTCCAGGGGTGGTGCATTCCTGTAGTACCGACCTTTAAAACCCTAGAAAATAAGGTATGTGGCTTTTCTATCAGACGCCATAACTGCTTACCAAGCATCGCGGTATTAAAATCAGTGATGTCTTTAAAACCCAGTCCTCCTTCATCCTTGTTTATACATACTTTGTCCCATGACTTCCAGTGCATGCCTTTTGTACTACCCCCTGGACTCCACCAGAGTTGTGCTACTGCACTCGTCAGTTTCTTTGCAACTGCTTTTAGTAAGCGATAGCAAGACATCACATGATTTGGTAAAGCCGTAACCACTGATTTAATAATCACTTCCTTTCCTCCTTTAGTAAAAAACTTAAAAGTCCAACCATTAACCCTGTTATTTAAGCGATCCTGCATAAAGCTAAACACTTGTATCTTCGACCCTCCAAGGTTTTCTGGCAGTCCCAGGTAAGATCCCATTCCCCTTAATTTTTATGCCCAATATATCTCGCAACTCCTGTCGGCTGGATTCTTCAATCTTGTGGCCAAATTGAATCGATGATTTCTGAAAATTTATAAGTTGACCCGATTCAGCCTCATAGTCCTTTAAAATCCTGAGAATGGTTTGACACTCTTCTTTTTGTGCCTTACAAAAGAAGAGACTATCATCTGTAAAGAGCAGATGAGATATCGATGGACATGATCTAGCAACCTTCATTCCTGTTAATTGGTTCCCTCTCTCAGCCTTTTTGATATTTGCAATTAAAGCCTCAGTACACATAGTGAATAAATAAGGAGATAAAGGATCTCCTTAACGTAATTCCCTTATGTGGGATTATGAGTCCACGTGGTTCCCATTTAGTAAAATCCGATATTAATCCGATGATATACATTCCATCATTAGTTTGATCTAGTGGGGATCAAAACCCATTTTTTGTAGAAGAGCCTGAATAAAATCCCATTCCACCCTATCATACGCATGGGCTGGTGTAAGCGGCTGGTTGGGTTTGGCGGTGGTGCGGTTAAGCGTTTTCTAGAGATTTGTACGACTGGTACAACGGTTAGAAATTGGTGCGTTTGCGGGACTTTTATGATTGGTAAACTACCAAACGCAACAGCTGTTAAATAATAAATTAACAATATTTATATTTTATATAATTATAAAAGTATTAAAATCATAATATTATAATTTTTAAAGATTTCTAACCGATGTACCATACAAATCTCTAGAAAATATTTAAAACCGCAACCACCCATCCATAAACTTCCAATCAAGAATCAAGAATCAACGCGGTTGCACCAGAACTGAATCTCCAATATGAGAGGGAAGGGGTTTTCAATCTCTGACACAAAATCTTCGAGACGATCTTATATCCTACATTACAAAAACATAATTATAAATAACAAGTAAGTAGAGCAGTTAAATATAAACCTTATAATTAAATAATGATATATATAACAAAAAAACAAAAAATAACATTAAAGTACAAAACTAATACAAAAACAAAAAACAAAAGCAAATTGTTTAAATAGAGTAATAATATTGTTTAAATAAAACTATATTATTATTTTGTATGTGGTTATACATATTTATTAATATAATAAAAATTTATTTTTATAAAGTTAAATTTTATTTTCCAATTATAAAATACGTGAGTGTAATTTTAAATTTTATTAAATAAAGAGTGTTATTAGAAATAAATAAAGTTGAGAAAGGAATATTTTAAGAATTGAGAGAGAAAAATGAAAGAAACTACTAGAACAAAACTTAAATTTATTTTGAAGGAAAAAATAAGAAAAACTATTAGAGATGGTTTCGTTACACGTAGAGTGTGTAAGAAAGAAATTAGAGACTTTAAACTGGGTTCGATGTTCGAGTATATATATATTTATTTATTTTTGGTATATATATATATATATTTTTTTATGTGTAGCTAGTTTTATATGCACACTTATACATCTCCCTAGGCATTATAGAAAAAAAATATCGATTGAAATAGGTTGAATAGTCCATACAACAGAAAGTTGTACCCGTTCTAAAGAGAGTAAAAATTAAGCAGTATTAAGTGTAATAGTAAAATTCAGGGTGAAAATAGTTTGAACGATAGAGTCATGAGTGATAAAACAGTTCATATTTTCTATTCAAGTTCAGCACCAAATAGGTTAGGTTTTTCCATTAGAATTATTTTTTCCATTAAAATATTTATAAGCTAAAGTTAATTTTGATATTGCTCCAACAGCCCCATTCACTTTTATTGCTATGCTAGGTCTAACTTGTAACTTCTAACTCATGATCAATTTATTTTTGTTTGGTAGTGAGGCTGGTGGATGTATCACAAATCGAATAAAGGCTAAAGCAATAGTCACTTGTAAAAGGAAAGAATGACTAAATCACAATATTTAGGTTTTTTTTTTGGGGTATGGTCACGCATGACGTGGAATGGCATAAACCGGAAGATATGTATATGCTTATTTAGAAAGCTGAGATTTGCAGAATCAAAACCCAAATTTCGTGAATCTTTTGCCCACTACCTTTGCATAAAAACACATTTTCGTGTGAAGCGAAAATAAAAGAAGCTAAAAGAAAATGTTAAAGGGAACATGTGAACGCTTTCTTGATAACATCCTTAGTTGAAAATCAATTAGAGAGGACCACAAAATCAATAGATGATTTAAACCGCTTTATATGACGTTTGCCTACTTAATCACCGCTTCAGTAAATTTATACTTCGGATATGGTAGACCAGCAGGCAGCAGGTCAAAACGTAAACCCAAAGTTCTTAATCTTATCAACTTGATTTAGAAACTTATAGAAAGAGAATTGAATAAAAAACTTCTAATCAACTTGATTTACAAAATCAAACCCAAAGTTAAACCATTTTTAATACATTTTTTTCATTTCCACTATCCAGTTGAAAATATCTTTTAGAGCTTAATTTTGACAAGTGGTCCAATCAAAATTTACAGGAATTTTTGGCAAAACTCTTTGTTGGCATTGCCAGATTTTGAAAGCGACGAATTCGTCTTCACAAACAAAATAGTTTAGTGTGTACTTACTTAAATGAGAAATTTTAAAAAATTGGATAACATCTCATATTTGAAATTTAAAGTAAAACTCTTTTATAAAATTGATGAGTATTAATATGATTCAAAACTTAAGACAACTGTACAGTCTCCTATATATATATATATTAACCTCCTACATATTAATTAAAAAATATTTTAAGCTTTGTTTGTCAAATTGCTACGCGTCATCCGTGCGGTGAACATAAGTTTAGCGAGTTATCAAAAAGTCGAAAATAAAGCGGAGAGTATTTGGAGATTTTTTGGGGCTATTATCAAATATATGGTTATATGCAATATATTTTAAATAAATGTCAAAAAGATCTAGTGTCGTAGTGGTTTAAACTTTTTCTTTTATAACCTGGTTTAAGCTTCTTATATTTGTTTATTAGATTATATTAATGAATGTAAATTAATATAATAAAATTAATCAATAAATAAAAAGATTATTAATATATTAAATTAAATAATGGTTACAAATTGATATAATAAAAATAACATAAAATTTTAAAATATATTTTAAAACTACATATATAATGTTGTTATCCAAAAACGAAAAGTAATGAATAATTTGGTTTATTTATTAAATTATATTATTGATCATAAATTAATTTAATAAAATTATCCAAAATAATTGAAACGAATTTAAAATTTATTAAATTAGATAACTTCTTTAAAATCAACAGAATCTAATGTATCCAAAGTAAATATAAATTATTCAATTTATTTATTAAATTATATAATTGATCATAAATTAATTTAATAAAATTATCCAAAATAACAGAAACAAATTTTAAATTTATTAAATTCAATACTTCTTTAAAAAAATGTCTCAAAAAATAAAATAAAATTATTTACGTAGTGATTTTTCAGAATGAAGCTTTCACGTTAAAAGTTAAAACGTTTAAAGTCATTGTTACCTTTAATGAATGGTTAAATTTATTTATAAGATTAGATTATTAATTATAAACTAATATTATAAAATAGCCTTAAATAAAAACGAATCTTAAATTTATTAATTAGATTATATTATTGAATGTAAATTAATATAATAAAATTTATCAACAAATAAAAACAAATTTGCATACATTAGAGAAGATAAGATGAAATTTCACTTCTACCACTTTGGTGATATCAAAATTCATGTTTACCACCAACAAAGGGACATTTTCAAAAATACACTCTTCATTAAATGGTAAAAGACTATTATGGTCTTATTATTTATATAAATAATAAATAAATATTTAATTAAACCAAAAAACTAAAAAAATAAAAAAATAGTTTTTTTATTTAGTCGAATTATACTATTTCGAAATTCGAAACCTAAACCCTAAAACTCAACTCTAAACCCTAAACCCTATATTTTTCGAAATAAGAACTCTAAACCCTAAACTTCAACTCTAAACCCTAAACCCTAAACCTTAAACACTAAAAAGTTAACCCTAAACCCTAAACTTCAACTCTAAACCCTAAAACATCAATCCTAAACCCTAACCCTAAACTCTAAACCCTATAACTTTAGAGTTGAGGATTTAGGGTTTAGAACTGATGTTTTATGGTTTAGAATGGAAGGTTTAGCGTTTAGAGTTTAGAGTTTAGAGTTGATATTTCAGGGTTTAGGGTTTCGAGTTGATGTTTCAGGGTTTAGGATTTAGGTTTAGGGTTTAGAGTTGATGTTTCAGTGTTTAAAATTGAAGGTTTAGGGTTTAGGGTTTAGAGTTGATATTTTTGGGTTTAGGGTTTATGGTTTATAATTTATGTTTCAGGGTTTAGTGTTTAGAGTTGATGGTTTAGGGTACAGAGTTGAGGTTTTAAGTTTAGATTAGGTAACCATAGGTTTTTTTGGTCAAAGTTAATCAAAAGGTTATAAATGTCTTTTACCCTTCATTAAAAGTGAGTGTAAAAGTAGTTAGTGTAAACATGAAAAGTGGTACTTTGAAAGTGGTATTTTTGACAATTTCTCTATCGTTTATACCATTAATGAAGAAAATATATATTAGTCAAAAAAATAAAAACAAAGGAAATTATTATTTTTATTAGATAAGTGATTAAAATTAATAATAGTAAGAATTATTATCCAAAAATCTTTAAAATATATATATATATATATATTTTTTTTAAAAAAAGATAAATTCTTTATATACTTTGTTGTTATCCAATTTTTAAAAATAAAATTCACAATTAAAAGAAGACAGAAAACATAACTAAATATATGTCAAGTAAAAGTTGTAATTTTATATAATTGAAAAAAATTATTGAGTGATTTCTAAGATTTATATATTAATAAAAAATATAGTGAAATAAAATTTCAAAAAATATAAAATACGTCAAAATTTTCAAATAAAAACATAAATAATAATTTATCTTAGGGACAATTTTATAAATACCATTTTCATGGTACCACAATTCAATTATACCATCAGTTTAGTGACATTTTCAGAAATACCTAAATCATTAATAGATAAAATACAAAAATAACCTTCTCAGTTCTAACCTAATTTTCTATATCTTTCTCTTCGACAGAGCGACGGAGGCAACGCGACGAGATCGAGCAATGACAGCAACGGCGACGACGGCGACGAGATCGAACGACGACGGTGACAGACGAGATCGAGCGACGACGGTGACTAAATTAGTCTCATGTTAGTTGTTTCCTAGGTGATTATTAGAAGTGGCGCAGTTCTAGCCCATATGTGTTACTCTAGACTGCAACCGCCGTACCTTGTATTTCGCCGGAGATTCTGTGGAACCGCCACGACTTGCTCTGTTTCTCCGAACGGGAAGAGAAACTCAGAAAAAGAGAAGGTGATTGTGATTTCAGGTCCCACCGGCGCTGGAAAAAGCAGAATCGCTCTGGAGCTAGCAAAGGGTCTCAACGGCAAAATCATCAGTGCTGACTCCTTTGAGGTCCAATATCACTTCCATATTCGGCCTTATTTTAACTTGTATACTCTCCGGTCAATCTATTATAGCTCACGTATAGTGCATAGGACTCTGAGTTTGAACACTTCTTTAGGCCATTTAATAGGGTCTTGAATAGAAGTTGATGGCTTTGCTTGTATCTGAAATGTTGAAGTTGAAGTTTCTTTCTTTCTTCTTCTTAGTTGTTTGGTCAGTTCCACAATTTTGGTGTTATTAAGAAAAAGGTTCTTGCTTTTTGTTTTGATTGACCACAGGTGTACAGAGGCCTTGATGTTGGATCAGCCAGGCCATCAGCAACTGATACAAAGGTATATGAAACATACGGATTTGGATTATGACTTCCTCTGTTTTTTCCTGTCAAGCCCACGGGTTGATCTCTACAGATCTATTGATTTCAGATGTCAAGACATGCTTTCAGGTAAAGACAAGTGCAACCTACTGTGTCATATGCACTTTTGTATATGTTCATTCTTCTTATTGTCTCTCAACATCAGGTGCGGAAGGAGTGTTGTCAGAAGCTAGATGGCTTCTTGATCTTGGTCTTCTTCCAAACACAAGTTCTGATACTCGTGCCATTGGGTACAGACAGGTACAAAAAACTCTTCATTTTCTTTTATAGGATTCTGCATAAGAACGACCTGAGAAGATGTCCATTCTTACTTAGATACTGTTTATGGTTCTATCATTTTCAGGCCATGGAATATCTATAGAATGTCGTTGACAAGTGGGTGTGAGCTCCCCTGGAGAGTCTTATGGGTTTTTGAACAAATTTCAGCAAGCTTCCCGGTGATTTTTCGTGAGAGCCAGCCTCTTGAAGAATATCTAAGCAAGAAAAAGCATATGGAGTTTGACTTACCTTGAGCCAATAAGGAGAAACTACACCTTTGGAGTTTGAATTTAGTTATACAAACTCATTTATAAGAGTACACAATTATATGCAAGACTATTGAGGATTAATAAGTTATTTATAAAGATTTATAAATTACGTATAATAGTTTAAATTTTTTTATAAGTGTTTCTAAATCATTTATAAATATTTACAAAATGGCTTATACGTGTAAAATCTTTTATAAGTGTTTATAAAATCATATTAAAATGCAATAAATATTTACAAAATAATTTATAAGTAATTTATAAATTATTTATAATGGTTTCTAAATCATTTATAATGGTTTATAAATCATTTATAAATAGTAAAATCATTTATAACAACTCTCAGTCTTTTATAAGGCTTTATAGGCATTAATAAAGCAACTTCTAAACCCTTAAATTAGTTTGTAGTGAATATATAGGCATTAATAAATCAAATTATAACCCCTTGAATTAGTTTATAAATCCGTTTATAAACCTCTATAAATCCGTTTATAAACCTTTATAAATTAAGTTATAAACTTCGTCAAAAAAAAGAAAAAAATTAAGTTATAAACTCTATGAATCATTTGATAAGGTTTTTATGCATTAACTTAGAAACCTTAATAAACTAGTTTATAACACCTTAATAAATCAGTTTATAAACCAGTATAAATAAGTTTACAAACCTTATAAATAATTTTATAAACCCTTATAAATTAGTTAGATGGATTTCCAGCTTAAAACCAATTGGTGATAAATGGATTCACCCATTATTTGCTTAAAACCAATTAATTATAAATATTTATAAATAATTTATTAGCTCTTATTACACCTCTTATATATAAGGGTTGACTAAATCATTTATAAAGGCTAATAAAATCATTTAGAAGGATTTAAAATCATATATAGAATAATATTATTTTAAATTTATCTATCGAGCTAATAAATATATTTTAGAAGTTTATATAAGATTGTTATAAGGGTTTATAAAACAATTCATAAGTATTTATAAACTATTTAATTATTTAGAAAATCAAAAGCATCATGAATGTATGTGTAATCTATAAATGTTTATAAATCGTTCATAAATTGCTTATAAATGTTTATAAATAATTTACAAACCCTTTATTAAAGTTTATAAATCGTTTATAAGAGCTGGTAAATCAACAAGTCCTTTAACATGGTTGAATATTCTATTCTCCGATTCTATGATAATCAGGTAATCACAACACATGAATACATTTTTATATATAAAAAATCAACTCTAATATAATGAGACGAATATTTTTACCAGGCCAAAAGGGTCAGAGATCACATAAGAGGATATACAATATGACACCAATACTTCAAACATCAGCTTCTGTTTCATACTTCTTTTCAAAGCTGGATGCTATGTAATAAGGATTATAAATAATTTATAAATGTTTATAAATCATATATGAAGATTTATAAACCCTTATAAAATATTTACAAGGGTTTATAAATCATTTCTTCAAATATATATATATATATATATATATATATATATATATATATTAATATAAACTATTTATAAAGATTTATAAATCAGTTATAAGAATATATAAAAATATATAAACAGTAACTATTCCAAATTACTAAGAAAAAAAAAAAATATATATATAAATTATTGTTTTGTAACAAGACTTGGGAGAGCTTCGCACATGTTGTTGAACGTGAACCGTAACGATCCACTGTTTAAGATTCTCAATAACTGTGGCCATTTCCTCTGCACAGTTGTAGCAGTTAGTTTCTTTGTCTTATCTCGTTTTGCAACCCTGAGCTTATATTTGAATCTCGTTTTGCAACCCTGAACTTTTTCTTCTTAGCTTCATGTTCTGATTTTCTGCTCTAGGCAACACACCATAGATTTCTGACACGTCCTTAGTTTAGCGACAGGAGTTACGTTGGATAACTTGGCTGGTGGAAACACCAACATGGCGTCTCATGGCGACAGTTATAGGTGTTTATAAAATCATCTTAATGTGTTATACATATTTATAAAATCATTTATAAACTACTTTCTAAATCATTCATAGTGGTTTATAGATCATTTATAAATATTTATAAAATCATTTATAAATTATTTTTAGTCTCTTATAAGGCTTTATATATTATAAGAATTATTTTAAAGTCTTTGTCAGGGTACATTAAGTTTTTAAAGGTTCTATACGGGTTTATAAATTTTTATAAGGTTTATAAAACCATTTATAAGAGTTAATCTAAGAGATTATATAGATCATATAATAAGAATTTTATAATAAGTGAACACACACATATTACTAAATTAACTTCTAAACCCTTAAACTAATTTATAAACCCTTAAAAATCAGTTTATAAACTCTTATAAAATAGTTTATACATTAACTTAGAAACCTTCATGAATTAGTTTATAAACTCTTATAAATCAAACTTATAGACCATTATAAATAAATTATGTGGTTAATCAGAATTCCCACGTAATTTATATTGCTTATAAATCATTTACAAAGACATATAAATCATTTACAAAGACATATAAATCATTTATAAGGTTTTTTAAATCTTTCTAAAATTATATAAACTGTTTATAGGACTATATAAACTATTTAAAACCCTTAAAGTGATTTATAAACATCATATAATTGATCTATGAACCATTATAAATTATTTATAAACCATGAAAAATGATTTATAATATCTTATAAATAACTCATAATATTTATAAACCATGACAAATGATTTATAAAGTCTAATAAAAGAATTTATAAGGGTTTGTATAATATTTTATAAGGGATTTTAAGGATATATAAATAATTTATAAGGGTTTATAAAACATTCATAATGTTTATAAAAACAATTTATAAATTTTATACACCATTTATAAATAATTTATAAAGGTTTATAAAACATTCATAAAGTTTATAAAAATAATTTATAAATAATTTATATCTCATGTTTTTATTGCATTTTAGCACTTTTTCTAAGAAATCATTTATATAAGTTAATAATTTTTTTTAAATGTTTATTTACCATTTATGGTTTTTATATCATTTCTAAGAAATTATATAACATTTATAACGATTTATATATAATTGGAGTATCAAACACATGAATGGTTGATCTATCTTCAAAACCCCCAAATGCAACATTCAAGAGTTGTAGGCATGAGTTATTAAGTTTCATGTGCTTACCAAAAAATTGATCTAGTGAGTAAAAAAAGGGCAACACAATATAACATATATAGCCTTACCTCTCTATCACACCCATAACCAATAATATATTGTACTTCCTCGTCATTTCCACCAAACGTTCCACACTTCAGAGCCTAAGATGGATCAAAACCCCTCTAAAATGGTTAAGAAAAATATTTATAAGGATTTATAATACTATTTATATGGGTTTATAAAACCATTTATAAGAACTTATAAATCATTTATAAAATCTTATAAATGGTTTTTTGTGTTAAAAAAACCATTTATAAGATTTTATAAATTGTTTATAAATAAATATTTATAAATCTATTTATAAATGTTTTAACTCTCTTATAAATGTTTCTAAATTATATAAAAATATTTACAAAATTATTTTTAACCAAGTGGGTTCAAGAAGAGGGCCCTGTGAAAACAATGTCTCCATTAGTATAAGCAGATCAAGTCAAGGATTTTATTGTCCTACCAAGAAATGTGAAATAGACATGTGATAGCTTGCAAAGAGGACCCTGTGACACTGAGCACAATATCTCTATAACTACCAGTAGAACGAGTCTATGATGTATAATAGACATAAGATAGCAACTTGCAAAATAATTGCTTTAAATAGGGAAGATAGTAGTTGAAGAGTGATACATTGATTCCATCTGATCAAATATCAGATCATATTTTGTAACTGCAAATGAATCTCTTCTAAGATTATTTGCTAATAAGCACGAGCAAGAACAAAACTTTCGGGGAGTTGTGTAGCTTCACAGCAAAAAGAGACAAAAGGTGGAAACTTTACACACTGAACTCATGAGGCAACGAAGATTACAGAGCAGGGCGTTTTTACAATTCAACCATATCCGTAAGTTACAAGACACCTTGCTTCACCGAATCAAATGGTATCTCGACTCTTTCCTTCACAAGACACCTTGCTTCACCGTCTTTAATCACAAGAACTTTCCCTGGAGGACATTGATTCAGTGGTTTTTTCCTTATGACTACTTTTGCGGGAGAAGCTTCAGCAATGCGCCTCTTTTCCTGATCTCCGGACGATATCCAGAAGCAGACAAGATTGAGATCACACCGATGATTGGAAGCATGATCTTGGTAACAGAGCCTAAGAAGCGAACAACTCCATGATTTGAGCCTCCGTGGGGACTTTCCTTTCTCACATGTCCTGAGCCAAACATGTTTTCATCAGATATCTTCTGCTTAGACGGTAAGTAGCCATTGTTGTAGTTATCTAAACCGAGGAAGAGAGGAGGAGGATGAACAGGGTAAGGAGGAAGGATAAGATCGTTCTCATAGTCAACTCTCTCGCCGGCAAAAGTCGAAGCCTCACCTAGTACTTGGAGTTCTTTCCCTTTGTAGTCTTTGAGCTTCTCAAGCAAAAACACCTTCCTGCTGTAATCAATCTCGGAGAGAGCCACTTGCTTCTCATACTGTTGTCTTTGCCGTATATTCTGGTTTTATTACAACAAAACCAATCAATACCATGAGAGATAGCTCTTAACTAAGAATTAAGACAGTGAAACCAATTCAGACCCAATCAATTATTCAACAAAAAGCCAGAAACTTTGAGTTCCATAAACAATGAACAGAACAACCATCTTCAAGATTGGTCTGGTTTTGGCTAATTGAGACCAAAAATACATAGAAGAAGGTGAAATCTATGGCTTTAGAACCTGTAAAGCAGCGAGCTGAGACTCTAGGGATTCAAGAGTCGAGGTTGGACATCACCGGAGAATTAAAAACTTTCATGAGCAAATCGAAAGCTAATTCCTCAGGAATGGAAGACATTCTTCTATTCTTTGCCGAATCTCGTCGAACGTCGTCGATTCTCACCGGAGAAATAGTCAGAGTCGCCGAATGTGGTCAGAGTCGTCAAAGAAGAAGAGATGGAGATCGAGGATATGTTTGATTTGATTAGTTAGGGGTAAGATAGTACTTTATATTTTAAAATTTTAAGGGTATAGTTAATTAGTGTATAAATGAAAAATGGTACTGGAAAAGTGATATTTGTGTCAATTTCTCTTTATCTTTATAATATTTTAATTAGTAATTCATGTAATAATAAGTAATACATATATTAATACATAATTATAAAATTATTTTGTCCGTTTGGCGGGCGAAACACCTAGTCTTTGTTATAATTAGATGGACATTTTTTCTAAACTGTCATGTGGTACTGGAGTTATGGAAAACTACCTGAGATGGCTTGAAGCTTGCATCTGCACTTCAAATTTCATTATTGGATATAAGTTAAGAGTCCATGACTATGTTAAGTGCAAAAAAAGATTAAAGCAGTTCTCTCCCTATTTCTCTCTCTTTCTCAAAGCCCCCAAATCTTATCCGCTTTCCAATTTTTCACCCCTCTTGAAATTGGCTTTCCGGCCGGTGAGCGGCAAAGGGTCTTGATAGAACCTAAGTAAGGATCACTCTTTCAGTAAGGATGATATGGACTCAGATCCGGAAGGATTGAGAACTGATGGATCGAGTGGTGACACTATGGGTTGCGGAATGGCCCAAAGATACTACCAGAGATTCGAAGGTTGCCGGATGTGACGCACTGGTCCAACACAACGAAGTGATTCACTCGGAGATAACCTCACCAAGAGAATTATGAATGTTCTAAGCAAAGAACAATGAGAGAAAAACTCAAAATATCAAGGAAAAATCGATCTGTCTTTATTCATGGGATCATTACATATTTATAAGGTTTTTGAGTCAAAGAGACATTAAGAGAAATGTGGGAAAAGACAACATAGAAAATAGAAATGTAAGAAAACAAGGCATGGAAAATATAACTTGGACTAGATCTGGTCAAACATGGAAAAACAAGGGAGACCTTGACCAGACCCTTCGGCTGCCATGTCCAGGTTCATGCTGTGGTGATCAGGTCGTCCGCGGTAAGGAGCAGGACGGACGTAAGGCTGCCCGCGTCGTTGATCGTCGATGATCCATGAACGGATGAAGAGATAGCTCGACCCAAATCTTCAGAGAGCTTAAGTAACATTCCTTTGGAGAAGTTGGAAGCATCGATCATCATGAAATCATCAAAGTGGTCGGAAAGGTCGTGATCAGCTTGACCGGGCGTGCGGTACGTCCCAAACGGGCCAGGAAAGAAAGGCTAAGTCCGGAATCTGATTCTTTTTGATGATCATGGGTTCTGGCTTGACTGTTGGCTCTAGATTGACGAATGGGTCGGGGAAGAACGCCTGTGGTTCGGCTGATTCGGTCATCAGGTCGTGGATCCATCCTTAGGTCACGCGGGTCGATCTGGTACACGGCTCTGTCCGATGATCGGGTAAGGCTGAATGGCTGAACCTCAGTTGGACTGATCTGATCGTCCTGGTCACCATGCTGGGTCTGCTCCACGTCCTGGTCCAGGTCCTTGGTTCTATCATTCCCTCCCTCTTCAAAAGGATTTGACCACAAATCCGGATCATCTGCACAAAAAGGAGATAAATCAGAAACATTAAAACTTGAAGAGATATCATACTTACCCTGAAGATCAAGCTGGTAAGCATTGTCATGGAGTTTCTTGAGAATCTGGAATGGACCATCGACCCGGGGCATGAGTTTGGACTTCCTTTGTTCTGGAAATCGTTCCTTCCTCAAATGGACCCAAACAAGATTACCTTCCTGGAAGATCACTTCTTTTCTTTTCTTTTCTTGTCTGCAAGTCGTTTGTAGCCCTCGGTCTTGGCTTCAATGTTGACCCGGATCTGTTCATGCACCTTCTTGATTGTGTCCACCTTCCTCTTGCCATCTGTACTAACTCGTTCACTCAAAGGCAAAGGTAAAAGATCAAGTGGAGACAAGGGATTAAATCCATAAACAACCTCAAAAGGAGAAAACTTAGTAGCTGAATGCAAAGCATGGTTATAAGCAAATTCAACATGAGGCAAACATTCTTCCCAAGTCTTAAGATTCTTTTTAACCAAAGATCTAAGCAAAGCAGATAAAGTTCGATTAACTACTTCAGTTTGCCCATCAGTTTGCGGATGACAAGTTGTAGAAAACATCAATCTAGTACCTAGCTTTGACCACAATGTCTTCCAAAAATAGCTAAGGAACTTAGCATCACGATCAGAGACAATGGTCTTAGGCATTCCATGCAATCTAACAACTTCCTTAAAGAATAAATCTGCAACTTGCACAGCATCATCAGTTTTGTGACAAGGAATGAAATGAGCCATTTTTGAGAACCTATCAACAACCACAAAGATAGAGTATCGTCCAGCTTTAGACCTAGGCAAACCAAGCACAAAATCCATAGAAATGTCTACCCAAGGATGAGAGGGAATGGGTAGGGCTGAGTACAAACCGTGGTGTGATGCTTTGGGCTTAATCTTCTTGCACACCAAACATCGGTTACGGATCCTCTCAACATCTTTCATCAGTCTCGGCCAGTAGAAATGATCATGAACCGCCTTGTAAGTCTTCTTGACACCAAAGTGTCCCATAAGCCCTCCTCCATGAGCTTCTCTGAGAAAAAACTCCCTCAAAGAACATTGGGGCACACACAAACGGTTATCAAAGAATAAGAAACCAGAAATTTGAAAGTATTTCCCATAAGCAACCTTTGAGTATTTTCGAAAAATCTCTTTAAAATCCTGATCAGAGGCATAAAGATCTTTGATAAATTCAAAACCAAGCAATTTATTTTTAAGGGCTGAGAGAAGAGTATACCTTCGAGACAATGCATCGGCCACAACATTCTCCTTACCTTGTTTGTACTTGATCACATAAGGAAATGTCTCAATGAACTCCATCCAACGAGCATGCCTCTTGTTGAGCTTTTGCTGACCCTTAAGGTGTCTAAGAGACTGATGGTCAGTGTGGATGATGAACTCCTTAGGCCAGAGATAGTGCTGCCACGTTTGAAGAGCTCTCACCAAGGCATAGAGTTCCTGGTCGTAGGTAGGGTAGTTGAGCATGGCTCCTCCAAGCTTCTCACTGAAATAAGTCACTGGTATTCCATCCTGCATCAACACAGCACCAATACCAACTCCAGAAGCATCACATTCAATTTCAAAAGCTTTAGAAAAATCTGGAAGTACAAGTAAGGGGGCTTGAGTCAACTTCCCTTTAAGGATTTCAAATGCCTCTTCCTGAGCTTGTTCCCATTTGAACCCAACGTTTTTCTTTATTACTTCAGTGAGAGGGGCGGCCAAGGTGCTGATGTTTGGGACAAACCTTCGATAGAAGCCGGCTAGACCATGGAAACTTCCTACTTCACCAATGGAGGTCGGAGTCGGCCAGTTCCGGATTGCTTGGACCTTCTCCTCGTCCACTCTCAGGCCATCTGCACCTACAACAAAACCTAGAAAGACCACATGATCTGTGCCAAAGGAACACTTTCCAAGGTTAGCAAACAGGCGTTCCTTTCTAAGGACCTCTAGAACGGATTTCAAGTGATGTTTGTGATCATCAAGGCTTTTGCTGTAAATAAGAATGTCATCAAAGTAAACTACAAAAAAATGACCAATAAAAGACCTCAAGACATGATTCATTAGGCGCATGAAAGTACCAGGTGCATTAGTGAGACCGAAGGGCATAACAAGCCACTCATACAAACCTAGTTTTGTTTTAAAGCCCGCTTTCCATTCATCACCTCTTTCATCCTAATCTGATGATAGCCACTTTTCAAGTCTATTTTAGAAAAGAATTTAGAACCATGGAGTTCATCAAGCATATCATCAAGGCGAGGGATAGGATGTCGATACTTTACCGTGATGTTGTTAATGGCCCAGCAGTCCACACACATCCTCCATGAGCCATCCTTCTTTGGTACGAGAAAGACAGGCACGGCACAAGGACTGAGACTTTCTCTGATGTATCCCTTCTCGAGCAAGTCATTGATCTGTTTTTGCAGCTCCTTTGTCTCGACCGGATTGGTGCAGTACGCTTGTCGGTTCGGTAGAGAGGCGCCCGGGACGAGATCGATCTGATGCTCGATGCCTCTTACTGGTGGCAATCCCTTGGGATTTTCTTCGGGAAACACATCAGAAAAGTCCTGAAAAATCTCTAACAACTCACTCGGAGTCTCCGGTGCAAGGTTAGAAGAAGATGAGGCCAAGAGAGATTAAATAAGTAAGAGAAATGGCTTTTGAGAGCAAAGAGACTTCCTGACCTGACTTTCTTTGACATAGAAGTTGGAGTTTCTGGTACTGGTCTCAGGTTTATCAGCCTTAGAATCTTGGTCTCGGTTCTTATTAAGTTGGATTTGGTCTTGATGGACTTCCGAAGGCGACAATGGCATCAATGTGATCTTCTTGCCCTTATGATCAAAAGAGTGCCGGTTTGTAAAGCCATCATGCACTTCCCTCTTATCAAATTGCCAAGGTCGGCCCAAGAGAATATGGCATGCATCCATGGGAAGCACATTGCACACGACCTTGTCCTCATATCGACCAATGGTAAGTGGAATTGTGACTTGTTCCTTCACATATTGTTCTCCAGCCTCATTGAGCCATTCCAACCTGAAAGGACGAGAAAGAGGCCGAGTAGCAAGTCCAAGTTTCTTAACAAGGATGTCACTAGCCACATTAGTGCAACTACCACCATCAATAATCAAAGAACAAACTTTATCAGAAATGAGACATCTAGAGTGAAAGAGATTCTCCCTTTGTTCTTTGTCATTGGGTTTTGGTTGGACACTCAAGGCACGCCTAGTAACCAGTAGCGAACCATGGCTAGGATCATCAAGTCCATCCTCATCATAGATCGGATCAGAACCCTCCACAAAGGTCGAGCAAAACTCATCAATTACTCCATCAAATTCCTCATCAAAGATGGGATCAAAGGTGTCGTCCAAGGTCTTTCTAGTAACAAGAAGGGGATCGCGAGCTGGAAAGTCCATTGCTTCTTCTTCATCATCATCATACACTGGTCCAAGATCCTCCTTGTCTTCCTCAGATTCTACTTCACCATTCTCCAAAAGAACCATCACCTTTTGGTTTGGACAACGGTTGGCATAGTGGCCAAGGCCATGGCATCTAAAGCACTGAATGTCTCTGGTCCGTTTTGAAGTCTCCTCTTTCTTTTCTCTATCAGCATGAGCAGTGGCATTAGTCTTAAAAGCAGTATTTGTTGAGGAAGATGACTTACCCTTGTCTTGGTAGTTTTCTTTGGAAGCAAAGGAGGATTTGGAAGCAAAGGCCGGCTTAGAGAGATTCTTTCTCTTGACTTGCTGTTCGATCAGTATGGCCTTGTGTAGCATCTGCTCCATGCTGTCATAATCTTCCAGCTCCATGCAGTCTTGGATGTCACGGTTGAGCCCGGTAAGAAATCTTCCATGGTGGCGTCTAAGGGCTCGTCTACATCAGCTTTGATCATCAGTGTCCATCTCCTGGTGATAGTCCTCTACTGACTTAGAACCTTGAAGCAGACGCCTGAGTTTGTGGTGTAGATCTCGGTGGTAATGGTCGGGAACAAAGCGTCTCCGCATCAGCATGGACAGCTCTTCCCATGTATCAACTGGTGCCTCACCTGCTCTTCTCATGCTAGTCACAACTCGATCATACCAGTTAATAGCATAACCAGAAAACCCAGCAGCAGCAAGTCTAACCTTTTTAATGTCAGAAAATTTTTGACAATCGAACACAAGCTCAATTTTTCTTTCCCATTCAAGAAAAGCATCCGGATCATTTTTGCCATCAAAACTCGGAATTTTCAATTTCAAACCACCCAAACCATCATTAGTTCTTTCATTTCTACCAAATGGATTGACATCACCTCGATTTTGATGTCTAGGAGCTCTCCTTGGACGGTTGATGGATTGATCATCATCTTCGAGAGACTCTTCTCGGATTTCAAGGTCGGACCGGCTGTGTCTCCTTGGAGGGTCACGTCTGGTTCTGGATCGGGGCTGAGTCGGATGGGTCTGGAGTGCATCTAACCTTTGATGCATCGCCTCCAAACATGTATTCAACAAGTTAGACATAGAATCATTGAGAGCACGCATCTGCAAGTTAGATAATCCAGCATGTGAGTTTCAGGGTCGGTCTCTTTCTTCACTACTCATGGTTTCCTGAAAACTTAAACAAGGTAAAGTTAGAGTAAAAACCTCACACTCTCAGGTGTTTATCCTCACCTATACACGTGTTTCACTCAAATTTTTGGTAATCACACAAAAGAGTTCCTCCCAAAGTTCTAAGAGAGCAAACTAGATCACCCCAATGAGGAATCCAAGTGAACCACACAAGATCAAGAGAGAAAGGTAAGGGATTTAAAAGGGGAATCCGTATTAACCACCTCTAAGGCCGGATTTCTCTTCGGCCAGCAGGCTTTCTCTTCCACCACCAAACCACAAGAACAACTATGAAATATATCTTTTTAAAAAAAAAATATCAAAACTTTTTTTTTTAAATGGTTGGTAAAGAGGGCCCGGATTCAAAGATAGAAAGAAAATAATTTTTTTTGAAGAATATGGAAGATGAGAAAGATGGATTGAAAAAAAGAGTTACCGAGAGAGTGGCTCTGATACCACTTGATCGAACCTAAGTAAGGATCACTCTTTCGGTAAGGATAATATGAACTCAGATCGGGAAGGATTGAGAACTGATGGATCGAGTGGTGACACTATGGGTTGGAATGGCCCAAAGATACTACCAGAGATTCGAAGGTTGCCGGATGTGACGACCGTCCAACACAACGGTGATTCACTCGGAGATAACCTCACCAAGAGAATTATGAATGTTCTAAGCAAAGAACAATGAGAGAAAAACTCAAAATATCAAGGAAAAATCGATCTGTCTTTATTCATGGGATCATTACATATTTATAAGGTTTTTGAGTCAAAGAGACATTAAGAGAAATGTGGGAAAAGACAACATAGAAAATAGAAATGTAAGAAAACAAGGCATGGAAAATATAAATTGGACTAGATCTGGTCAAACATGGAAAAACAAGGGAGACCTTGACCAGACCCTTCGGCTGCCATGTCCAGGTTCATGCTGTGGTGATCAGGTCGTTCGCGGTAAGGAGCAAGACAGACGTAAGGCTGCCCGCGTCGTTGATCGTCAATGATCCATGAACGGATGAAGAGATAGCTCGACCCAAATCTTCAGAGAGCTTAAGCAACATTCCTTTGGAGAAGTTGGAAGCATCGATCATCATGAAGTCATCAAAGTGGTCGGAAAGGTCGAGATCAGCTTGATCCGGGCGTGCGGTACGTCCCAAACGGGCCAGGAAAGAAAGGCTAAGTCTGGAATCTGATTCTTCTTGATGATCATGGGTTCTGGCTTGACTGTTGGCTCTAGAATGACGACTGGGCCGGGGAAGAACGCCTGTGGTTCGGCTGATTCGGTCATCAGGTCGTGGATCCATCCTTAGGTCACTTCCGGGTGTATGCGGGTCGATCCGGTACACGGCTTTGTCCGATGATCGGGTACGGCTGAATTGCTGAACCTCAGTTGGACTGATCTGATCGTCCTGGTCACCATACTGGGTCTGCTCCACGTCCTGGTCTAGGTCCTTGGTTCTATAAGGTCTTGTTTTCATTTTCGTTTTCTTTCTTAATCACCCAAGGGCTTTTCTCGTGATTTTGTCTTCGATTAGCACAGATTTGGTGGCGAACCTTTGTATATCCGTGGTGCATGTGGTGATCCATGATTGTTTGGCATGTGGTTGTTCTTCTGTGGTCCCATAGCTATGACTATGAGGATGGCCCTGGGTTCTCGCTTCCTCAGGAGCTTCCGCTCTCTTGGTGTTCCCCGGCTGATGCACCCCAGTACATGGATCAGTACATGGGAAAAGCTCAGCATGGAGATCACGACGATCAGATCAGTCCAACCAAGGTTCACCCATCCGACCGTACCAGACAGACTGACCGAGCCGTATACCGGATTGACCGACGTGCGTCTGGAAGGGAGATAAGGCTGGAATCACGACCTGATGACCGATCTGACCATCCCACAAACCGTCTTCTACGACCTTCTCGACATTCTAAGGCTGATAGTCGAGCCAGATATGACTTGGGTCGTGAAGATGCTGAAGACATTCATGCTTTCTCACTTTTGGCCCGTTTGGTTCGACCCAATGAACGAACCATCAGCCTCACGGCCTTGTTCGATCCACTGATGGATTTTTATCATCCATATTTCTCTAAGGCAAGGATTCTCCAACTTTCTGAAGACTTGGGTCATGTTTGGACCAGACTCGTTCGTCATGTTCACCCGACCAGCCCCGCGGACAGCCCACCGTTCGTCCTGCTCCTTACCATCGTACACACAGCCTGGTTCGATGAATCTGGACAGTAGCCGAAGGGTCACTTTGACTGGTCTTCATGAAAATCGCCACCTTTGACTGCCTTTCAAGCTTCTGGTCAAATTTTTATTTTCTATGTATTGTTTTCACACAAATCTCTTTATTTCCATTGACTAGAAACACTATAAATATGTAACACATTCTATGAATAAATTCAGAGATTTTTTTCCCCTTTGTTTGAGTCGAAACTCGTTGTTCTTTGTAGAACTTTTCTTGTTTCTTGGTGAGTCATATCCAAGTAAACACCCCCTCAAAATTGTTGGACTTGTGAGTCATATCAAGCAACGACTAGAGATCCTTCTTTTGGTGGTCTTGTGAGTCATATCAAGCACCAACTGAAGTTCGGGAATATCGGAGGCCTTCCGTGACTTTCGTGCAACCCTTCAATCCACCAGTTCTCCCTTCGGAGTTCATATCCAATCCAATCCGGTCGAGTGATCCTTTTTAGGGCGTATCAATTTGGTATCAGAGCCACTCTTCCGGTATTGCCTATTCATCCATTTTTCTCACCTTCCATTTTCTTTAAACACTTCTTCTTCTACCTTTCTTAAGTCCGGGACCCTCATTACCATCCACTAGTTTAAAAAAAATCCACGAAATAAAAAAAAAAATTTAAAGTTTGATTTGTGGATTGGTGGTGGAAGAGAAAGCCTGCTGGCTGAGGAGAAATCCAGCCTTTGAGGTGGTTAATACGGATTTCACACCAAAAATCTCTTATCTTTCTATCTTGAGAAAATTTTCCTTTTGTTTGATTGGTTTGACCATTGGGATTCTTTGATTTGTTGTCTTAGAACCTTGAGTGGAAACTTGTGTGTGTTCACCCAAAATCTGAGAGAAACACGTGTGTGGGTGAGAATCAAACACTTGAGAGTGTGAGGTTTTTATCTAACGTTTTGTGTTTAGGAAATTTCAGGAACCATGAGTAGTGAAGAAGAAAGGAGCCGACCAGGCTACTCTTATGCTGGTTTATCTAACTTGCAGATGAGGGCTCTCAATGATTCTTTCACTAACCTTATGAATACAGGTTTGGAGCAGATCCACCAGAGACTTGATGAGATCCAGGAAAGCCAACAAAATCGTCCTCGGAACGGAACCATGAGAAATCGCCCAAGGAGGCATACCCGGTCCGATTATAATTTCCATGAAGAAGATTTCCGAGAGGACGATGATCGATCCATCAACCGACCTAGGAGAGGTCCACGAGACCAAGATCAAGGTGATATCAATCCTTTTGCTAGAAATGAACGAACTAATGATGGATTAGGAGGATTGAAATTGAAAATTCCAAGTTTTGATGGTAAAAATGATCCAGATGCTTTCCTTGAATGGGAGAGAAAGATTGAGCTTGTTTTTGATTGTCAAAACTTTACAGAACTTAAGAAAGTAAGATTGGCTGTAACTGAGTTTTCTGGCTATACTATTAATTGGTTTGATCAAGTTGTGACTCACAGAAGGAGAACAGGTGTAAGGCCATTTGAAACATGTGACGAGCTTTCCATGCTGATGAGGAGACGATTTGTGCCTACTCACTACCACCAAGACCTCCATCAGAAACTCAGATGCCTGCTTCAAAGAACAAAGTCAGTGGAGGATTACTACCAAGAGATGGAAGTTTTGATGATCAAGGCGGATGTGGACGAGCCTGCGGACGCCACCATGGCTAGGTTCCTCTCCGGCCTCAACTGGAACATCCAAGACCGTATGGAGCTTCAGGAGTATGGTAGTGTGGATCAGATGTTACACAAGGCCATCCTGATTGAGCAGCAAGTCAAAAGAAAGAGCTTCTCAAAATCAACTAATGCTCCAAAACCGGCCTTTGCACAAGCCATCAAGACAAAGGTAAGTCTTCTTCCACAGAAAATTCCTTTAAGACTGATGTTCCTACTCGTGTTGATAAAGGAAAAGCAGTGGAGACTCCCAGCCGTGCAAGAGACATCAGATGCTTCAAATGTCAAGGTCTATGACACTATGCCAAAAATTTCCCCAACCAACGAGTGATGATTACCATGGAGAATGGTTAGGTCGAATCAGGGGATGAAGAAGAGGACAAGGAGGATTGCGGTCCTATCTTTGATAAGGAAGAAGACTCTTTCGATTACCCACATCATGGACCACTACTTGTTACTAGGAAACCCTTGGACGAGGCGTTGATCCAATCTTCGATAAGGTGGACGACCACTTGGTCGATGACTTTGGTCCGACCTTTGACGCTGATTCTGGTCCGATCTTTGATGAAGAGCTCGACCACTTCGACTACCCAGCTCATGCTCCACTACTTGTCACTAGGAGATCCTTGAGTGTGCAGCCTAAAACCGATGACAAAGAACAAAGGGAGAATATCTTTCACTCTCGTTGTCTAATTTCTGAAAAAAATTTATTCTTTGATCATTGATGGAGGTAGTTGCACTAATGTTTCCAGTGACACCCTTGTAAGAAAACTTGGGTTTGTTACTCGACCTCTTTCTCGTCCTTTCAGGTTGGAATGGCTGAATGAAGCTGGTGAGCAGTATGTGAAGGAGCAAGTCACAGTACCTCTTACCATTGGTTGCTATGAGGACGAGGTCGTTTGCAACGTGCTTCCCATGGACGCATGTCACATTCTCTTGGGTCGACCATGGCAGTTTGATAAGAAAGCTATCCATGATGGCTTCACCAACCGGCATTCCTTTGATCATAAAGGAAAGAAGATCACCCTGGTTCCATTAAACCCTTTGGAGGTCCATCAAGATCAGATCCAACTTAAGAGGAGCCGGGACAAAGAAATCAAACAGGACGAGCCTGAGACATCCAACAGAAACTCGAATTTCTTTATCAACGAAAATCAGGTCAGGAAGTCTGTTTACTCTAAAAAGCCATTTCTTTTACTTGTGTACAAGGAAACTCTTATGGCTTCTTCTCCTTCTGACCTTGCACCAGAGATTCCGAGTGAGTTGCTAGATGTTTTGCATGACTTTCCTGATGTTTCCAGATGAAAATCCTAAGGGATTGCCACCAATACGAGGCATTGAGCATCAAATAGATTTTGTTCCAAGTGCATCTCTACCAAACCGGCCAGCTTATCGAACCAACCCGGTGGAGACCAAGGAACTTCAAAAACAAATTGATGAGCTTCTTGAGAAGGGCTACATCCGGAAAAGCCTCAGTCCTTGTGTCGTGCTAGTTCTCCTTGTACCCAAAAAGAATGGTTCTTGGCGCATGTGTGTGGACTGCCGTGCCATCAACAACATTACGGTAAAATATAGGCATCCCATTCCTAGGCTTGATGATATGCTTGATGAGTTGCATGGCTCTTCAGTCTCCTCTAAGATTGATTTGAAAAGTGGCTATCACCAGATTAGGATGAAAGAAGGTGATGAATGGAAAACTGCATTTAAGACAAAGCTAGGGTTATATGAGTGGCTTGTTATGCCATTTAGTCTTACTAATGCACCTAGCACTTTCATGCGTTTAATGAATCACATCATGAGATCTTTTATTGGTCATTTTGTTGTTGTCTACTTTGATGACATTCTTATCTACAGCAAGAGTCTTGATGATCAAAAGATGCATTTGAAATCTGTTCTTGAAGTTCTTAAGAAAGAAATACTTTTTGCAAATCTTGGTAAATGCTCTTTTGGAACAGATCACGTGGTGTTCTTAGGCTTTGTTGTAGGTGCTGATGGACTGAGAGTGGACGAGGAAAAGATCAAAGCCATCCGGGACTGGCCTAGTCCAAAGACCGTGGGCGAGGTACGAAGCTTCCATGGGTTGGCCGGGTTCTAACGTCGGTTCGTCCAGAATTTCAGTACTATTGCAGCCCCACTCACATAACTAATCAAGAAGAACGTTGGGTTCAAGTGGGAACAAGCTCAAGAAAAGGCATTCCAAATTCTTAAAGGGAAGTTAACACAAGCTCCTTTGCTCACTCTTCCTGATTTCTCTAAGACTTTTAAGATTGAATGTGATGCTTCCGGAGTTGGTATTGGTGCCGTTTTGATGCAGGATAGAATACCCATTGCTTACTTCAGTGAGAAGCCTGGAGGCGCCACACTTAATTATCCCACTTACGACCATGAGCTGTACGCTTTGGTGAGAGCTCTTCAAACGTGGCAGAACTATCTTTGGCCTAAGGAGTTTGTAATCCACACGGATCACCAGTATTTGAAACACCTTAAGGGTCAGCAGAAGTTGAACAAAAGGCATGCACGTTGGGTTGAGTTCATTGAGACATTTCCCTATGTCATCAAGTGCAAACAAGGTAAGGAAAATGTGGTGGCTAATGCCTTGTCTAGAAGGTATGTACTTCTCTCAGCTCTTGAAGCAAAGTTGCTTGGTTTTGAATTTATCAAAAATTTGTATGCAACTGATTCAGATTTCACGAAATTTTCAGAAAGTGTTCCAAGGCGGCTTTTGGAAAGTATTATCAAAGTTCTGGATTTTTATTATTTGACAACCGTTTGTATGTGGCCCAATGTTCTTTGAGGGAGTTGTTTCTCAGGGAAGCACATGGAGGAAGTCTTATGGGACACTTTGGAGTCAAGAAAACACACAAGGTCGTGCATGAGCATTTCTATTGGCCAAGCTTAATGAAGGATGTGGAAAGAATTTGTAGTCGATGTGTGGTGTGG
Organism: Brassica nigra; assembly: GCA_016432835.1. NCBI lineage: Eukaryota > Viridiplantae > Streptophyta > Magnoliopsida > Brassicales > Brassicaceae > Brassica > Brassica nigra. The sequence goes on along the minus strand of CM028245.1, from coordinate 17,866,221 downwards.
AAGAAAGCAAAGTCCAAAGCCCTCAACCAAGGTTTGTATTCAGCTCTTCCCATTCCTTCTCATCCATGGGTTGATATTTCAGTGGACTTTGTGCTTGGATTGCCTAGGTCTAAAACTGGTCGAGATTCTATCTTTGTGGTGGTTGATAGGTTCTCTAAGATGGCTCATTTCATACCTTGTCATAAAACTGATGATGCTGTGAACAATGGTGAATTGTTCTTTAGAGACATTGTTAGGTTGCACGGAATGCCTAGGACCATTGTTTGAGATAGTGATGCTAAGTTCCTTAGTTATTTCTGGAAAACTTTGTGGTCTAAACTAGGTACTAGATTGATGTTTTCCACCACTTGTCATCCTCAAACCGATGGTCAAACTGAAGTTGTGAATCGAACCTTGTCTGCATTGCTTAGATCATTGGTTAAATATAATCTTAGACTTTGGGAAGAATGTTTGCCTCATGTTGAATTTGCTTATAATCATTCCATGCATTCTTCTACTAAGTTTTCTCCTTTTGAGGTTGTTTACGGATTCAATCCCTTATCTCCACTTGATCTTTTGCCTTTGCCTTTGAGTGAAAGAGTTAGTACAGATGGCAAGAGGAAGGCAGACACGATCCAGAAGTTTCATGAGAAAGTTCGTAACAACATCAAAACCAAAACCGAGGTCTACACAAGAAAGCCAAACAAGAAGAAAAAGAAGGTTGTCTTCAAAGAAGGAGATTTTGTTTGGGTTCATCTAAGGAAGGAACGTTTTCCTGAAGAGAGGAAGTCAAAACTCATGTCTAGGGTCGATGCTCCTTTTCAGATCCTTAGGAAGATCCATGACAATGCTTATCAGCTGGATTTGCAAGGTAAGTATGACATCTCTTCAAGTTTTAATGTTTCTGATTTATCTCCTTTTTGTGCAGATGATCCAGATTTGTGAAAAAATCCTTTTGAAGAGGGAGGGAATGATGCACCCCAGTACATGGATCAGTACATGGGAAAAGCTCAGCATGGAGATCAGGACGATCAGATCAGTCCAACCGAGGTTCACCCATCCGACCGTACCAGACAGACTGACCGAGCCGTATACCGGATCGACCCGCGTGCATCCGGATTGGAGCTAAGGCTGGAATCACGACCTGATGACCGATCTGACCATCCCACAGACCGTCTTCTACGACCTTCTCGACATTCTAAGGCTGATAGTCGAGTCAGATATGACTTGGGTCGTGAAGATGCTGAAGACGTTCATGCTTTCTCACTTTTGGCCCGTTTGGTTCGACCCGATGAACGAACCATCAGCCTCACGGCCTTGTTCGATCCATTGATGGATTTTCATCATCCATATTTCTCTAAGGCAAGGATTCTCCAACTTTCTGAAGACTTGGGTCATGTCTGGACCAGACTCGTTCTTGATCTTCACCCGACCAGCCCCGCGGACAGCCCACCGTTCGTCCTCCTCCTTACCGTCGTACACACAGCCTGGTTCGATGAATCTGGACAGTAGCCGAAGGGTCACTTTGACTGGTCTTCATGGAAATCGCCACTTTTGACTGCCTTTCAAGCTTCTAGTCAAATTTTTATTTTCTATGTATTGTTTTCACACAAATCTCTTTATTTCCATTGACTAGAAACACTATAAATATGTAACACATTCTATGAATAAATTCAGAGATTGTTTTCCCCTTTGTTTGAGTCAAAACTCATTGTTCTTTGTAGAACTTTTCTTGTTTCTTGGTGAGTCATATCCAAGTAAACACTCCCTCAAAATCGTTGGACTTGTGAGTCATATCAAACAACGACTAGAGATCCTTCTTTTGGTGGTCTTGTGAGTCATATCAAGCACCAACTGAAGTTCGGGAATATCGGAGGCCTTCCGCAACCTTCGTGCGACCCTTTAATCAACCAGTTCTCCCTTCGGAGTTCGTATCCAATCCAATCTGGTCAACTGATCCTTTTTAGGGCGTATCACCGGCCCTCTGTGGTCTGCTCTGGTTATTGTCGGTGCGAGTGGAGTGGTTTGTTAGTCGGTGTCAGTGCCGGCATGGAGTTAGGGGTGATGTTGTTTGGTTTTGGAGCTAGCTTGACCCGTCGGTTTCAGTCTAGTAGGACTTCATTTTGGAGGACGGCAGAGGTACGTGAACGGTGAGCTGCGGTGGTCGTTTTAGGTTAAAGTCTTAGGACCGATTTGCTATCTTCTCCTTAATCCTGACTTTGTGCTTTTTCAAGTTTTTCCCTCCTTGTAGTGCTCAATCAACAGTTTATCTTTGCTTTTCTCGGTGGTGTTCTTACGGTTCAGATCTGGGTGGAGGCCTCGTGTAAGACCGTCTTCTTCGCCATCATGTGGCGTACTCCGGTGACAGTGGAGTTTGACGACGCTAAGGTTTTCGAGTTCGTGTTGGGTTCCTGTTTTGGGATTTTTTTGTTTCCTTCTTAGGCTTTTTCTGACCCATCTTTTGGACTTTGCTTGGATTTTTTTATTTCTACTTACTTGTGATTCAATATATTTATATATATGTATATATACCCTTTTACAAAAAAAAAAGAAAAAGAAAAGAGGACTGAAACAAAAAGATCATCTCTTCCTTATCTTTTGTTATAGCCATGAACTGCTTTGCTTCTCAACCATCTTATTAAACAATAGAAATCAAGATGGTAAATTCAACTATCATCACATATATTTGGTGGATGATCTACTTATTTTTAGAGATGATACCCTGCATTCAATCAATGGAGTCATGCAGATTCTATATGAACTTAGAGCAATCTCTGAATTTTAAATCAGCATATATAATTCTTCTTTCTACACATCAGGTCTATCACAAGCAATAGTTGATACAATAGCTCAGTCCTCGAGCCTAACTCATAGAAGCCTACTGATTCGCTGCCTAGGCACTCCACTATGTTCTAAGAAGCTATCAATTATCAACTGTGAACCCTTATTGCAACATGTCAAAGGGAAGGTAAATACTTAGAGTGCTCATAGTCTATTGTTTACTGGTCATCTCTTGCTGGTCAATACAGTGATAGGTGGAATCACAAATCACAAACTTTTGATGTTTGACTTTTTTGATTCCCAAATCCTGTATTAAGAAGATCAATTCCATTTGTTTTGCTTATCTATGGAAAGGCATTGCATAAGCTCACTATACAGTTAGAATATCATGGGAAACTGTTACCTTAGCAAAAAAAAAGAAGGTGGATTAAGTTGCAGGGATCTTATCTCATGGAACAAAGATTGCACCCTGAAGCTGGTATATGGCTCTTGTTTGCTTCTAGATCCTTTTGGATCGCTTGGTTCATCAAGGAAGTACTTCTCGGTTCACTAAACATCTTCTGGATCGTGAAACCAAGTCAAAGGCACTCGTGGCTGGTAAACAAACTCCTACGGATATGAAAGACAGCTGATAACATGATCAAAGTTAAAATAAAGAATGGAGAACATACAAGATTTTGGACAGATAATTGGTCACCTTATGGCGGATTAGAGTGTTTCCTATCTTCTGGCAACTCCAACCGTATGGGTGTACCTCTCAAGCCGCAATTTACATGACATCTACTCTGATGAGAATTGGACTCTCTTTTCACCACGCTCGGACAACAAGGTTCTATAAAGCATATCTTTCAAGTATCACTCTTTTTCAACTATCACTCTTAAGCACATGGGCTAGACCCAAACAAACTAAGGTTTAAATGCCATTCAGTTTAAAAAGTTAAATTTCTAAGCAATTTTTTATAGTTACATGCCAACTAGTCATCTACTAAATAAATAAATTCTCTTAGTATATATATTTATTTTATTGAGGGGGAATATGAATGCACAATTTAAGTGTTTTTGGCTTAGAAATTTATTAGTGTGTATTAAAACGTGTTTAGTTTGTGGCCGGTTACAGACTTTTTAAAAAATAATCTTAAAGAAATAAATAAGATCTGGAGATATAAATCTTGTGGAAGATACCAAAATAAGGTATACATGAGCCGAGAATAAAAGGACCAACAAAGTGAACAACTCTTTATTCCTATTTTTATAAGACTATCTGCTGGTGTGTTTTGTGTCCTTGGAATGTGTGTGATATCGAAGGTTGCAAAGCTTCCTCGGATCCGCTGGATTTCTTTTAGATAAGTTACAAAAACATGTCGTTTTTCTGATTCTGAAACCATTTTTCTAATTGAAAGTAATCTGTTATAAAAATCACATGGAATTATCATAGATTTCTGGTATATTGCATCGTCCTTATAAAAGCTTTGAACTCCGTATGGAATGGAGAAAGGCAACTTAATTCTCATATTCCTACCTCTCAAACCATAAAACCTTCTAATATACTATATCAGCCCAGACCAGAGAATGTCCTTTATCCTTTCATGAGTCGTTTGTAAAATGAACCTCCTGTTATTCGAGATAGGATTTGATTTTCTGCTTCTGTTAACCTATAAATTTTTATAATAAAGATTTAGTTATCAACTAATCATGTCATCAACCACGGAATCAATTACTAAATTGAAAAGATGTCAATAAAAACTAGTAACTCTGAGATAATTACAATTTGTATGGTTAATTACATTAATAAAAATCCGATGTAAACAAATTGTATGGTTAATTGCACTCTGTAGACATATATAGTCGACTATAAATTTACTCTTTTACTAGATAATAATCTCCATTCTATGCAGAATACGATATTTTTATAAAATATAATTTTTAATTTTTTAAATAATAACAGAAATATGTAAAATATATTTTTATGATTAGATTAAGTTAAATTACAAATAACTTAAAATGATACACATTTATAAAGTTTTGAACTAAAATATTTATGAATTTTTATATGGTATATAATTAAATTTAAATGCTATTAAAATAGATATAATATATTTTAATCTATATATCTAATATCTATTAAATGAGACTTTCTACTTATAGAATTTTTGATCATTTGTACTTTTTATAACCAAACTTTTAAATTACTGATCATAAATTTCTTAAAGTGGAACTTTTAATAGTTTTATTAATTTATCAATATTTTAAAACATTTAAAATATATCATATTCAAAAAATCTAAATTTTATTGTATGGCTAATATGATTATTTAATTTATTTGATAATATAAAATTAAACAAAAGTGATAGAGGATATTCAAAGTGGTCATCATGTGTTTATTATTCAATTTTGATATATTTATTATAAATCACATCAAGTTATTATATAGGTTTTATTTAAGGAAATGATGAGAAATATTTTCTTGTGAACATTTAATTAATGAATGGTTCAATATATTATATATGATAACAGTTCTGTAATATTTATAGTAACTTAAGTACTGTTTAGTACCTCTATTTCACAAAGAGTGTCATTTAAACTTCTTTTTCTTACTATACAAAAATTGTTATTTTAAAATTTCAAGACAATTTATACTTATTCAACCTTATTATTAATTATAAACTACAATGATCTTACTAATAATTTTATTTATCTTAAAATAGTATTGATTAAATATTTATAATTAATAAGAACATAAGTATATTTCAATCATTTTTAAGTTATGTTAAAAGCGGTAAAGAGATACTTTTTACCAAATTGGAGAAAAGTATAAAATTTAAGAAGAGTTTGAACTTTGAAGAGAGTATGAAATATGAGAAGAGCTGTGGTGTTTACCTCCTATACACTATAGTCGATGTTATAACTTCAAACCCTTGTTCTAAAATGCGTCCAAAGTGTTCGATTAATTGGATATAAATGCTCAGCGCTGTGGTAACGTGGTGAATTCATTAAACTCAGTTTAAAATTGATAATTTGAAAAAAACATTGAAGTTTTTTCTCGTTTTAATGTATGAATAAAAAACGAAGAAAATATTCAAAGATGATCATAACGGGCAAAATAATTGATGAAAATTGATAAAATGGAAGAAAAAATAAACAGGTGTTAGATGAGTTACAGAAATGGAGAAAACATTAATCAAAGAGATTAAAGGTTAAAGACAACTTTGTCTTTCATTAAAAGAAAACATAAAAATCCGGCTTTACCAAATGTTTGAATCGGCACCTAATAACAATAATAATGAATTTTTACAGACGACTCATGAAAAGATAAAAAGACATTCTCTGGTCAGGGCTGGTATGGTATATTAGAAGGTTTGATGGTTTGATGAGAGCTAAGAATACGAGAATTAAGTTTGGCTTTTTCTCAAAAAAATAAAGTTAAATTTTTTTTTTATTTGTGGCTAGTTTTAATAATATTAATTTATAATCAATAATCTATCAATTTAACAAAATTTAATCATTCATTAAGGCTAATATCAATATTAGTTTATAATCAATAATATAATCTAATAAATAAAAAATCACTTCGCAAATAATAGTATAGATATGTGATTTTTGTTATATCAATTTGTAATCATTACCTTATCTAATATATTTAAATTATTTTTTATTAATTGATTAATTTTATTATATTAATTAAATTCATTCATATAATCTAATTAATAAATTTAAAATTCTTTTTTATTTGTGGCTAATTTTATAATATTAATTTATAAGCAATAATCTAATCCAATAAATAAATTTAATCTTTCATTAAGGGTAATATTGATATTAATCGCTCTAACTTTTAATGTGAGAACTCCGTTGCGAAAAATCACTTTGCAAATAATAATTATTGGCTAATTTTATAATATTAATTTATAATCAATAATCTAATCCAATAAATAAATTTAATCTTTCATTAAGGGGAATATTGATATTAACCGCTTTAACTTTTAATGTGAGAACTCCGTTGCGAAAAATCACTTTGCAAATAATAGTATAAATTTTATGTTGTAATTTTATGTGTCGTAGTTATAAGAATTGAATGATAAAGTAAACGAATTAAAAATATTTGCACATATTTTTTAATGTTAAAAACAAAGCTATGGTAAATAAAGCCCCTATACGATCCATTAGTGAGACATATCATTTACTTTCACCAATCAAAATATTTAAAATAATATATAAGATGCACAACATAGATAAATCAATGTATTACCAAATTATATCATTTCATTTTTGAAAATATATTATCTTTACTTCAAAAGGTTTAGAATTTGGTGTCCATATCGATGATGAAACTTATCGTCTACATAATCATTAAATCTAACACAATTATGATATTGTAATTTTATACATCAAATCTAATATTAATAAAAATTTAATATTAATAAAGCATGTTTATATATATTATATGTTGTTTCATGATAACATATATTTATCATTAATTTATTTGTTAACTGAGAACAGTTATTTTTGGACCGAATCCAATACAAAGATAAAATTTTCATAATATCTCATAATACTTTCGAACCATCTTCTAGTCTTCAAATCCATCCTGCTTAGAAGTTGTGGAAGAGGCAATATCTCCGTGTATGGACACGTCGACAAATGAAAAGCTCAAAGAGACACTACAAGAAAACATTGTTATTCTGAGGGACATACCGAGGGAAAATGAGTTCTTCGAAATTTTCTGACCAAAAACCGAGGAAATATCGAGAAAACCAAGAAATGTGGTTTCCTCGGAATTTCCTCGGAATTTTCTGAGGAAATTCCGAGGAAGATACATTTCCTCGGTATATTCCGAGGGAATACCGAGGAAACCATGTTCGTCGGAAAAAACCGACGGAGATTTTAAAAATTCCGAGGATTTTTTGTAGCCGTTAGAGAGCCGTTGGAGAGCCGTTGGGGGATTTTAAAAATTCCGAGGAAGTGTCGGTTCTCCTCGGAATTTCCTCAGTATGTCGGCAGGATTTCATCTATAAATACAGCCACCCCTCTTCCTCTTCATTCACTCCATTTCTTCTTCTTCCCTCCTACTATCACGAATTTGGTTTCAAAAAAACATGTCTTCTTCAAATTATTTTCGTTCTTGGATCGATCGACCTCATTTGGATCCGGACACGAGATTGCTTACGGAAGAATACCAACGAGGTATAACCGAATTCATGGGGTTAGTTCGCCGACAACCGAAAGCAGAAACATGTAAGTTAAGATGTCCTTGCTCTAATTGTAAAAATAGAAAGGTTATTAAAGAGTGGGATGTTTGGACTCATCTATATTTGAGTGGGTTTACGAAGTTACAAAATTTGGTATCATCGTGGAAAACTGATTATGAACTTGGTAGTACTAGCGAACCTCAGCCGCGGTTAGATTAGAAGAACCAATTAGAACGGATGTAGATTATGGTGTAGGTACTGAGCAGATGGTAAATGATCATTTTAGAGGGGAAGATTTACCCAATGCAGAAGCTATGAGATTTTATGATATGTTGGATGCTGGAAAGCAACCATTGTACGAAGGTTGCAGAGATGGTCATTCAGCTTTATCATCTCCTACAAGACTGATGGATTAGGATTATATTCTACAGGTTCATACTACGAGGTTCAAAAAATTGTAGCTGGTGTTGGTTTATCTTATCAGGTAATAGATGTATGCAGCGATAACTGCATGATTTATTGGAGGGCGGATGACCAGCGGATTACATGCAAATTTTGTGGGAAGCCTTGTTATAAAGATACGAGCGGAAGAGTTCCAGTACCATATAAAAGGATGTGGTATTTGCCTTTGACGGAAAGGTTGCAGAGGTTGTATCTTCGAACGCAACAAATGAGATGGCATGCGGAGCACTCAACAGATGGTGAGATTAAACATCCTTCAGATGCAAAAGCGTGGAAGCATTTCCAATCAAAGTATCCCGACTTTGCGTATGAGAGAAGAAATGTCTACCTTGGATTATGTACTGATGGTTTCAGCCCGTATGGAAAGAGTGGAAGATAATATTCTCTATGGCCAGTCATTGTTACACCATACAACTTACCCCCAAACTTGTGCTTGCGACGAGAGTTTCTGTTTCTCTCCATTCTCGTTCCCGGACCAGAGCATCCTAAGATATCACTTGATGTGTTTCTTCAGCCACTAATATATGAGTTGCAACAACTATGGGCTGAAGGTGCTGAAACATACGATATTTCGTGTAAAGAGAACTTTCAAATGTGGCTGTACTAATGTGGACAATAAGTGATTTTCCAGCATATGGTATGTTATCTGGATGGACAACGCATGGGAGGCTATCATGTCCATATTGTCAAGATGACACAGATGCTTTCCAACTAAAGAACGGAAGAAAAACGTGTTGGTTTGACTGTCACAGACGATTCCTACCACCTGATCATCCATACCGTCGGAGTAAGACTTTGTTTAGGAAGAACAAGCAGGTGTTTGATGGTCCACCTGATGAAGTTAGTGGGAAAGGTTTGAAGACACAACTAAGAGATTTTGGTGCAGCAAAGACGCCAGACGTCGGTGGACATGAGCGTTTTCCGGTAGATGCTGTTGGAGAACTACATAACTGGCACAAAAAAAAAGTATTTTCTGGGATCTGCCATACTGGGAGGATCATCTGCTAAGGCATAATTTAGGTGTCATTTGAGAAGAACTTTTTGGACAATCTCATGAACACGATCCTTAACGTTCAAGGTAAAACAAAGGATAATTTGAAGTCAAGACTGGATTTAGTCGATATAAGTGCTCGTTCAGAACTTCATGTTGATGGGAATGGTAGGGCTCCTTTTCCCATATACCAACTTGATGCAGAGGGAAAAATGCGTTCTTTGATTGGATTTCAAACGATGTGGAGTTTCCAGACGGTTACGCATTTAATTTGCGTAACTGTATCGACATAAAGGAAGGACAGTTTATTGGCTTGAAAAGTCACGATTGTCATGTGTTGATGCAGCGCCTCCTTCCGTTTGCCTTCAAGGAACTATTACCACGAAATGTTCATGAAGCAATTGCAGGGATAAGTTCTTTCTTCCGCGATTTATGCACCAGATCAGTGACTCTTGAAGGTATTGAAAATTTGAAGACTAACATAGCCGTGATTCAGTGCAACCTTGAGAAGATATTTCCTCCCTCATTTTTTGATGTTATGGAGCATCTTGTTATTCACCTGGCAAGAGAATTGGAACTTGGTGGTTGTGGGAACCGAAATTCGCACCGTCAATTTCTGATAAACGATTTGTGGAGGAAAACCGAGTTAACACGATCTTCCTTGAAGGTCCCGGATATCTGCTGGGCCACACACGATACAATCAATGGGAGTTTAAGTTGTAAAATAAAAATCGTAAAATAGAGCGAAAGGAGATCTTATTTCTGAATTCGCGTTTGAGCGTGAACAACGGGTAAAGAAATAAGCTACAAGAGCTGTCGAAAGGTCCGCTAGTCCGGCCGCCTAGATCTAACCTAGTTGAGTCGCAGCTCGCTAGTGAAAACAGAAAAGAATGCTAAAACGCTCTAAGTGCTAAGTGCTCTGGAAGTTTTGTGATGATTTGCTCCTCGCCCAAAGCTCTCCTTATATACTCCTCTTAAGACGGTCTATCTTCTTCGGCTGGATCGGCTTTTTCCATTTTCGTCAATCTTCGTGTTTATCGGAAACTTGACATTTATCTTCGAAAACTTTGACATTTATCTTCTGGAAACTTGACATTTATCTCTTATGTGAGGATAAGGATAAACCGTCATAGTTATCCTTCCTTTCGAAAATCGTAGTGGGCCATTTTGGCCATGTCGGCCATTTAGACGCTTTTACGGTTTTGAAAGAATGGTCTTTAAAGGTTTCGCATTTCGAAGGAACCCAATTCCTCGTATAGTCGGGATGTTTGGTGTTTTAGAATAACCGTGATCGTACCAAACTCACGAAGATTGATCCAAACAAGCCAAGATGGGATCAGACCGAGCATGATGGGACCGAGACCAGGGCGAGGGCCGTTGACCGGCGTCGGGGCTTGCCGGGCGCCAGGCGGATTGAGGAATGCGTGCGCCGGTGCCAGGCGGTGCCGCCGGCAGGCCGGGTGCCGCCGTGCCAGGCTGCCGGCGCCAGGCCGCCCGCGTGCGCTGCTGGCGCCAGGGCGAGTGCCGCCGCCGTCAGCGTGGCGCGTGCGCGGCGCCAGGCAGGCTCAGCGTGGCACGTGCCGCCGGCGCCAGGCCGTCTTGCCGCCCGTGGGTTTTCCGTTGTTCGATCTTTCCCCCGTTAGTCGTTCGTGCGGGAAATCTTTGAGTTTGGAAGGATCTTTAGCCATAGATTTCGAGATAACCGTTTTCAAGGGTTTGAGTAATGAGGCTTCGAACTTTAGACGTTTAAAATATGAACTTTTAAACAATCGAGAAGGCTGCGGAAGAATCATTGTAGTTTGCGGACAATCCGGACATGGGTTTGAGGGACCAAGATGCTGCCGTTGCCCGAGATCACGAGACGATTGCATAGATGGGAACCAGTACCCTTGCCGCCGGCGCCTGACGGGAGACGACAGGCCTGCCGCCGGCACCAGACGGGACAGGGCAACCCCGGCGCCAGCCCTGCCGCCGTCGCGTGTCCTGCGTCCGCCGGTTCCTGCTGTTGCTTGCCTTCGTTGATCCCCGGGGCTCACGGTCCGTTCATGCCTTCTTGCGAGTTTATCGAGTGACGACCCGTTTCTTGGTTTTGATCGTCACTTTGTTTTCTTTCGAGGACTTTCAGGTGACGATTTCGTCGTTAACCGATTTTGACCCCAACAGTTAGCCCCCCAGCTAGCTAGGAATCGTAATGTCTTCCGGGTCCTGGCTTGCGGTATAGCCGTATGGGAAGGTGTAGAGGCGTGTCGTTTGCGAAAGTTGGGGTAAATAGTGATTTTACCTCCTTTATAAGGAGGGAGTAAGAAATCTCATTCATTCTTACTTCATCATAAAAAATTCATCTCTCTCAAGAATCCTTTCTCTCTCTTTAAGAATAATGTCTTCAAGATCCTCAAAGAGAAATTCTTCTTCCCATTCATCCTCGGATAACTCTCCTGCCCATGTGACGGTGAAGCAAGAGGAGTTAGTCAAGGAGGAAGCGAAGAATGCGTATTACCGAGCCCTTGTGGGCTCGGCTCGACCTCTGCCAGGCGTCCCTGTTCGAAGAGACCTTTGAGGCAGCCTGGTGCTCCCTTTACGCCGAGCCTGGTTTCGTAAATATCTCAGGATTCTTCGAGATTTTTACCAGATTCCTGATGGAGTCAAATTCCGGATTCCCGTCGGTAACGAGAGTGCGAGGAATCCTCCGGAAGGTTTCTTTACATGTTACGAGGCTTTCCTTACGTACTGCCGCATGTGGTTCCCGATCCCGGTACCATTGTTCGTAAGCCGTCACTTCAACTCTCGATCAGCTTAGCGTTCTTGCTTTAGAGAGTTGGCTTGGCGTATTGATCTCAAGTTATGAGCTCGATCGATCTCCGTCCTGGTGATTTCAAGGCCTTTGGAGCACTCGCCGGGGAGGCGACAGTTACTACTCCATGCTGCCTAAGGAGGATATGGCCATAATTCGGGTGACTACTCAACCCTAAGTCGTGGCAGGAACGTTTCTTCTTTGTCGAATAGATGGTGATTCTGTCGAGGAGAGCTGCCTCCATCTATTTCGGCATGCATGGAACTTCAACCGAGGTAATACGATGAAAACTCGTTGTCTATTTTGTTATTTCGAAGTCGCGAAGTTTTAGTGAAAAGTTTCGCTTTGTAGAGAACGGGCTGTTGCATTTGCATGGCGATCTTTTCGTCAAGAGGGATCTCCTTCAAAGGCCGTTTTCTGGAAGTCCTTCACCCTTGAACGGATTCGAGACGCAGTAAGGCTTTACCGGTCCCGAGACTCTGTCCCGACATATGATGCCGAACCGGTTGTGGGAACCGAAATTCGCACCGTCAATTTCCGATAAAGTTTTATGGAGGAAAACCGAGTTAACCCGATCTTCCTTGAAGGTCCCGGATATCTGCTGGGCCGCCCGAAACAATCAAATAAAGTTGCAAAATAGAAATCGTGAAAATTGAGCGAAAGAGATCTTATTTCTGAATTCTCGTTTGAGCGTGTACAACAAGAAAAGAAACCGGCCGTAAGGGCTGTCGAGGAGTCCGCTAAGTCTATCCCAGTTGAGTCGCAGCTCGCTAGTGAAAACAGAAAAGAATGCTAAATCGCTCTAAGTGCTAAGTGCTTGAAAGTTTGTGATCTGGTTTGCTTCTTGCTCAAAGCTCTCCTTATATACTCCTCTAAGACGGTCTATCTTCGCGGGCTGAGTCGGGCTTTTTCCATTTTCGTCCATCTTCGTGTTTATCGGGAAACTTGATATTTATCTTTTGGAAACTTGACATTTATCTCTTATGTGAGGATAAAGATAAACCGTCATAGTTATCCTTCCTTTCGAAAATCGTCGTGGGCGTTTGACCACGTTAGCCGTTAGGCGTTTTACGGTTTTTCGAAAGGACGGTCTTTGAAGGTTCGTGTTTCGAAGGAACCTCAATTCCTCGTAAAGTCGAGATAGTGGTGTTTCAGAATAACCGTGGTCGTTCCAAAACTCGCGTAGATTGATCCAAACAAGCTAAGATGGGATCGAACCGGACACGATAGGACCAAGACCGAGACGAGGGCAGTGGATGACGCCAGGCCGACCGATGACGGGTGCCGGGCGCCAGGCCGCCGGTGACGGTGCCGCTGGCAGGCGAGTGCCGGGCGCCAGGCCGCCAGCGTGACGGTGCCGCGGCGCCAGGCGGGCAGCGTCCAGCGTACGCCGGCGCCAGGCCGGCCCGCGTCCCGCGTGCCGCCGGCGCCAGGCCGGCTCGCGTGACGGGTGCCGCCGGCGCCAGGCCGGCTCGCGTGACGCGTGCCGCCGATGCCAGGCCATCTTTCCGTCCGTGGGTTGTTCGATCTTTCCTCCGTCAGTCGTTTGCGGGAAATCTTTTGAGTTTGGGAAGGTCTTTAGCCGTAGATTTCGAGATAATCGTTTCTAATCCAATGAAATTCCGCGAGTATCGGGATTTGAGATGGACTTGGATTTGTAGATTTTCCGTCGTCGAGGATGCGAGCAATGTGGCTTCGAGCTTTAGACGTGTTAAAAGATGAATCTTTTAAACAATCGGGAAGGCTTTACGAAAGACTCATTGTAGATCTCGGACGATCCAGACATGGGTTTCAAGGGACCAAGATGCAGCCATTGCCCGAGATCATGAGATGATCGCACGGATGGGCGCCAGGACCCTCGCCGTTGGCGCCAGATGGGAGTGGACGAGCCTTCCGTGAATTTTATCGAGCGACGACCCGTTTCTTGGATTTGATCGTCGCTTGGTTTTTCTTTCGAGGATTTTCGGGTGACGATTTCGTCATTGACCGATTTTGACCCCAACACCGGTTATCGAAGTCCCGACTCGGAAGTGTAAAAAGAGATCTCGTAAAGGGAAAGAAATCGATGGTGGGGAAGGTTCGGAAGATCCTTCACCGCTTGGAAAACCCTAGTTTTGTTCCAATGGAAAAAAGCGGAGCCAGCGATTTTTCACTTCCCAACAATTTCTTTGACGGCCTTCCTCCGGAGTTTGTTACTGACGAGTCGCTGGAGGAAGAGAAGAGGCAATGGATTTTTGCCGAGGGTTCCCAGCGGATCAATGAGGTTTTTTCCTTTGAACTTCTTAACCGTATTCTTGAATCCGCATATATGTATGTTTATTGATCTTGAATTTATGCAGGGACTAAGAGTGTTTGGCAATGCGCTCGACTCAAGTTTCCGCAAGTCTAGGATTGCTAACTTCAAGACCAAAGAAGCTGAGCGAGAGCTCTTCCGATTCCGACAAGAGGTTAAGGCGCAGAACGAAAAGCAAGCTGAGCTTCATGCTCGAGCTCTTGTTCGGCCGGAAAGGAGAGGAAGGAGGATGGTCGCAGCTGAGGTGGCGAGACGGGCGGAATCGTTCGCTGCTGAGTTTCAATGTTTTAAAGAAGCTCAAGACTTTTGGCGATTTCCTCGAGTGTCGGGCTCGGTCGTAAACCTTTACAAGTGTCAGAACCCGGATTTCTCTTTGATTCGAGATTGCTGAGATGAAGGACTTTATGGCCGTGTCTGCTCATGCTGAGTCCTTGGTTCCTCCAGTGAGTGGACTATGGGTTTTCCGAGGATTCCGCCGAACCGTCGGAGGAAGTGGACCAGCCTGCATTCTTATGATTTTGGTTGACTTCCTTTGTGAATCGTATGTTTTGTGTGGCTTAGAGTTTTATCCCGCCGTCTTTTGCGGACTTTTATGAATATGAAAATTTGCGAAATTTCTTCTTTTGTTTTGATTTATACTTTCGTCAAGTGTAGAGGAAAGAATGTGAGTAGTCACATTATCCTAACTCTTTTTGTCGGTTGGTCCGTATGCTACTTTCTAGCGGCGTTTTAGGTGTAGCGATAAGAGACATGTTTTGGGATCTCGTATACGATACTATGTCTGTGAGATGTCAAGATCCAGCAAGACTGGGTTTAGGGCAAGACCTAGGCTTACTCTCAGCTTTAAGGCTGTGCGACAACTGATCGGCTTTCGTTTTGCCTGTTAGTGATTTCTTCCTGATTCTTTTCGTTTAAAGTCCGTGACTACTAGTCGGCTTATATGACTTGTGTTAAAAGAATCGAGCTATCTTCGGAGTTTATCCGAGACGCTAAACCAAAATTTTGGGTTTCTTGTATAGCGCGTATGATATCCTTGTCGGATGTAAGAGGACCTTGTAGGTCTGACTACGAGTTTGTATTGAGTGAAACGTTTCTGAGTGCGTCCGTCGGGGCCAATCGACGGGCATAAGTTTTTTTTTAAGTCGCAGGTGGACTGTTTTAGCGGATGATACGAGTTTGGTTATCTTTTTCAGAAGTTGCAACGTCTCGCGTTTCTTTCGAAGATATGATTTTCGTTTTTTCGAAGTGTTTACGTGTTTTCTAAATTAAGTGAGCGTAAGAAATAGATAGAAAGAATTTTATTTGAAAAATTTCGAAATGTTTGAGTACATGTGCGGATATTTCGCGTTTTTTTGTGGGAGTATAGAGTATCACCACCCACCCCTTTTGGTGAGGAGGATAGCTTAACTCGCCGGGTTTCGACGAGCTGCCTACGTACCTCTTTCGAGGATCAAGCCATCTCGTAGTTCTGAAAGTTTCCGCAAATAGAGCGAAAGGAGATCTTATTTCTGAATTCGCGTTTGAGCGTGAACAACGGGTAAAGAAATAAGCTACAAGAGCTGTCGAAAGGTCCGCTAGTCCGGCCGCCTATATCTAACCTAATTGAGTCGCAGCTCGCTAGTGAAAACAGAAAAGAATGCTAAAATGCTCTAAGTGATAAGTGCTCTGGAAGTTTTGTGATGATTTGCTCCTCGCCCAAAGCTGTGCTTATATACTCCTCTTAAGACGGTCTATCTTCTTTCGGGCTGGATCGGGCTTTTTCCATTTTCGTCCATCTTCGTGTTTATCGGGAAACTTGACATTTATCTTCGGAAAACTTTGACATTTATCTTCTGGAAACTTGACATTTATCTCTTATGTGAGGATAAGGATAAACCGTCATAGTTATCCTTCCTTTTCGGAAAATCGTAAGTGGGCCGTTTTGGCCATGTCGGGCCATTTAGACGTTTTTACGGTTTTTCGAAAGAATAGTCTTTGAAGGTTTCGGCATTTCCGAAGGAACCCAAATTCCTCGTATAGTCGAGATGTTTGGTGTTTTAGAATAACCGTGATCGTACCAAACTCACGAAGATTGATCCAAACAAGCCAAGATGGGATCAGGCCGAGCATGATGGGACCGAGACCAGAACGAGGGCCGTTGACCGGCGAGGGCTTCGCCAGCGCCAGGCCGCTTGAGGAACGCTGCGGTGCCGGGCGGGTGCGCGGGCGCCAGGCGCCCGTGGCGCGTGCCCGGCGCCAGGCGGCTCGCGTGATGCGTGCCGCCGCCGCCAGCCGCTCAGCGTGACGCGTGCCGCCGGCAGGCCGTCTTCCGCCCGTGGGTTTTCCGTTGTTCGATCTTTCCCGTTAGTCGTCGTGCGGGAAATCTTTGAGTTTGGAAGGATCTTTAGCGTAGATTTCGAGATAACCGTTTCAAGGGTTTGAGTAATGAGGCTTCGAACTTTAGACGCTTAAAATATGAACTTTTAAACAATCGAAGGCTTTCGCGGAAGAATCATTGTAGTTTGCGGACAATCCGGACATGGGTTTGAGGGACCAAGATGCTGCCGTTGCCGAGATCGAGACGATTGCATAGATGGGAACCACGACCCTTGCCGCCGGCGCCAGACGGAGACGACAGGCCTGCGCCGGCGCCAGACGGACAGGGAAGCCTACGCGCCAGCGCCCTGCCCGTGCGTGTCGTCCGCCGGTGCCTGCTGTTGCTTGCCTTCGTTGATCCCGGCTCACGGTCCGTTCATGCCTTCTTGCGAGTTTATCGAGTGACGACCCGTTCTTGGTTTTGATCGTCACTTGGTTTTCTTCGAGGACTTTCAGGTGACGATTTTGTTGACCGATTTTGACCCCTGTGGTCCTGCAGTATAGATGGATGTATCTGTATGAGCGGTATATGTTCCATTTGAAGAAGATGGTGAAAAATTTAAGTAGGGTGGAAGGTTCTATAGTCGCACGATGATCAATGAAGAAATTTCAAACTTTGCCGAGTACTACTTTCTAGCGAAGTTCAGACCAAAACGAAGACCTGCTCGGCATGATGATAGAGGCGAACGGGCAACATATCATGTTAAGGTCCCAGACATTTTCACAGATGTTGGACGACTTAGCTGAAAACCAAAGGACCGCCGACTTACTTAGCAGAGAAGTCATTTGCAAACATATTTGCTCACCAACTGCTAAGATGTTCTTCAATATGAGAGGTAAGTTTATTATCTTACAAGTTTTGTTTTAACAAATTGACATTTAAATCTTAATTAATTACATTATTGTCATCATATGTACATGATTTTCATGGCAGAAAAGCGGTTCGAATATAGATACATACGAGGAGGAACTAGAAGAAATGAAGCAGAGAGAATTTGCTGGATGGATGTTTACTTATGTGAGTGCCTTAAACAAATTAAAATATCATTTATCACATATTTATACTAATTCATATTTATTGATATAACCTATATATTTGTTATTAATAGGTGTCTGCTGGTTTGGCCAGAGGTGAAACATTTGACGATTGGATACGCGAGATGGTGGTTGGACCAAACTATGTTGTGAAGTCATATCCGAGATTTTGTACTCGAGAATATGCATTCACAACTGAAAAGAGGAGACGTTCGCGTACGACCTATGATGCTGGTGTTTGTTCTACATCAGGAGATGATGTATACTACGGACACATACATGAGATTATGGAAATCAAGTATTTGGGCATGCTTGGATTGCGCTGTACTGTTTTCTATTGTGAGAACAGATGCATTTGGTGTTACATCAGTAAAAATTCGAGGCGAAAGCTGCAATATTATGATCCTTTCATTCTAGCTTCCCAGGCCGATCAGGTAAGTAAATGTTAATTATTCAGAATGATTGATCACCATATGTATTAATTTATACTTTTACTAATAATTTTTTAAATATTACAGGTTTGTTATATCAAGTACTCTCGGGTAAGGAACAGAGATGATCCATGGGTTACTGTTATAAGACTCAACCCGAGAGGCCGAGTTCAGGGAAGTTCTGAGCTGGAAGACCCACTACAACCAATCACATCCAGCAACTTAAGTGCAGCAGAAGATGTAGCTGGAGTTGGCCTTGTAGTCGATTTAACCGACTTCGCAGAGGAAGCCGTCGTTCACGCAGAGGATGAACCAGTTATTGGAGAGTTTCACCAAGATCCAGATTCATCTAGTGATGATGACTCGGAAACAGACTAGCATCTTCTTTTTTTTTTTTAGAAATACCGAGGAAATTCCAACGGACTTTAGGTTTTCCTCGGAATTTCCTCGGTATTTACCTTCTCGATTTAGAGATTTGATTATAAAGTATTTTTCCTCGGAAATCCCTCGGAATATTCAGAGGAAATTCCGAGGAACTAGGGGTTTTAAACTGAAAACAACGTTTTGCGGATTGAATAACACGTATATCACCTTCATTAAGTGTCTTAACCAGATTATGAAGTCAAACTTTGGTGTTTTACACGATAACAAACACTTTTACGATTGCATGAACGAAAACCACACAACATAAGAGAAACACTTATACACTTTAATAAACGTTAAAGGGAATACTTACCATTATTTTTGAAATTTTGTTATTTCATGGTTTATGATCATCTATACAAAGAATCCTCAATGGTATGCATTACATTTGTATAAGAAATGAAATATGGCAAAAAAAAATCGATGTTTTGAAACCCCAAACCCTGTTTCCTCGGAATTGCCTCGGTAATTACCGACGGTATTCCGAGGAAACATTGTTCCTCGGAATATTTTCATTTAACCGGGTAAACAAAGCCGCCAAATATTTCGTGAAAATTGAATTAATGATTTCCGAGAAAATTCCGACGGATATTTTCCGTCGGAAATCTCATTTTATTAGGTCGACCGAGACCTTTCTTCCCCATTTCTCTCTTCCTCTTCCTCGCGAACTCCGCCTCTCCCTCTCCTCCTTTGACGATTTCTGGCAATTCAAGTCCGTTTCTCCTCAATTCCATTCCCAAATCATGTAAGGACACTATCCCTCTCTCTTAGATTCGAAAATCAAGTTTGATTATGGTGTTAGGGTGATTTTTATAGATTTTTGTTAGGTTGAATGGTGTGATTGTGTAGTGATAGTTTGATTATGGTTTTTTTGTGAGGATTGTGATTATTTGTGAGGATTGGAATTTTTTTTTAGTTTTTATTAATTTTGTGGTTATAAAAATCTAATCGATAATTATGTATATATAATATGAAAACGTTTTTTGTATATCAAAACTATTTTTTAATTATTAAACTATTTTGATATATTAAAACTATTTTGTAATTGTTAAACTATTTTTATATATTTAAACTATTTTTGTAATTATTAAACTATTTTTTACATATTAAAACTATTTTTTTAATTATTAAACTGTTTTTTATATATTATAACTATTTTTGTAATTATTAAACTATTTTTATATATTAAAACTTTTTTGTAATTATTAAACTATTTTTTATATATTAAAACTATTTTTGTAATTATTAAACTATTTTTTACATATTAAAACTATTTTTGTAATTATTAAACTATTTTTTATATATTAAAACTATTTTTGTAATTATTAAAACTATTTATTTTTTGTGATTAAAAACTATTTATTGATTTTTAAAATTTAAATTTATTAGAACTAATTTTTAAATATATTTTTTAATTTACAGGTCTTATGATGATGAGTCCCGGTCTCGACAGCGTCGTAGTCGTGGTGGTACGGGGAGCCACTCTCGGGGTTCGTCCAGCCACATTCAGGATTCCGCATCGCCCCACAGCTCCTACCATACATCTCCCTCTCCATTTCTCGCTCCTGCTCCTCCCGCTCCCGTTGCTGCACCCACTCCTGCTCCTGCTCCTCCGGGTCCTCCGGGAGTGATGAGGGTTGCGGAGTTTGTTCGACAGCCCGGTCGTGACAATCTTCCCTATCTCACTCCGTATCCACATGGACGGGGTCAAACATGGTAATTAAACGTATTTTTTCATTAAAATTTGATTCATTATTAATAATTTGTTCTTTTTATTAGGTTCAACCGATCCGGGAACGGGATCAGCGCATGGATCAACCGTATGATGTACTCGGCCCTCGACAAGGGACATCCAACTTTCACTGACTTCCTACCGACAAGCAGCATCTGTGGTTTCAACAGTTTGCGGTAAGTATTCTAATTTTTTACTTATATTTTTAATCTTTTAATATAAATTTCTACTAATTGTGTTTTATTTTCAGCAAAAATTCAACTGGAATGCCGATGGCACGTTGTATATCTATCACCACTTCGTCCATAAAGTTATGGACAACTATGAGAAGCAGATCCATGAGTGGAAGAAGAGGTGGGAAATAAACAAGGTTGTTTTTTCTTTATTAAACAATTTTTTAATTTAATAAAATATTTTTTTATTTACTTAACAATTTTTTTTTATTAAAAGGTCCAAAGTCGATGAACCCCACGGTCTGGCTTGAGTTGGGTGTGCACTGGAGTAAGGATCAGACGAAAGAAACTTCTTCCACCAACTCCACCAACCGTAGGAGCGACCGTAAAGGAAATGGCGTCTTCAAGCATAACTTGGGTGCTCAATCTATTGCCACTCTGGGGGATCGCATGGTAAGCTACTCGCTTTTTATTCTATTATTTAAGTTTTTAAATTTTATTTTTTGTGCATTTCTTCTAATTACTAATGTTTGTTTAATTTTTGTTTTTTTCAAGGCGGAAGAAAACGAGGGCGACCCGGTTGATGATCTCCTAATGAAGAGGGCGATACTAACAAGAAGACCGGCCAGATTGATGATGTGTTGTGAGGGATGTGGTCACCCTGATCGACACTCAGGTGGAAGACGAAGTGTCTCAGCTTCAAACCGAGGATGACGATTCGACGGGTTCGACCTACTTGCCTCGGTTCGATCAACGAAATCGCTGAATCGGTAAGTTCTTTTTAAAGTTCAATTCATCTTTTGTATTATTTAAATTTGGCACTTTTCTATTTCAGTCGGTTCCAAAGAAGAAGGGACGCTTGTTCGGTTTGGGTCGTCGGTCCGGTCGGTTCCGTCTTCGCTGCACCACCGCCATTTGTTGATCCGAAGTACTTATGGGTCAGTTGCGAGACAAGGATGATCGCATATCTGCGTTGGAGACCCGATGGCGACTCAACGGGCTTTGAGGCAGAGGAAGCTGAACGAGCAGATGATGGAGATGATGAGGAGGTTGCACCGAACGAGGTGTTCCCGAGCATGCGGACCGAACGCCCAAAACCCATAGTTTTTTTTAACTCGAATGCTTTATTTTATTTGTACGACTTTGAATTTTATATAATATTTTTCAATTTTAATTTTAATTTTATATTTTCGAATTTAAATTTCAAAAATTTAATTTTTAAAAAAAAATTAATTTTTTTGGATATTCCGAGGAAGAACTCCCTTGGAATATTCCGACGATCATAGTCGTCGGAATATACCGAGGGAGCCATTCCTCGGAATTTTCCGAGGACACAGTGTTCCTCGGTATTTTCCGAGGGAGCTCTTCCTCGGAATATTCCGAGGACGGTGTTCCTCGGTATTGTCCGAGGGCAGGCTTCCTCGGAATTTTCCGAGGAGCAGTCATCCTCGGAACATTTCGTCCCTCGGTAGTGTCCTCGGTATATACCGAGGGAGAGCTTCCTCGGTATATTCCGAGGACATTTCCGACAAACCGTTGTCCTCACAGTTTCCTCGGAATTATGTTTCCTCGGAATTCCGTCAGAAAATTCCGAGGGAATTCTGAGGAAAAATGAAATTCCGAGGAAAAATGAAATTCCGAGGAGTTTTTTCCGAGGACATATTTCCTCGGTATGTCGTCGGAGTACAGTTATTCCGATGACATACCGACGATTTGAGACCTCGGTATGAGCCTGTTTTCTTGTAGTGAGATCCCATCCCCAAAGGAAATCAAAGAAGCTTTGTTTGAAATTCACCCCGACAAGGCTCGGAGGCCTGATGGCTTCTCCGCTGCCTTCTTCCACGTCCATTGGGACACCATTGGATCTGCAATATGCAATGAAATTCAACTTTTCTTCAGAACTGGAACTCTTCCTCACTCAATCAACGAGACTCCCATACGCTTGGTCCCAAAGATCCAGAGTCCTAAAACAGTCTCGGACTATAGATCGATTGCCCTATGCAATGTCTATTATAAGACTATTTCTAAGATTCTGTCTCTTAGGCTAAAGCCGGTTCTGCAGGATATTGTATCTGAGAATCAATCAGCCTTCATACCTGGGAGAATCATCACCGATAATGTCTTGATTACCCATGAAGTCCTCCACTACCTCAAGATATCTACAGCTGAGAAACGATGCGGCATGGCTGTCAAAACTGATATCAGTAAAGCATACGACAGATTAGAATGGTCTTTCATTCAAACTGTTCTACATAAAATGGGTTTCCATCACATTTGGATCCATTGGATGATGCAATGCATAAAGACAGTTTCATATTCGTTTCTTATCAACAATGTTGTGAGTGGAAAAATCATACCTCAGAGGGGGATTAGGCAGGGAGATCCGTTGTCCCCATATATCTTCATTCTCTGTGGAGAGGTTCTCTCCGGCCTATGCAAAAAGGCTCAAGCAGATGGCTCCTTAGCAGGTATCCGAGTTGCTAGAAACTGCTCCAGAGTGAATCACCTGTTGTTTGCTGATGATACCATGATCTTCACCTACTCAAACTCCCATTGCTGCACAGCTCTTATGACTATTCTGCACAAATATGAACTTGCATCAGGACAGAAAATCAATCCAAACAAATCATCAATAACATTCTCCTCAAAGACCCCTCCTGAAGTTAAATCTCGAGTGAAAAGTGATATAGGCATCTCAAAAGAAGGAGGAGTTGGTAAATACCTTAGACTCCCTGAAAAGTGATAGGATAAAGCAACGCTCCATCGGATGGTCTATGCATTTCCTATCGACTGCGGGCAAAGCAACCATGCTCCAAGCCGTCCTCTCAGCTATCCCAACGTTTGCAATGTCAGCCTTCCAACTGCCAATAGGTCTTTGTAAGCAGATTCAATCAGCTCTCACCAGATTCTGGTGGGATTTTTCGGATGGAACAAGAAAGATTTGCTAGGTCTCATGGGATCACCTCACTAAACCGAAGGCGCTAGGAGGTCTTGGCTTCCGTGACATCATCATTTTCAATCAAGCCCTTTTGGCAAAGATTGCCTGGAGACAGATCACAAATCCAGATTGCCTCTTGGCTCGCATCCTCATTGGGAAGTACTGCCATAACTTTTCTTCTCTCACGATGAAGCATGGTACTTCCTCTCATGGATGGAAGGGCATACTATGGGGACGAGACCTCCTTCTCAACCACCAGGGAAAATCAATTGGCAATTGGGAATCAACAAGAGTTTGGCAGGATTCCTAGATCCTCTCCACTCCAGCACTAAAACCCCATGGACCTATGCAAGAAAGAGACCAAGACTGTGGGAACCAAAATTCACACCGTCGAGTTTAAGTTGATCGGAGAAAAACCAAGTAAACCTAGTTTCCCCTAAAGGTCCCGGCTATCTGCTGGGCCACACACAACACAATCAATATGACGAAAATAGTAAGATAGAAAATCGAAAAGAAAAAAGAGCAAAAGGATCTTATTTCCGAATCCGCGTTTGAGCGTGAACAACAGGTGAGAGCCTTGGCTACGAGAGCTGTCGGCAAGTTCGCTAGTCTAGCAACCTAAGTTCTAACCTAGTTGAGTCGCAGCTCGATAGTAAAAACGGAAAATTGCCTAATTTGCTCTAAGTGCTAAGTTTGCTCTGAGAAAGCTCTCCCCTCTCTCTTCGTCCCAAGTCCTCTTTATATACTCCTCCTTTTAGGTCGGTCTACCTCCTCTCGGGTCGGATTTGTCGCGGAACAGGCTTTTCCATATTTCCTTCATGATTATCTTCGGAAACTTGACATTTATCTTCGCGGAAACTTGACATTTATCTTCGCGGAAACTTGACATTTATCTTCGCGGAAACTTGACATTTATCTCTTTCCGCGAATGATGTAAACCGTCACCCTAATCTTTGGGCTCAAGTCTCTTTGGATCGTAGGTGGGCCGTCGTCTGCAATTCGGACCCTCTTTGGGCCGTATTGAGACTTAAGCGTTTTTACTCGTGAAGTGTCCGTTGGCATAGGTACGATCCTTCTAACGGAACCTCGTCTCTGCGTACAGCCGAGGTGGTTGATGTTGAATTAATCGTAACCCATCCTACCACGAAGAGTGGGAAACCGTTCGAGAGACTTAACCTTCCCAATTTCCCGAAAGATTTTGAAGATATTCCTAGACGGAACGTCGATGTTATATCCGTGGACCTGAGGATTGAGTTACGGAAATTTTGGACGAAGACGCATGGTCACTGGATAAACCTGGGTTCAGGAATAATCGCCGAAAGGTTGGTCGTGCTCGCTGGGCGAGCTCTCCTGTGCCTTTGGCCGAGCTTGCCTGGCGAGCTGACCCATGACGGGGTTGTACTCGCCGGGCTAGCTGACCCATGTCATGGTCGAGCTCGCCGGCGAGCTGATCCGTGATGCGGTCGTGCTCGCCGGGCGAGCTGACCCATGCCACTGTCATGCTCGCCGGCGAGTAGACCTGTAGCACGGCCGTGCTCGCCCGGCGAGCTGACCCGCGCCTTCGTCAAGCTCGCCGGCGAGCTGCCCCTCACTATGGTCGAGCTTGCCGGCGAGTTGGCCCATGCTCGCCGGGCGAGCTCGCCCTTGCCATGGTCGAGCTCGCCGGCGAGCTGGCCCGCGCTCGCCGGGCGAGCTCACCCTTGTCTCGGGCGAGCTCTCCGGCGAGATGACCCGTGCTCGCTGGGCGAGCTCACCCTTGTCTCGGTCGAGCTCGCCATCGAGTTGGCCCGCGCTCGTATGGTGATCCGTTTCGGTTATTCTTTTTCTTGGTTTTTTGAAGTTTTGACTGAGATTTGGTTTTTCCGAGGATTTTCGGGTATCGATTCCGTCGTGACCGATTTTGACCCCAACAAAGACCTCATGGTGTCGGACCTCCTATCCAGAGAAACAAAAGAGTGGAACTCAAACCTCAGTGCAGAACGCTTTCCGGAAATCCTCCACCACATTCTACTGATCAAACCTAGCCTCCTCGGTGCTCAGGATGCTGATATCTGGACCGCAGACAAATCAAGCTCGTACTCAGTCAAATCAGGCTATAACTCACTTCATTATCCTTCCTCTTGCCCCAGAGCGCCACTCTCGAGCCTCCTCTCTGCACCACAGGCAATTCAGATACCAGTGAGGGAAGTACTTCTCCTTATGTTCCTAGTGCTATCATGGATTTTGATTGGAAAAAGATCATTTGGAACTTACCTCTGTCTCCAAAGCTGAAGATTTTCATTTCGAAAGTAGCTAAAGAAGCGCTTCCTACAGGAGCTAATTTACAATGTAGAGGCGTTGCTCAAGAAACCAACTGCGTGCACTGCAATGGTCAAGAGACCACTCTTCACGCCCTATTTCTTTGTCGTTTTGCTCAGCAGGTCTGGAGCTTGGGACCGTGGAATGAACAGTTGGATTATACTAGCCTTCTCTCTTTCCAAATCCTTCCTGTCGAATCTCAGACAAAGAGGAATATCCCACCTCTTGGCGTCTCAATCAACCTCCTTCCTTGGCTATGTTGGTCAATTTGGTACTCTCGTAACCAACTTCTCTTTCAGAACAAACCACCATCGCCACGAGATACGTTCAATAGAGCAATCTGTCTAGCGAAGGAGTGGGAGAGAGCTCAAATCTCACTGACTACAAAGACTACCAGCAGACTACCGCCTTTGCTAACCGCCTCGCAATCTAACATCGCGATCCGCTGCAATACAGATGCCGCATGGAGAGCTGACTCCGCCATAGCAAGGATCGGCTGAATCTTCACCACTCCAACCGCAGCGGAACTGAACAGAGGAGCTAGTATCAAACTGCATGTCGCTTCCCCGCTTATAGCGGAAGCTCTAGCTGTAAGGGAGGCGCTCTAACAAGCATCTCTACCAACATCACTCACATCTGGGTACGCTCAGATTCCCAAGTGCTCGTCAGGGCAATCAACCGGCATCGAGGTCCATCAGAACTCCACGGAGTTCTTTCGGATATCACTGGTCTAGCTTCTTCGTTTGCTTTCTGTGTCTTTTTCTTTGTTCCTCGTTTGTCTAATGGGACAGCAGATGCTTTGGCTAAGGCCCGTCTAAACAATTTTATTTCCCGTGGGTCTTAAAGCCCTCTTTAATGAAAGTATGTGTGTTTCAAAAAAAAAAAAAAGATTATAGTTTTCTGATGAAATTGAAGTCAGTAAATTAACTTCGATAGCATGGTTAAATAATCAGTTTATATCCTGATTTGGAAACTGATCCAGTTCTTTAGGTTTAGCCTAATGATCAGAAGAAGAAAAACTCTAAACCCATACATTATTATATTTTAATAAAAATAGTTAGCAACAACCCAAAAATCTATTACTCGTGAACTTTTTGTTATTTTAAATTACAATTTTGTGATCAATTATTTTATAAAAATTTTAGTATGTTTGGTCTTCCGCATTTTCTGTAGGCTTATGGAACGAATAATCTGTTTATTTTCCCAAACTGTTTGATTGTAGGAGGAGTGGATAAGCTTTAACAACATGAGATATGAAGTATAGAGGAAAATACGCTCAAACAAGAGCTACCACCATCTTTGATTTAACCAATAGAGGCGCTACCCTCATTACCCACATACAGCAGAATAAAGAACAACCTAGCAGGCTAGCGCAGTAGTGACAGTTGTTAAAATTGTGAAACTCCATGTCCAACTCTTTATTGTCCGATTAGTACCATATTGCTTACTTTGGGTCTTAGAAGTTAGTATGCATGGATTTCCTTTTGGGTTCCTTCCCAAAAGGCCTCTTATTAATTAGAGTTGGACATCTCTTAATATATTAGACACTGTTACTCTAATTTTCCAATGTGGGACTTAGTTTTATATATCACATTCTTCCCCTCAAACTAAGGACCAACCTCATCTCGTGTCCACTCATCTTGTGTCCCACAACTGAACTTCCAAGATCTTCTGACTTGATCTCTACGACATACCTCCCATTTATATCTTGAAGGATACTATTCATATCTCGAAGGGTATCTTGGTCTTCTTGCAGATTTTTTGTCAAATCTTGCTCTGATACCAATTGTTGAAATTGTGAAAGTCCATGTCCAACTCTTTGTTGTCTGATTAGTACGATATTTTCCATTTTGAGCCTTAGAAGCTGGCCGTATAGATTTACTTTTAGGCTCCTTCCCAAAGGCCTCATACTAATTAGAATTAGAAATCTCTTTATATATTAGATACTCTTTGTCTGATTTTCCAGAGTGAAACTTAGTTTGATATATCACAACAGTAAGAAGCAGAAAATGCTTCCCATAAATGCTCAAAGCAGAGAACACACTCTCGAAAGCAGTATAAACTACCACCCAGCTTTTATGGCATCTCTAATAGTTTATCTCTTTTTTCTTTCCTCAAAATAAGATTAACTCCAAACAAATTTATACTTACTCCAATGATTTTTCTCATTTTCCCTTCAAAAAGAAAATATTAAAGATATTGTATTATTAATATTTATTATTAATTTACAGGCTTATTACTTTATTAAACTTACAAATTTTACCCAAGTAAAATTTTATTTGAACTAAAATTTTCATTATATACATAAGTTTAGTTTCTAAAAAAGATATAATAATGATTTACATAAACTTATACTTACATTACTAAAGTATTAATAATTTCTCTAAAGTATAAAACATTAAAAGATTTAGATATAAAACAAAATTATATAAAAGTATAAGAACTAATTTACAAATTAAAATATGAACATTAAAATGAGTTTGTGATAGGACTTGGACAATCAGGGTTCCAATGATTTGGATTCATTCAAGTTTCAAAGTTGTGAATCCATGAACTTTAACTACATCCAGATATTATTTCGGGTTGAACTCAGTTTTGGTTTAGTCGATTTTAGTTTGGGTTTAGTTAAATGTCTAAGATCCAGCTGAACCCGAAATAATTTCGGTGTAGATATTAATCAGTTTATCGGTTCTAAAAAAAATTAATTCATACTTAATTAAATTCAATATATTTCCAAACTTTTCAATAATTTTATGTACTTGGATTCCTCAAACCAAATTGTTTTCTTTCAAAATAGATTTGGGAGACTCGTCTATCAACAATACGAGACTCGTCCTTGAATTATACGTGACAACATTAGACAAATCATGACTCATGACAAACCAATGCCTTGTATAAACGAGAATCATACAAAAATAGACGTGAAAAATTAAAGTAAACAACTAGAAACTCTATCAACATAAGAAACACATTTAAACTTTAAAAAACAACAAAATTGTCTAAACTTCAAATGCAAACTTATTGATAACTGAACTTTAAATGCAATAAACATAAAAACATTAATATTGAACGGATAAAATATATACTATATATATATATATTACATTAAGTATTTGAGTTAATTATTCATGTAAAGATAATTATTTTAGGTACTTTATAATATCTAAGTGTGTTTTGGATGAATATTAGGCATTGAAATCAGGCTTTCAAGTTCTTTTTGGAATTTTGAATTTTTGGGATTTTTGAATGTCCATTTGGGTTCAGATTCGATTTTGGATAAAACCCACAACCGAAATACCGTAAAATAAGACTCTGTATTTATATCGGATTCACATTGGCTTGGATTCATTTTTATCGCACCAAGTTTGGTTTGGTTTTCGGATTCGTTTTATTTGCCTAGCCCTAGTTGTGAATATTGTTTCTCAATTTTGAGGAAACACTATTTATAAGCTCATTTTCCCCTCAAAATAATGCATCATGAGAAAGGTTTCCCTTATTTTTTGTGTATTCCCTTAAAATGAGAGATCATTGGAGACGGTCTTAGGCGTTAGTCCTTGTTCCAGGTTTCGAGCTTGCATCTAGACCATGGATTAACCTCACACCGGTGGCATTCGAAAGATAACTCAATTCTCTATTTTATGTCGAAATATGAGCTTTGTCCATCGGTGGGAAGTCCTACATGTTTTGCTAAACTTCCAACACATCGGCACAATCATGCATCTTAAATTGCTTCAGAATTTCCAAGTTACCCAAAACGTACTTGGACGTGAAAAAACTCTAAAACTACTCTAAATATACTATAAAAATTCTGAAACTAGACTTATAACATGGTCAAAACCCATACAACCATGCTATATCAATAATCCAAAAAATGACAGGTAACAAAACTCTTAAAGACATCTCTTCAGTTGAGAGAAAGTGTTTCGCGTGGTGGCTTCCAGCATGCCCTTAGTCAACAGTGGCATTAATAGCTTATTTCTCACAACAACATGAATATTTTTGTCCCTTGGATCACATATAGGACTAATCACCCCAGCATATGTCTCCCTCCAAGCAATTGTTTTGTATCAGTGTCCAACTAATGTCTCATAAGCTAGCCCAATGTTGTCCGCATCAACATTGCATGACCGCATGGTATCTAAATCCTATATATCAAAATGCTTACATGTTCATTTTTTCTCAGCTAACATCATGTTCGCATAACCACCAAACTTACTGACATACCATGGATTTTACCCGTTTTTACCCATGGTATATGAGTGTTGTTACTATTATTATCTATGTTTTGGAGTCTATTAGGTATGTTTTCAGGTTCAGGAGCATTTTGGAGAAAAGTGATGTTTTAGGTGCATTTTTGGAGCTTAAAGAAGAGTTCACCTGTGATCAAGACCAGAGGTCGACATCCAGAGTTACACATCGATCGATGCACACTTTGTGCTATCGATCGACACACATTTGCCGAAGGACGATACATCGAGATCATAATCGATCGATGTACACCATGTACTATCGATCGATATCGAAGCGGCAGAAGACAAGTTGGACCTGGCCGAACTTGAAGCCCAAGACATCACATTTTAAAAGATTACCCCTGACGAGTTTTTAACCTAATGAACTCATATTTATATGTGCCTAAGTGTTTTGGCACCGCAGAGAGTTTTTACAAGTTTCTAACCACCTTTCTACCTTCATCTTTTCTACTCATTTCTTTTCTTGTTTTCATTACTTTGCAAGTTCTCAATAAAGTTCTATTCAGTTCTTTACTTGTTCTTCTTAACAAAGGTTATAGGATTCTAGATCTAGAGGAGAGATCCAAAGAGATTTGTGATTGGAACCTAAGTGTTCACCCTCTAATAGATCTATGAACTCCTATTATTACCTTGTTGCTATGAATTACTTAGCCATGTCTGAGTAGATTCATTTGTTAGATTTAGGGTTTAAATAGGATATGAGGGATTAGCCCCAGCCTATATCTGCTATAGTTGTGATATTTATTGTTAGGATTGTTCATTAATGCTTTTCTAGCTTAGCTACCTAGAACATGAACTTGGATTGTATTATTCATTAAATACAATTCGACAACATCCTAAACATGCTATGACCCTCTTGAGACATGCAAAGCTAATCTAAGATCATGGTGAGCATTGTATCAACTCCGCATAATGTCTTGCTTAGAGCCGTATCGATCGATACTCCTATAGTAATCGATCGGCGTAATAGAGGTGTATCGGTCAATATTCCTATCGAATAATCGATCGATCTGTCGCGATATAGCTGGCAAACACCATTTAGCATCTAAGTAATAGATGGTCTAAATATTCGCGAGCTGATGGATTCATTTAATAGTGTTGAGCTCGACATATCATGCAAGCAACTTGTTAGCATTTATAGTATTTATAATCCTGAATTCTGAATACCTACCATGAATCTAACTACTTTTCTTTATTGTCTTAAAATCAAAACCTTTCAACTGAATAATCTTACCATTACTCAACAAACCTGCAATTTAGTTTAAACCATTTTCAACCTAGCATAGTCACTAAGATTGCATCTTATGTGTACACTAGCTCTCTGTGGATTTGATCCCTAAGTACTACCGAACCTCTTATTTGAGAGAGTAAAGTCACTTCTTAGGGTAATTTGAGTGATATCAAATTTGGCGCCGTTGCCGGGGAGCTTTGATACAATAAGATTTAATCTGATTAGGTCTGGGTTATTTTTACTTTAATTTGTTTTCTGACTCAAATTTTTTTTTCTTGTCTTTTCAGGTACATGCCCAGCACTACCAGAAGCAACAAGGCATCTCAAATTTTGTTCTCAGAAGACCCTGCTAGCTTGGAACGTTCAATCCGCAAGGAAATCCGTTCCGCATCGATCGACATCAATAACTGTCTGTCGACCGATACCGACGCACCCCTGCCGACCGAGAAACCGTCTTCGTCGACCGATACTCGCACCTTCCTGTCGACCGACACTACTTCACCGTCGACCGACACGTTTCATCCGACATCGATCGATAGTCCTTACCTTATATCGATCGATACTGTTCCGCGAGTCATGGTTGCGCCTATTATTCTCATACGAGATGAGAATGGAGACTTGCGTGACCAAGAAGGTCACCTTCGTAGTGAAGCAGGTCAGAAACTCAACGCTCAGAATGAAGTAATCCCTGAGCCAGAAACTGCACCTACAGGAGCTGTTCAACCTGTAGGAGAGGCTGCTCGAACACTAGCTGACTACAACCGTCCAGATCAGTTCTACACCAACAGATCAGCCATTCGTCCCCTTGCTATTCAGAGAGGCGATTTCGAGCTCAAGCCGCAGTACTACACCCTTGTGGGACAGACACCCTACTGTGGGCTGTCCAATGAGCATCCCATGGACCATCTGGAGAGGTTCGAGGATCTCATATCTGCTATCAAAGTCAATGGAGTCCCTGTGTACTACCTTCTCTGTAAGCTCTTCAAGCACTCTTTATCTGGAGAAGCTCTACAGTGGCTTAAGCAGCTACCACCAGGATCTCTTACATCCTGGAGCGACATCAAAAACGCATTTTTGCGTAACTTCTTTGATGATGCGCGCACTGAAGACTTAAGGAGGAAAATTGCCACATTCAACCAGGAGCCTGAAGAGTCATTCAAGGATACCTGGATCAGATTCAAGTCTTACCAGCGAGACTGTCCACACCATGGATTCAACAAGGTGCAACTGCTCTGCACTTTCTTCAGAGGCATCGCTGAAATATCAGATGGATATGGATACTGCGAGTGAAGGCAACTTCACCACAAGGAATCCTGAAGATGCTGTGAAGCTAATAGACAACCTAGCATCCAGCAACAGCACGAAGAACATTGTAAAGCAAGATCTGCAGCGTTCTTTGGAAAGGAACAAATAAATGAGGTACAACCTACACTTGACAATGTTCAGAAGCTGCTAAACAAGCAAATCTGCTCAGTGGAGGATGCAGAAGCTGATGAAGAAGATGACTACATAGAAGCAGAAGTCAACTGGATCAGTGGAAATGGATTTCAGAGATTTGGAAACCAAGGAAACAGAAACTTCTCAGGACAGAGAGGCAACTTCAACAGCAGCAACCCCAACAACAACAGGAGTTATGGAAACTCATCTTACATGAAGCCACCCACACCAACCCGAAGGAAAGCTAGAAGACATGCTCAGCAAAGTTCTTGAAAGCCAGCAGCAGTTAGAGGTGAACTTCAATGGAAAGATCGACGCTGTCTACACCACTTTGAACACAAAGCTTGATTTTTTGAGTACTCATGTGAAGAGACTCAGGTGATTCAGACAGAAGAAGCTGTTAAGAAGCAGGAAGCCTTAGGAAAAGGGACTGGAGAAGAAGCAACAGGCCACAACGTCAATGCTATCATAGAAGATGATTTTTGGAGAGTGGTGAAGAATGAGAAGCTACAAGAGGGGGAGACTACCAGACCAGATCGAGAGTTCCATGAGTATTGGTGGCAACCACTGGTATCCACCGATGTCCGGACATGAACATCTATCGATGTACGCCAAATCCAATCGATCGATGGACTTAGACGAGCATCGACGATGGATCTTGAAGAATCCACTCACGAGTGCAACGCCGTAAAGATACTTACTCACGAGGAGTTCGTAGCAAAGCACCCACATCCACCCAGCCCTTACAACATCGATCGACTGGACAGATGTTCCATCGATCGACAGAAGGATAAGGAAATCGATCGACATACTCCAGAACCTGTCGATCGATATTCAGTTATCACACGCCGAGTGTAACTTCTCAAGATAGATGTTGCACGACTTACTGCACTCCGGGAGCAATCTAAGCCTCCCAGAAACCCACCAACCGCCATCATGAAGAAGCCCACAGATATCATTGATCCAATGGAGATAGAAAAGGGAAAAGATGGCAGAGTTCTCAGAAAAAGGAAAGAGAAGGTTCCTAAACACCTTAAAAGAGGAGTTAATGAGAAGGAGTTGGAAAGTTTCAGAAAGAGAGTTCTAAGAATACCTACAGAGAAACCCTTTGAAGAAGCCTACTTTTCACACAGATTGTGGATGTTTTTCAGAGAAACTAAGGAGACAGAAGAAGACATCAGGAGGATGTTCAACCAAGTCAGAGAAAGTATGAAGAAGAGGATCAAACTTGAGAAGAAGGGTGATCCAGGAAAGTTCGTTGTTCCTTGCTCAGTCCATGGGATCAACTTTCCAAGTGCCCTATGTGACACAGGATCTGGAGTTAGCATCCTACCCAAGGTGATAGCAGACCATCTAGGTCTGAAGATAGAGCCTACTGAAGAATCGTTCATCTTTGTGGATTGTTCTCAGAGAACTCGGAGGAATTGTGAGAAACCTGGAGGTAACCATAGGAGAAGCCCTAATACCAGTAGACTTCCATGTCTTGGACGTCAAGGTAACACTACCTACTTCTTTGCTACTTGGAAGAGCCTTCCTAGCCACACTTGGAGCGGTCTGCAACCTTCAGACAAACAAACAGTGCCTAATCCTGATCAATCCTATGGTCTACCATGATCCGGTACGAGTCATCAAGGTTCCTGAGAAGATCCAAGGCGGTTCAGACCTCGTAGCTGTTTGCTATTGTGGAGATGAATACGATTCACAAGACGCATACGAGACGGAGTACGCCGAATCGATCGATAGGAGCACTATCTCATCGATTAACTCTGGTGAACTGACATCAATCGACAGACATACATGGTCATCGATCGATTCATTATTCAACCAGATCGGAGAGGAATTTCCAGATGGTAACTTCAAAGTAAACGAGTGGGAGAACGACTACTACATCCCACCACATGCTGCAGATACTACTCATATTGAGGAGTATACTGATGATTACGAGGAGAAGAGAGCTATAGAGTATCATAACCTTCCAGAAGATGAAGATCGACTTCTCCACCACAACCTCAGAATCAAGACATCGATCGACAGGACCTTCTACCCATCGATGGATACTACTTGCCTCGCATCATTCGACAACACAGTCAACAACAAGCGAGACGGAGACTACTCAATCGGGAGCTGGGCAAGCGATTACTAGCACGAGAGCTTCGCGGTCGAGACCGCAATGCCAACATAAATCACCCAACCCGAGGAAGTCTCATCGATCGACATGGCACCAACACAATCGACCGATAGGCCTGAACAGCCATCGACCAATCCCATTCCTGTGTCATCGACCGATACATGCATCAAACCATCCCAGGTAACAAATTCAACTGTACTTGATTTCGGTAATCTAATCTCGGATGAGTTTGGTATTTTCAGGGATTCAAACGGTTTTGCACGCTCAATGGATGGACGAACACTCCACATATCCAGAGATGACATCGCAGACGTCCTACAGTTAGCAAACGGATCCCAAAACCTATTCCATAAGCAACGTTACGGACCAGACCACCATCATCAGCACCAGGAGGCAGACACAACAGCTGAGCCAAAGGAAGCTGAGGATAATTATCTCAACACGAAGGACCCATATTTCCAAAGGAAATTGATCGATACGGACAAACTGACATCCATCGATAGGTGTCCTGAATTCGGAAAGAGAGCTTTTCGATATGGAGTTGAAAATTCTTTTGGGAGAGAGATGAGTATGGGGTCTACAGAGGCGAAAGGGTTTGCTAGAGGAATAGATGGTGACGTCATCAGAGTTTCTAAAGACAACATCAAGAAACTGCTTCAAAGGACTTCAATGGACGAGCGCTCTTACATCTGTTTACGAGCACGCTAGTTCATTTACAAGAAGAATTGGTGCAAGAAACCTACACCAAAGGCGAGATCAACGAAATGTTCACTGGTCTACTTGGAGAACGCAAATGGGAAAAGCTCTCCATGGAAAAGAGTTTAGAATGCTACTGAGAGCAGCGATGAGATAAACTGGATGTTCGGTGCAGACCAGGCATTACTCAAGAAGGTTAAGCGTCTTTAGCTGGAACTTGAAGATCTTCGCACACGTAACCATGGCCAGACAAGTTCAATATCGATCGACGGAGTAACATCCACATCGATCGATATGATGCCTGCATCATCGACCACCTACTCAAAACATGAGGTCGATGTGTCTCTCGGAGATATCTGGAAAGAACTGAAGAAAGCAGAAGCTCGTTTCAGCAGAAACTCACCAAAACCTGTGAACCTATCTTCCACAACCTAGGGGATCTAAGCATCTGCACCAAAGAGATGAAGAGATCTATCCGCCTTATCAATGAGGCGTATGCAGATATGAACCCCGCGGCACCTTGCAATCCTTTTGGAGGATTAACTCGTCTAAAAACAGCTGAAAGGAAACTTGCTGATATACACTTCTTAGTAGACAAAGAAGTGGAGGAACTCGCACTACGCATGGATACTATGCAGCAGGAGGCTGAGAAGTTCCAACGTCAACTCGATTATCAGGCTGCATCAATCGCATCGATCGATGAGCTCAACCTCGCATCGATCGATAGGCGACTGACTGAAATCGACGGCCAGATGAAGCTCTTTGCCGAGAAGCTTCACGAGAATCTGCAGAAGCAAAAATCAACCGTTGAACAACATGTTGCATCGATCGATATACAGACTTCAGAATTCTGCACCATAACTGACTTGGATAAGTTAGCTGATGAAGTCTACACGGCAATTACAAGCGTGGATGATTCACAAGACAGACGTCTAGAGCAGACGTATTTCCCGCTAATCAACAAGGTTGGCAGAATGGAATCTAGCATAGAAGGGATGCAGAAAGAAATCAAAGCAATTCAGAGACAGCTTGCGAGCAGACCTGCACCCTTAGCATTGATCGATAAAAACACCAGCGCATCGATTGACGGATCTCAAAAGCCATCGACCGACAATTCAACAAAGGAATTGATCGATACCAGCTCCATCGACGACAAAATGATCCAACGCCTTGATTTAATGCAAGCGGAGCTCAGTGATCTTTCAGAACATGCCTACGAGAAATTAGGATGGCACGAGCTCAGCATTGAAGGTCATGAAGAAAGGATTCAAAGGATCAATGATGAGTTGATTGAGATAAAGAAGAAACGAACCAGAGAATATGAAGCCACAAGAAGCCTATTTGACTCATGGTTCGGTGAGAAAAAGGATACAGAGGATACTTGTTTCCCAACAAGTACCTGGACTTCATCTCAGTAGCTCATTCCATCCAAAGTCAAGCTAGATGACTATAATCATCTGCAGACTTGAGTAGGAGAGAAATAATAGAGAGAGAGAGGATAGGAACTAATTTTTACCTGCAGGTCCAGATACTTGTTTGAGCAACCTTGCATCTTGTGATCGATATTCCCAAGGTAAAGCCTGCACTTTTATTTTTATGTACAGAAAAGAAATCAGTAGAGGGGTTAGTCAGACATGATTGCTAAGTTGTTGGCTAGATGATCAAGGTTGTTGATTAGGATATTGCATAATGTACTTATGTGATTGACAGATTCTTAGATGTGGTTTGCAACAAAGTAGAGGTTATGATTCTAAGTTTGAATTTGATTTAGTCCCTGCTTTTTAAAACCTCTTTCATAAAGACTGCATGTGTGTTTGCTTGAGGACAAGCAAAAGGTTAAGTCTGGGGGAGTTGATATACCATGGATTTTACCCGTTTTTACCCATGGTATATGAGTGTTTTTACTATTATTATCTATGTTTTGGAGTCTATTAGGTATGTTTTCAGGTTCATGAGCATTTTGGAGAAAAGTGATGTTTTAGGTGCCTTTTTGGAGCTTAAAGAAGAGTTCACCCGTGATCAAGACCAGAGGTCGACATCCAGAGTTACACATCGATCGATGCACACTTTGTGCTATCGATCGACACACATTTGCCGAAGGACGATACATCGAGATCATAATCGATCGATGTACACCATGTACTATCGATCGATATCGAAGCGGCAGAAGACAAGTTGGACCTGGCCGAACTTGAAGCCCAAGACATCACATTTTACAAGATTTTCCCTGACGAGTTTTTAACCTAATGAACTCATATTTATATGTGCCTAAGTGTTTTGGCACCGCAGAGAGTTTTTACAAGTTTCTAACCACCTTTCTACCTTCATCTTTTCTACTCATTTCTTTTACTGTTTTCATTACTTTGCAAGTTCTCAATAAAGTTCTATTCATTTCTTTACTTGTTCTTCTTAACAAAGGTTATAGGATTCTAGATCTAGAGGAGAGATCCAAAGAGATTTGTGATTGGAACCTAAGTGTTCACCCTCTAATAGATATATGAACTCCTATTATTACCTTGTTGCTATGAATTACTTAGCCATGTCTGAGTAGATTCATTTGTTAGATTTAGGGTTTAAATAGGATATGAGGGATTAGCCCCAGCCTATATCTGCTATAGTTGTGATATTTATTGTTAGGATTGTTCACTAATGCTTTTCTAGCTTAGCTACCTAGAACATGAACTTGGATTGTATTATTCATTAAATACAATTCGACAACATCCTAAACATGCTATGACCCTCTTGAGACATGAAAGCTAATCTAAGATCATGGTGAGCATTGTATCAACTTCGATAATGTC
Source organism: Brassica nigra (assembly GCA_016432835.1). Classification (NCBI taxonomy): domain Eukaryota; kingdom Viridiplantae; phylum Streptophyta; class Magnoliopsida; order Brassicales; family Brassicaceae; genus Brassica; species Brassica nigra. The sequence continues at coordinate 17,827,813 of CM028245.1, read as the reverse complement.
TTGCTTAGAGCCGATCGATCGATACTCTATAGAGTAATCGATCGACGTAGCTAGAGGTGTATCGGTCAATATTCCTATCGAATAATCGATCGATCTGTCGGCGATATAGCTGGCCATAAACACCATTTAGCATCTAAGTAATAGATGGTCTAAATATTGCGAGAGCTGATGGATTCATTTAATAGTGTTGAGCTCTGACATATCATGCAAGCAACTTGTTAGCATTTATAGTATTTATAATCCTGAATTCCTGAATACCTACCCTGAATCTAACTACTTTTCTTTATTGTCTTAAAATCAAAACCTTTCAACTGAGTAATCTTACCATTACTCAACAAACCTGCAATTTACTTTAAACCATTTTCAACCTAGCATAGTCACTAAGATTGCATCTTATTTGTACACTAGCTCTATGTGGATTCGATCCCTAAGTACTACAACTGAACCTCTTATTTGAGAGAGTAAAGTCACTCCTTAGGGTAATTTGAGTGATATCACTTACCTAAAATCTAATTACTCTAACTTGAAACCGAGTTGACTTTACTGCCACTTACAAGAGCCATGCTCTTTATCATCTCCTTATCAACTTCAACAGTCACCACGCCATTGTTCCTCTTTGCCTTCTTCCTAAACACCTACTCATAATCCCCTTTATAAACATCACCTACTCCACTATAGGCGATAACCTCTCTTCAACTAGCGCATTGTTCAGCTGCTCAGCTATATTAGTTGTCATGATGTTGTACCTCTCACCTCCAAAATACGCCCTAGACCAATGCGCCGACCCAATCTTCTCCCAAATAGATACCACACTCACTATTTAATGCCTTACTTTGCCACAGTAATACTTGAAATCATGGTCCTATAAGCTGTATCGGCATCTGTTACCATCCTAGGAAGACTCTTGTTCGAATATCTCCCATTCACATTCCAAACCAAATGCACAATACAAAAGTCATGATGTCCTTGTGGATATACACGCTTCACCACTTTGCAATCGAAGATGATGAATCCGAAATTATATCCAAGTTTCTTGAATTAGCTAAAAACATCCCAACCTTCTTCTCTAAGTCCATGCATCTTCATTTTCGTTATCCACGATTGCAAAAGCCAACAAAAAATCAGAAAATGAGCATCATCATCACTCGCGGTTAGCAAAACACCCTTATACTTTACACTAAGGTGAGTCCCATCAACCATCAAATCATGCCTCAACTTCTGGAACCCCCTGATTGAAGCTCCAAATGACAAGAATATGTATAGAAAATGCTCAACACAATGCTCATCCACCTTTTTCTTTATATTAGCAACGGTCCTAGGATTTGCCAACTTAAGAATTACAAATACTTAGCCAACTTTGTATAATCGTCGTCTGATCTCCTTAAGTCCAAAAGAGCTTTCTCTTTCGCTCTATAGCACTTCATTTATGAAGTCAATATCCTTAGATCCTCCAATACAAGCCTCTACAAATCTCATGCCATTGGCTTTTTAGCAGGCTCTTTGAATTTTGATTTGTACACAGTGGCAATAACCCTCGAAGTCCCTTTGTTATTGTACTCTTCCTTGTCTCTACTGTACAATAATATACCTGTTGCACCTTGTGGATTTCATAATATCCACATCCACGTATTTTATGTGATGAACCTCTCTAATCGCATTGTTCATCAGAACACTCATAAACAAACGAGTCCACTTTCATGATAATCTGTTTAAATTAGAAATGATTTTAATTGCATAAATAGCCAACGAGATTTAGCAATCAACTTCGCTACCATAAATTTTCCCAACATGAACTCTACCATCAGCGTTTTACACATCCGAATTAGGTATTTCAGCAGCTTCATAAACTGTATCGTCAAATAAGGGGGAATGTTAAACTCATTGTCATCACCTGATAAATTTTTCGTGTTCCAGCTTCCTGTCCACGACTTTCATATCCACATGAGTCCATCCACAAAAAAAAATCATCCACTGGATCCTTTTCCTTTGTACTCATTGCCCCTAAACTAGATCTGTTAAGCTCAACCGTATGATCAAATGCATTATTTGTGGTGTAGTTGTAGACTCGTTGGGCTCCTTCATCCTTGCGTACACCTTCAGTGCCCTTTCCATTGAATATACATCAACTGCATTGGAACCACCTAAATAATCCGCAATCAGTTGTTCTAAAAACTCCTCATCCCCCCCCCTACTCAGATCCCTCTCATCCACCTCTTCTGACCCACTTACATCACTTTCAATACCTTTACTTAGAACACTACAATCACTTTCTCCAGTTGGGTTACCTTCAAACCTCATTCTCTCCTTAAAATTCTTCACTTCCCTAACTATATCCACGTCATCCAGATTGACGAACTGAATTTTATAGCCTACACTAGAAACATAACCGCACCTCCTTGACACACCACTATTAGATGCCATCCGCCCCCATCCATGTGTAACAAATCCAACACCATCTCTATCAATTTATCACTTTCTTCCACGCTCTTATCCTTTCAAACTTAGCAAATAAATTTGTAGCCCTCTTATCTGCATATGCTTAATGAAATACCTAATCGCTCCATCATTTGTCTGCAGCACAAGAGGTGTTTTTATTCATGTTACAAGTTCTATGCTATTAGGTGGCCAGTACATAAGCGCAACATCCACTCCTGGTTCGGAAACCCTAAACTCACTAAGCACACACTTTCAAGCTCTTTAATGGAAATTCCTTCATGCACAGATGTACCATCCTCGACATATTCTTCTTGTCTATTATGAACTCCCATTTACCACAAAAACCATAAACCCACTCTCCACACATGACCAAACATTTCTCATCCATCCGTATTCAAAATATCACAGCCGCAAATATGGAACTAAAATAACAGAGAATACTAAAAAGATACATTAAAAATAAAGTTTTGAAAGAAACAAAGACTCCTTCTACAGAGCTTCCAATAACATAGATTCATGTAATGGTTGTTTAATATGTAATAATACTACTATCTTAATAAACTTTGTATTCCACAGCAGAATCACCAAGCTTGCTTCTGTGAAATAATGGAGTTTCGACACCAACTTTCTCCACTTTCACAATTTTGTTACACCTATGCTCCCTTCATTAATCTTTAACACCAAACCCGCCGTTAGATCTTCTTTTCTTTATACATATCTAAAACCCAAGAATAGTCCACATAAACCAATACACAACCTCTATCGAAATAAATTTAGCATTTATTGCATACTTTCACAAACTATGTTATTCTATGGTTGCTTGTTTTAAACCAATAATTTCTCTTTACAACCAATCATAGGTTTTTTGTCTCTAATATACACATCTGTACAGAAAAAGTGCTCCAAAACCATAAAATGTATTAAGATATAAAAAGAACTCGTGTAAAAACAAAAGCAAATGTGTCTTTCTATGTAACACTCTCAACTTTTACTCTATTATACTTTTTTATCCGTGTATTATATCATGTTATTTTCTTATTACTTCCAATATTTTTATTTTATCTTTATGAGTTGTAGAAGATCAAATTATAAATTGTATGTATAACTTAATCTAGTTTAATATAAAGTCATTTTCAATCGGTTATACTGGAATAAGCTATTTGTCCATTCTATTCACTTTAAACAATCGTAATACATTTACATTTTCTTCTGTTCAACACCAATAAGAGCATGTTTATTGAGGGTCTCTTAGGTTGGGTCTCTTAGCGTAATATAAGACGTCTCTTATATCTCTTATTTAAGAGACGTCTCTTATCTTTTTTAGTTAAAAGCTAAGAGACCGTATCTTATATTACGTTAAGAGACCCAACCTAAGAGACCCCCAATAAACATACTCTAAACGGTCACTGAGTTAACTAAGATCAATTTTCATATTAACAATTTTTGTTTAAAATTTGGTCATTGCACGCACCGATTTCCCCCCTCCCCAAAGAAATACTAAACACAAGAAGTCCAGTTCATATCGTAGTGTCATGGGGTTAGAGCATACGCATCAGCGTATTTAGAGAGGGTCATGGGCTGGAGTTTTAAAGGCCCGGATGATTAAAAAGGAATTAAAAATGGCTGTGTTTTGACGAACCGGGCCTTACAGCTGATCCCGTATGAAGCGGTTTTAGCCACGCGTCATGCGTTTAATGGAAGAAAGAAATCGCGTAGAGGGGGAGGAAAGAAGGGTTTCCCCGTGTCTCGCCTCATTATCTCATCTCAAAAAAAAGCTAGGGTTTGTGTGTGAGAGGCGATTGAACGAGAGACGACGAGTCTGTGAGGTATTGTCGTTGTAATCGACGCCGGAGTGTATTCTCGACGACCTGAGGTGAGTATCAAGTAGATTCACCGTTTAATTTTGTCGATTTTGGTCGAAAGCGTTTTGTGAGATTTCAAAAAAAAATTGGGGTTTTCGAGATTGGGATGTAAATCGGTTTCTGGGTTTCGATTAATTGATGTAAATCGGCATGCTCGTTTCATTTAGGGTTCGTTTCTGTGAGATTTCAAATCGATAAGAGGGGTTTGGAGTTAGGGTTCTAAATTGATTCGGTGTTTCGTTTGATAAATATAAAGCCTCAAGAGGGTTCGATATAGGGGTCGTTTAATTATATTGTTTCGATTATAAAGTTCTAACTATATTCGATTTGTTCTACAGATGGATCCCGCTGAAGAGATAAGTCATGCAAAGAAGCAAAAGGAGTACATCAACATGCTTTCATACTGTTGCGATTCGGAATACGGAATTCCAAAACGCTGTACCTGTGGTGGGAGGATCATAGACGAAGTTCGAGTGAAGCAGGAGTACGACACTCTTCCTGGGAAGAGGTTCTTCGCCTGCGCCAACTACGAGGTAAGACAGTTAAGACCAATTCGATTCACTTATGTATTTAGAAAACCGTTTTCTGATATTTTTTTGTTTATAAACAAGGCTGATGGGTTTCACTACCGTCAGCCTTGGGTGATTGGTGTCCAGGAGCATATCGAGAGCTTGACTAAGCGACTGGAGGAGGCTGAGCAGCTGTTGAATTTGATGCCGAGTCTCAAAATCCAGGTTGAGACACTGGAGGTTAGTCACATATTTCTCAAGATATTTCTCTATTTTTCTCTACGTTTATTTCAACTTTTTGTTCTTAATTATTTTAATAATTATAATGTGACATTTTCATTGTTGTTTCCATGTATAGGCACAGGCTAAAGGGCTCACTCGGCAGGTTGATCGCCTAACTGCAGAGGTTTATAACCTCACGGTGCAAGTTGCTGACCTGGAGAAGCTCTGTTTCGAATAACCACCAAAGGTTAAACTCCATCTCAACTTAACTAGAACTGAAGAACGTGGTTTGGTTGCTTCGTAGGTAGACGTTAAGTAGAACTGAAGTAGGTTCAGTATAGCTTTAAATGAACTGAAATACCTAGAATAGGATTCGTACTAGAAGTGAAGTAGGTTCAGCTATATCATTCATTGTTCTGTTTGTTGGTTTAAGTTAAAAATAGTTCAACTTTTTAAAACTGATTTGATGTCTAACGAATGCAAACTGTGCATTAGTTGTTGTGTATTTACATTTAGTGGTTGTGTAATTACTGTGGTTGTTGTTTTGTAATAAACCAAATGGAAAGTAGTTTAAAAGATACGTAATCGACTTAAAAAAAAACACAAACAAGTAAACCTTAAAAACCACTCAAACCTCTAGACACCAAACAAACCAAAAACACAAAATGGACCTAGACTCTGCTGAGGCACCCGTTAGCTCTCCCGGGTTAGCTAAACCACTTGAAAGGCGAAAGTGGACTATCAAGGAAGACAATGTGTTGATCAGTGCTTGGTTGAACACCAGCAAAGATCCCATTGTCAGTAATGAACAGAACCTAGGGTCGTTTTGGAAGAGAATTGAAGAATATTTCAATTCTAGTCCTCACCTCGTTGGCTCCCTTCCAAGAGAGTGGAGTCAATGTAAGCAGAGGTGGGGAAGAGTGAATGAGCATGTTTGTAAATTTGTTGGATGCCATGAAGCGGCTCTGAAGGAGCAGGCTAGTGGTCACAGTGAGAACGATGTCATGAAGTCAGCCCATGACATATTCTTCAATGACTACAAAGCCAAGTTCACAATGGAACACTGCTGGAGGGAACTGAGGTTCGATCAGAAATGGAGATCCCACGCTATCTCGAAGGAGAAAAGGAAGGAAGCTGATGCGGATGTGGTGCCTGAGGAGGACAACGTGAGGCCGCCCGGTGTTAAGGCCAGCAAAGCAGCGAAGCGAAAGAAGCCAAATGAGGCAGCTTTTGATCAAATCCAGAGCATCTTAGCTCAGAAAAATACAATTTCGAAACAAAAGATTCTTGATCGCCTCCTAGGCAAAAAAGATGAAACTCTTTCTGATCAGGAACTTGCTCTTAAGACAAAACTCATCTCATAAATGCTTTAGTTGGTCAGTGCTTGTTTATTAATGCTTGAAATGCTTTATTGAACATGTGTTTCCATATGTTTGTTAGCTTTATTGAATCTCATTTTCTCCACTGTGATTGCATTATTGAGGTTGTGTGTATGTGATATTTGAATCTGTTTGCTTTTCTTGACAATGATTGAATTATTGAGCTTTGGTTAAGCTTTGGTTAAGCTTTATTGAATCTGTTTGCTTATCTTTTTGCAGGACAGGGAGTGCAGGTCACGGGTTGGAGGTGACGGGTTGGCTGTTTGCAGTTCACGGGTTGGATGTTTGCACTAGGATGTTTGCAGTAGGTATCACGGGAAAGTGTAGCATTTTGTTTGTAGCTACACTATTATTATGTATCACGGATGTACTTGTAGGATGCTCTTATCTCTTTCAAAACTCTCTATATAATGTCATGTATGCACTCTCTCATTATGTATCAAAAACATCATCTCTCTTTTAAGTATATGTTTGTTGCTCTCTCAAAACTATGTTGTAAAAAGATGATAAAAACATTACCTCTCTTTTAACATCACCTCTTGTTTCTCCAAGTCTCTCCATACTCTCTCAATCGTCTCTTCTTCTCCATACTTTCTCAATCGTGGCTCTATAAAACACACTTCAACCAAGCTTAACAAGATTCAAACCTCAACAAGATTCAAACCTCAACAAGATTCAAGTAACCTCAACAAACAAGTAGCCTCTCAACAAACACAAGGTAAGTGAAAATATTATGATACAATAATAAAAATAACATTATGAAATATATGATACATTAAGAAAAAAATATGATATAATTATAATAAAAATTAAAGATTAAGAAATATATGATACAATAATGAAAAAAATAAAACATTATGAAAAAAAATTGATAGAATAATGACAAATCCCCTTTTCTCATTTTAGGAGGAAAATTTCACCAATGTCTTCCTCATCAAGTGATGAAGTGGATGAAGCTTTAGAAGAAATGGTCGACCAAGTTGTTGATAATTTCATCGACTCAGTGATTCATGCTCACCCCAACAAGTCCAAAAGACGGGCTTATATCGAAAGAGATCGGGAACAAGGACACAATCAGCTATGGAACGATTATTTCTCTGATCATCCTACATACACACTGGAAATGTTTAGGAGGCATTTTCGCATGAACAAGCCATTGTTCCTTCGCATTGTCGAACGTATAAGTAACGAAGTTCCGTACTTTCAGCAAAGACGAAATGCTCACGGAAGGAACGGGCTATCTGCACTTCAAAAGTGTACAGCAACTATACGTATGTTGGCATATGGTCAATCGGGAGATACATATGATGAATATCTCCGACTTGGGGACAGTACAGCACGTTTATGTATGGCAAATTTCACTGATGCAATAATACAATTGTTTGGAGATGAGTATCTACGAAGACCTACAACCGAGGATCTTCAACCATTACTCGATGTTGCTGAGGTACGTGGGTTTCCGGGGATGATAGGCAGCATCGACTGTATGCATTGGGAATGGAAAAACTGCCCAACGGCTTGGAAAGGTCAGTTCACACGTGGTTCAGGAAAGCCGACAATTGTCTTAGAAGTCGTGGCATCACAAGATCTTTGGATATGGCACGCGTTTTTCGGCTTACCAGGTACCCTCAACGAAATCAATGTTCTTGATCGGTCACCTGTTTTTGATGACATCGTACATGGTCGAGAACCTAAAGTTAAGTTCAAGGTCAACAACCACACTTATCGTATGGCCTACTATCTTACTGACGGAATTTATTCAAACTGGGTAACATTTATCCAATCCATCCCACTTCCTCAAGGTCCTAAAGCCGAGAAATTTGTAGAAAAGCAAGAATCCGCCAGAAAAGATGTCGAACGGGCTTTTGGAGTATTGCAATCGAGGTTTGCAATTGTTAAAAACCCAGATCTACAATGGGACAAGGAAAAGATAGGAAAGATAATGAGAGCTTGTGTCATTTTGCACAATATGATAGTAGAGAACGAACGATACAGATACGCTCAAATTAATACTTCTGAATTCGAGACAGGAGAGTCAAGCAGAAGTTCTAAGGTGACAAGGAGAGAAAGTATTCATGCTCCTGATATGTTAGGCATGCGCAGAGAAGTTCGAGATCCAGAGAAGCATGCTCGTTTGAAAGCTGATTTAATGGAAAATATTTGGCAAAAGTTTGGTGATGAAGATGAATAAGCTTTGTATGTTCTTCAATTTCTCGATTTATGTAATCTACTCTTAATGTATTGAATAAAAAGTTTTCAAATATTTTATAATATATTTTATTATTTTTCATGTATTCAAAAATTAGAAATTTTAAAAATATATATATATTATTATTTTATTCTTATGAACTCATTCTTCGGTTCACCAACGATAAAACAACAAATACAGGTTCTAAACTATTCATGGGCCCACAAGAAAATATTAAAAAAAGTTTGTGATGGGGTTCACTAATCCTGATGCTCTTAGGCTACAAGCTCGGTGTCATGCTCTCAAATAATAATATATTAATGGGCTCCATTCGAATATCTCATTTTTCCTTCCACTCCATGTTCTGGGCCATATATTTCGAACCTTAGGCTCATTTTCAAAATCGTAATATAAGAGTCAGAACTTTTTAAATAAAATTGTCCAAAAAAGACAAAATAAAAAGCCATGAGAAAATAGGTCGCATCATTAACGAAAAAGGTCAAACGGCATGTTTCATACTATCTTAAAAAAAAAAAAAAATTATATCTAAAACTCCAAATTACGACAAAAGAAATTAAAGGAAATCTTGTCAATATAAATATACAGTATTGTAGTAATAGATGTGTATGTGGCATCCAATAACAGAGTGGAGAAATCCATGGTTCAAAGCAACCATAAGATTAGCTCAAAGAACACTTTTGATTTCTTTTTTCCAACAATTATAAAATTAGCTCACTTGTTCCTTTCCCTTCAATCCCTCATCTGTTAGTTCTCACTTCAAAATCTATCTTTCATTCATGCATCATCATCAGCATCATCGTCGTCATCCTTCGATTTCACTAACGTTTCTTTTGGGTTTCTAGGTGAAAAGTCTCTTTTTCTGCAATTTTACACTTTCTGCATGAGTTTTTCAACCTAGAAATAAAGTGTTTCATTGAAAATTTTTTTTGACCGACATAACAATGACTCGTAAACAAAAGTTACCCACTATGTCTTCTCTTAAGAAAATTCTGATCAGTTCCCTTTTGTCTTTACAGAACTTGATCTCACCACATCATGCTTGTTTCACCCTTATCATCTCTTTTCTCAAACCAATATTCATCTTATTCTCCAGGTACTTAATTAATTTCCCATTTTATGATATTTATCACTAGTTTCTATGTTCATACTTCATACGCGTTAAATAAATGAAAAGGAAAAAACACTTTATTTATTTTCTTTATATATTTAAAAAAAAACGGTGCTTCAAGAGGTTCAATTGTTGGAACCGACATATCAAAGTTTTGGTTCTCGTTCGAACTTGAAGGATCAGAAGAAGCGAAGATGATCGAAGAAGAAGAGATCAGTGAACTGTCGAAATTGGTTTTCAAATTCGAGTTTCAGACGGAAACTTTCGAGAGGTTAAGCAGAGGAGGAGGTTACAAATCGTTAAGTGGTTCCGATGAAAGCGAGAGCAGTTCTTTGCCTTGTTCTCCGGCGATCTATACGGCGGAGAAGAAGTATGAGTCCCCGTCTCTGGCAAAGAATCTCACTTTCGTTGTCGAAAACCCAAAGTCGGCGACTTTTAGGGTTGAAGATTGTTTAAAGAAACGAGAGAAAACAGAGGACTACGGTGAGAGCGAGGGCAACCTTTTGTCTACTTCGCCGGCAGTTTCCACGGCGGCGAAGAAGTATGAGTCTCCATCTCTGGTGAAGAATCTCAGTTTTGTTGTCGAAAACCCAAAGTCGGCGACTTTTAGGGTTGAAGATTGTTTGAAGAACCGAGAGAAAACAGAGGATTACTCCTGCGATGATTCCGGTGAGAGTTTGAGCGGGTTTTTACGCTCTTCTTCTAATTCTCCGGTCATTCCGACGGCGGATGATAAGTACGGATCGCCATCTCCGGCGAAGAATCTCACTTACGTTCTCGAAAACCCAAAGGCGGCGACATTCACCGTTGAAAAAACGGAGGATCACTCTGTTTTTTCCACCGTTGGCAAGCAAGAGAACTCCGAGAAAATCAGATTCTTAACAGAGGAAGATTTTATGGAATCGGATTCTGATTTCGTTGACTCGAGTCAAACATTCACAAGCAACGAAGATGGGTTTTTGTCAGATTCCGACTTCGGAGAAACATCACCACCCGAGGAGAAAGGGCGAAATCGTAAAATCGCCCATTCTTCAGGTTCCTGTTCTGACTCAGATGAAGGAGAAGAAGAAGAGGACGAAGAAGGGTTTGAGAGTTTATGGGAGCATCAAAATTTGATAGAGCAACTTAAGATGGAGATGAAGAAAGTTAAAGCTATTGGTGGGCTTCAGACAATTCTTGAAGAAGAAGAAGAAGATGATTGTCCGAAGATCATGGAGGAGTTAAAGCCATGGAGGATCGAAGAAGAGAAGAGGTCTAAACATGTTGATACCATTGGAGAAGTTCACAAGTTCCATCGAAGTTACAGAGAAAGAATGCGAAAACTCGATATCTTGAGTTTCCAGAAGTCTTTTGCTCTTGGTATGTTTTCTCAATCCTCTTTCTTTATTTTTTTAATCAAATTATTATTTTTATTTTTTTTTGAAACACAATCAAATTACTTTCATTTTTTAGTGTTATTAGTCAAATAACTTCGCCTACATAAATTTTATTTTGAAGTGTTTTATAAGTTAGAATGCTGATTTTTTTGTATAAACCATTAGGTCCCACGAAAATCTACTCATTGTAGAGTTTATAGAATTCTATTTTTCTAATTACCGTTTGATTACGCGTTTTGCACCAAACCTAAAAGCTAACCATTATTTAATTGTCGTTATGGTTTTCTTACTAGTTTTTGAATAAATATTTTCTTGGAAGTTGTGTATACATTTAGTTTATTACTCTCTCTGTTTCTAAAAGATGTATGTTCTGGAAAAAAAATTTGTTTCAAAAAGATGTATTTTTTAGGTTTTCTATACAAAAATTTCAAATTTCAATAAAATTAATTGAGTTTATTGAAAGACTATTGGTTAAAATGCATTGGAATTTGATAATTTCTAAAAACAATGCATGATTAATGTATTTTTTTAATATGTGTGAAAACACTAAAACATACTCCCTCTGTCCCACTTTAAGTGGTGTTTAAGGTTTTTGCACAAATATTAAGAAAATACAAGTTTTTATGCATTAGTATTAAATTCAACTAATTCAACCAATAAAAAAAAGATGTAGTATTTTGTAATTGGTCAAAATTTTTAAATAACAATAAATTCTATCTAGATTTGTGAGAAGATCACTTAAAATAGGACAAAATAAAAACCCTAAAACACCACTTAAAGTGGGACAGAGGGAGTACATCTTTAAAAAACAGATAGAGTAATTAGAATAAGATTGTTAGGGAACACTGTATACATATGTCATTTTAGAAGAAGTTAGTGATCTTTTATTAGTAGTGTTTTGTTTTAATTTGTGAACAAACACACTTTATTAATTGATTAATTAAACATCTTTCATTTTAGAAGAAGTTAGTCATCTCTTATTAGTACTGTTTTGTTTTAATTCGTTAACTAACACACTTTATTAATTCATTAATTAAAAGTCTTTCATTCTATTTATTGTTTTGGGTTGGAGGCTAGAACGGATCTTTGACAAAGTGAATGCATTGTCTTTAATCGCTTACAGTTTTAGGGTTTGTAAAACGTTTTAATATTCTTAACCTTTCTTAGATAAGTAGACCACATGTAGATCAATAGATGCAATGTGATAAATGTTGCTTCAACCATAAAGTTAGATTTTGGGAATTGAAAACCTAGTCTAACCAATTTGTTTTTATTTATTTATTAAGCCACACATGCAAATCTTTATTGGCTCATTTCACCAGTTGTGTCATTTTTGGTGATAGCTTTTATGTTTCTTCTTTATTGCATGATCTCTTTTGGAACTTCTTTACCTAAATTTTCTTATGGCTCTCCATTAACTTAGTCTTGCTAGTGGAACCTACCTTTCTTATTTTCCATCTAATTACTCTCAAATTTGTTCCTTTTAGTAACAAAATTAGATTTTGGAAATTTATTAGGCCAGTTAGCATTTTAATGACTTACGTGTACCAATTTTATATTCTACAATTTGTTTGATTGATTAGAACATTTTCATTGGGAAGATTTTATGGGAATTGAAAACTTTGTTTAGCCAATTTGTTTTTATTTATTTTCTAAGACAATGCACACATGCAAATCTTTATTGGCATATGTCACTAAATGTGTCATTTTTTGGGGTTAACTTTTATGTTTCTTCTTTATCGCGTTGCTCTCTTTTGGAACTTCTTTACCTAAGTTTTCTCACTCTCCACTCACTGAGCCTTCTTGCTAGTGGAACCTACGTTTCTTCGTTTCAATCTAACTCCCAGTAGTCATTTGTTTAATGACAGCGTGACAATTTTATATTCTACTATTGTTTTTTAAGTTATTAGAGCATCTTCATTTGGAAGTTAATTTAAATAAAATAAAATGATAAAATATTAAATAATAAAAGGTGTTTTTCAAATGAGAAGTTATAAAATTATGAATTATTTTTAAGTAGTTTAATTTCTTTTTTTTTGGTATAAAATTTAGTTATATAATTAAATAAGCTAAAAGTATTATATTATATTACTTAGAAACTGGTTTTGAGAACCTTATGCTGTCATGATTTAAATTTGACATTTTTGTATACTAATTGTCTTATTTGGTTCGTTAACTTAACTTTGATTCTTTTGCCACTTTTCTTGAAGGGCTTCTTCAATCAACGAACCCCTCGACCGTTGGATCTTCTTCCTCCCAGGCGTCGTTTTCATCAGTTTTTAATCTCCGGTTATGGAAACTGAAGAAACCGGAAACGGAACCATTGGTTCAATTTCAGAAAGAGATTCATGGAGAGTTAGAGAACGTATACGTTGGTCACATGTGTTTGTCGTGGGAAATTCTTCACTGGCAATACGAGAAGGCCATTAAACTACTGGAGTCCGACGTGTACGGTTCTCGTCGCTACAACGAAGTCGCCGGAGAGTTTCAACAGTTTCAGGTTTTGCTTCAGAGGTTTCTTGAGAACGAGCCGTTCGAGGAGCCTAGAGTGCAACACTACATCAAGAAACGTCGTGTTCTTCGTAACCTACTTCAAGTCCCGGTTATTCGAGGTAACAATCCTTAAACCGAAACTTACTAAATTCGTAAACCGGTTCAGGATATTCTAACCGGTTCCTGGAATGTTAACAGAAGATGGAAACAAGGACAAGAGGAAAGAAAGAAGACGAAACCACGAGGAAGATGATGACGGCGCGATTAAAAGTGAACAACTTGTGGAGATTATGGAGGAAACCATTCGATTATTCTGGCGGTTTGTACGTTTTGATAAGTTAACTAGCTCCATCCATGATCATAAATCACGAACCAAGTCACAGATAGAGCCAGATCATCATGAAGAAGACTCAGAGGGTCTAGAGATTTTCGCAGATGTTAAAGCAGAGCTTCAAAATGTAAGCTTTTCAGTAAAACTTATGTAATTTGTTAAATGATTTGCTAACCGGTTTGATTAATGTGATCGCAGAAGGAGAAAAGGTTGAAAGATGTGTTGAAGAGTGAGAGATGCATCATAAGAAGATTCAAAAAGCACAAGGAAGAAGATTCAGCAGAAGATCAAGTGCTTCACTTCTTCTCACAAGTGGACATGAAACTTGTGACAAGGGTCTTGAACATGTCCAAAATGACGAAGGATCACTTGGTTTGGTGTCATAATAAGTTGACCAAAATTAGCTTTGTAAATAGAAGGTTACATTTAGATCCTTCCTTTTGTCTCTTCCCTTGTTGAGATAACTTTTGTATGGACTTGTACATTTTATGAAATGATCGATGCCTAACTAGATCCGTCTTGTATATGAACTTAAAGCAATAGAATAAAACGTTTACAACTTGAGTGACGTAACTGAAAAGAATTATTATTCAATGACATAGATTATATTAAAACTGAGATGTTGAAGATGACCAGAACAAGATTGGTCCTTACTAAATTGCGTAATCACACCTCTTGATGGTCATCAAATGAATCACTCAAAAGATCATTTCAGTGATGCACATGAAGTTATTTTTATTCCCAAGAAAAATGCAACCGTTTTGTGTTTACTATCATGATCTCAAGAGTTGGAAGGACAACAGGTCGCATTCAAAGGTGTTATGCAGAAGCGGTCTAATTACTATCCTTCTTCTAGGAGTCCAAATCACACAGAGAATCTAATGTCTCTGATAAGATGTAGCTTCCAATAATTTACTCTTTACACAATGGCTGTGTGGCTCTTTCATACAAAAACAAGAACTTGACATAAGATAAAGAACAAAATATGAGAAAGGCAAATGATTCTTTTGTGAAGCTGATGGGTTCAGAGATCAAAACAATACTTCTTGATCAACCCAAAATAAAAATAGTTGGTTTTAGAGTCTCTCGACATCCAAAGACCCGTTAATGGTATCCCTCTCTCACCTTTTTTTTTTGTCACAAATCCCTCTCTCACCTATTTGTTGTATTATTCCTTGTATCACCACACAACTCAGATGGCATTTAAACATAACAAATCCGCGAGTAAAAAACCTCCTAGTTATATGGGCTGTGTCTAGAATCTCATTTACATCGGTCTGAAAACAGATGGGTTATCTTTAAGGGTCGTATTACCAAAACGTTTGATGCAAAAAAATCACTACTGGGTATTATTCCACAACTAAAACATTGTTCTCCAACATTCCTTCTCCGGAAGTAGGAAACTCACGTGAGATCTGCCATTCTCCATCCACTAAGAACTTCATCTCATACCTTACATTTCAAGAATTCATAAAAAAAAAAACTAGTCTGAAACATGAAAAAGATGATGTTGAATGCAAAAAACAGAAGAAACTAGAAGAAGAGGAAATGTACCGCCCAGGACGAAGGACTAATGTGGTGGAGAATTTAGTAAAAGAAGCTGTGTACTCGGGTGATAGATCCTCAGGTTGGCTCCATCCGTCGAAAGATCCCATTACTTGTACACTCTAATGTGAAGATTATCAAATAAATGATGCTTAATGTCAAATGCATCAATATACTGCAAGACCCTTTCAGAATGTGAAGCTTGTTTACCTCTGCCATACCAATCCAGAAGACATTAACTTCCTTTGATTGTGCAGCTTCCACGTCTTTTATTTGTTCCTTTAACCTATTATGAACAGCTTTAATGGGAGAGAAGAAGATGATGATTTTAGTTTTATATTTTCCTTGAAGGAGACCTATGTAATGATGAAACCAAGAAGAGAAAGAGAAGAACCATCTAAACGAGAGAGAAGGTGTGATTGAATGTACTTTCCGCTAATCTTTCTAGAACCTTGTGGAATACCAAGATTTGCTATTTCTTCTGCCAAGTTTACCAGAGCCTATATGTTATACTAAATCAGCTTTAAGGGAAGGAGATGGTGAATCTTGACACTGTAAAATCAAAGAGAGTATATATAATGAATGACCTGAACTTCGAGCTCCATGATTGCAAGCTCACTTTTGATGTTAGTTATCTCCTCCTCCTGTGTTTTAAGCTGGCAAAGACGGTCAAAAGTAGACAATAAGCAATTCAAATTACTCATCAAGGCGATGAAGTGAAGTATATAATGTACATATTATAAGACGAGCACCTGACGCTTGAGGAAGCGGTTATGTTGATTAGCTTCACTCAACTTCTTAACAAGCTTTGATCTCTGGTTATCGATGAGCAATGACTTCAACTACAGTACCCAAAGGAAGATCTTTGTTACAGCAATCTCCATTGCAACAAGTTCCTGTCATCATGTAACAAGAGAAGAACATAAAAGCTTGTAACCTCGTCACTAGTGAGAGGTCTAGAAACAGAGTCGTCAAGTGAATCTTCTGACAATGAGTGTTCTTCCTCGGTGCCGACACGGACTAACAATTTCTTCAAGAGCAAACTGTTCTTGTAATGAATTCGAGTAGAAGCTACCATAGATAAAGGAAGTCTGTGGAGATGTGATAGTCTGGCCAAACTGGATGCCTTTAAGTTCCATGAAAGAGTGAGGTTTTGCTCAAGACAATGTCTGTGTTCAAGAAGAAACAAAATCAACTTGACTACAGAACAAGAACAAGATCATGTCGAAAAGGTTACATTTTTTTTTATGAATGAAAAACAAAATAATCAAATTTGTTTACCTTAAAAATCCAAATTCCATTCTGGGTACACAACCTGCATTCACAAATTAACAGAAATTAGGGTTGTATAATCCAATTCCACCACATTCCAGAAACTAATTGATACTGTCCAACGAGCATATTGGGAAGAGTAAGAAGAAGAAACTAACCTTGAATTGAACAGAAGTGGTTCATGTTGTAGCAGAAAAGGCGAGTGATAAAGACTGATTTGGAGAAACTGATGGATGATGAGTGAAGAACAACAAAACTCGAGAAAGTATAATTAAAATATTTCTGTGTGTGTGGCTGCAACATAATTTTGATTAAACCTTTAAATCTTTCGAAAAATATGAATAAGCATATGGAAACCGTGGGAAATAATGTTTCAAATCTAGTCCTCATATTTCTAGTTTTATTGGTTTGCGGAGATTTACTTTCTTAAATGAAAAATTGATCCGCTTATGTCTGGCATTGAAAATCTTGTTGAAAACATGAAATAAGACATGAGCGAAACTAATGGTATCTTTTTGGATCAAGGATCTGAGTTGAGAGGATTTCATTTTTTTGATCATTTCGTATTGTACTTATCATTTATAAATTTTATATGAAATCCAAATTTATTAGATCAGTCATTTGTATAAATTCTCTCAAATTTGGATTTGATAGGGTTTGAATGATATTTTAGAGTGTAAAAACAATGAATCAAAATACCACTTCATACGATGGTATTTGAAACATTTTTAAAAACTAAAAAAATTACTTCTCATTTTTAAAAAGAAAAGCAAACTATATAAAATAAAAAAATAAAAAAAAATTATTTGAAAATTCGATTTTTAAAAACTTTTATATATTTTGTATATTTCATAAACTATAAAATTAAAAAAAAAATTATTTTAATAAATATTTAAGATTTAAAGGTTTTTTTTAAATCTCTTAAATTTCTTCGTTGTTTGAGAGCAAGGTTGTTATCTGATGGATCTGAGTCAGGGTCGCATTTGCCATTGTCGAATGGAGATGTTGTGCTAAGGTCATTGCGTCAAGGGGGATTGAGGTCGTCACTGACTAGGTAATCGGCGTTGAATGAGATTATCGATGATGCGCATGTCGTCGAGCAAGGCAAACCAGCTCATCAAAGTCTGGGATCATTGGTTATGGAGAGGTCAGAACACAACGAATAAGTGAGGGAAGCCATAAACGAGGTCTTTGTCCAGCTTGCATCTGTAGGTGGATGGAGTTGTCGCGAGCATAAAGTGAATAGGTCGCTGTTGGAGATATATAGTCCAAGAACAACATCAGACGGTGTTGGTGAATGAGCGTAAATCCATCATGTAGCACTTATGGTCTAATTGCCAAGGACGACCCAAAAATGTGTTATGCCTCACAAAAAACTTCATCAATGTATCTTCCTACGGTGATAGAGACTTTCACCTGATCCGTGACATTTATCTCTCCTCCGTCACTAAGACACTGAAATGAGTACGGCTTTGGGTGTTTCAGAACTTTCAGATTGAATTTTTCGACCAGTGATACACTTGCCACATTAGTGTAGCTCATCCATCAATTATTAGACTATAGACTTTGTCACATCCCGGGCCCTAGCCCAAATGATAATAAGGAGGCCCGTGATGTTATGGCCCATGTAGAGAAAACCCTAGGGTTTTCTCCTTCCTCTTCTATAAAAAGAAGGCAGTCCCTTAGGTTTTCTCGAGAGACTCAAAACGCATCGAAGCCCTGCCCAGTTGGAGAGAGAGCAGCCGCCGGCCATTAGAGCTCCAGCGACCACCGTGCAGCCTCACCGGAGAGGAGATCTCGCCGTGTTTCGATCCCTTCTCGTCGTCTTCTTGAATCTTCTTCTCTTTTTGTTCTAGATCCAGCCACTGGTGAGGGTAGAAAACCCTAAAGTCTCTCTTTTAGTTCTCTCCTATCTCTTTCTTCTACTAGATCTCTGATCTAAGGTTTGGGTGGAAACCAACCCTTGTACTTGTAGATCTGGTTCGTCAGGAGCCGTAGAACTCAGATCTACGTCGTTACATCTTTCGATCCGCATATCTAGGCTAAGGTGAGGGCTTGTTGCAATCTCTATCTCCTTCTATCATTATCTCGTCATGGTAGAAGTGTCTAGGTTGATCATTCATCCCTACTTGTTGTTTTCCATAGATCTATAAACTTATATACTTATACATATGTTATATAATGATACTTGTTGTGTGAAAGACATAGATCTATTGCTAGGCTGTTAAAACATGGTTGAATGATGTTTGAGGATTGTATGTAATGATTGTAATGATTGGGGTTGTGGTATAAGTGGATGAGTATATGTGGGAGGTGTATATGAGTTAGAGAAAGGCTTAAGGCCTATGTGTGCCGGTGCGACAGGTTGGAGAGTTCTCGGACGTTGCATCGTTTCTTGTTGAGTCATGAGGGGGACCAAACGAGGTGGCATGATTCATCACTGTGAGGTGATAACGTAGTAGCATGGGTCGCGCGGGGACCGAACGAGGTGGCGTGATTATGTGAATGTGGTAGCATGTATTGCGTGGAGACCGAACGAGGTGGCGTGATCATGTGAGTTGGTGGCACCGGTTACGCGGGGACTGAAGGAGGTGGCATAATGGCGTGAAGTCATTGAACCCACGGGGACCGATCGAGGTGGTGAGGTTCTCGCGACAACATGGGAAACGCGGAGACCGATCGAGGTGGCGTAGTCTCATGTTGGCACCGTCAGGGTTTATCCTCGTTTCTGGTTGATTGCTTTTGCTTGACTGGATGGTTAAGTTAGATATTTATGCTATCTTGTATGATGATTGTTGGTAATTGATTTCGGGGCTCCCTGAGCTTCCCTCACTGAGTATTTGTTGAAATGCTCATCCCTCCTTTCTTTTCAGGTGAGTTCGATGAAGTGCAGGAGTAGTCGTCTCGGTGTGGTGCTGGGTTTTTGGGTGTTGGGTTTTCTTTAAGTTATTTCATTTTAAGACTTGTTGATTTGGTTTTAAGCGTTTCTATTCGTCTTAAGTACGATTTATGTAAGACTTTTGGATTCGATCCTTGGGAATAAGATTTGCATCGGTCTTTTTAAGTGTTTATTGTGAGTGAAGGCAATGTAAATTCATGACGTCTCTTTTAAGTAAGAGGCGGGCGTGTCAAGTGGTACCAGAGCTTAGGCTAGGGCCTCCGGTCCTAACCCGGGAGGCTGTAGAGATAGAAATGCTTTTTGTCCGGTTCCTAGCGGAATAAAGTTTAAGATCTTTAAAAACTTTCGGATTTCTAAAGTTTTTGCTTTCAGAAAAAAAAAATCCAATGGTGATTTCGAAAAGTTAGAGTTTAGAGCACCATCGAGACCACTCCTATACTTGAAACTCATTCATTTGTCATTTGTAAATGGGGAAAAGTTCTAAGTATTAATTTTTCGTCAACAGGATGGCACCAAGAGGAAGAAGAACCGCTAGGGGCAGGCGCGCCGCAGAACGTGTGGTTCGGGAAGCTAGCCCGACTGATTCTGCGGGAAGTGTGAGTGGGACTAACACTGAGATCCAAACTGGAAACTCATCGGGGGCAGATCCGCAGAGTGACCAAGCAGCAGGGTATGCAGCAGTGATGGCAGAGTTGTGAACGTTTTGGAGATCAGATGCGTGAGGAGTCTGCTGATGGAGCACCAAACCGGGCTGATGCTCGTGGGGACGGACCGAGAGTTGGAGTGCAGCACCGTCAGCCGCCTCCGCCCCCGCCGTTTGTGCCAGTTCATGTCCGAGGACCCTCTTAATGGGAAGTGATGAAGTACATGAGGGACATGCAGATGGATCACTTTGGTAGAAAGGCCAGTGCTACATCCGCAGACAACTGGAGAAGGAAGCTGGAGAAGAACTTAGATGCAGCCAGGTGTCCAGCCGAGTTTCGTAGGGAATTGGCTGTTCATTACCTGAAAGATGAAGCCATGATATGGTGGGTAGGCGTCGTGGAACTAGCACAAGATCGCTATGAGTTGACTTGGGAGGACTTTAAGGGTGAGTTCACCCGCGAATATGTTCCTCTTGATGCTACAGATAAGATGGAAAGTGAATTCAAAAATCTGCGCCAAAGGAACATGACGGTGAAAGATTATAATGAGGAATTCAACCGCCTTAGGAGGTTCTCTGGTAGGCCTATGGAAGAGCGAGATCTGATCCGCAAATTCATGAATAGATTAAGAGTGGATTTGAAGAACAGGTGTGCTCTTAGGAAGTATGACCGCTTGGCGGAACTTGTTGAGACAGCAGCTTCTCAGGAGATAGGTTTAGAAGAGGAAAGCAAGCTCACAAGGAGCACTCAGCCAAAGACGGCCAAGCGAACTTGGGAGGCCGCAAACGCAGCTCCAGCAGCAAAGAATTCAGGAGGGGTAATCTGCTACAGGTGTAACCAGCCCGGACACATCAGTAGAGAGTGTAAAAACCCTGCAAATGTTCGATGCCACCGTTGCGGTAAAGGAGGAAACATTGCAAGGGATTGCCGTGTACAACTACATGGAGGGAAACAAGCTGGAGCACCACAGCAGGAAGCTGGGCACAATGAGCAGTTACCACCACCACCAAAGAGGCAAGATGTGGGTGGGCGAGCCTTCGTAGTCGGATATCATGAAGGAGGAGAACCGATCGCCGGATCGGTTTTAGTTGGGGGAATAAATGCCCACACCTTGTTTGATACTGGTGCAACACATAGTTTTGTGTCCCCGACCTTGACGAAGTGTTGGACCTTCGAGGGCATGTTCGTTTTGAACGCCAAGGGAATAGAGACAGCAGGAACCGAGTTAATGAAGTCTACCGGAGTGTATGAGGATGTCCCCATCGTCATAGAAGGCATCGAGCTTAAAGTCAATCTGGTGGAGATGGAGTTAAATCACTACGAGGTGATTATAGGAATGGATTGGTTGACTCATCACAAGGCTGTGATGGATTGCCCTAAGGCGCGCGTCTACATTCCCATGACCGAAGGAAGAATCGTTTTTCAAGGGATAAAGAGACGTTCAGGAATTCCGATCATATCTATGATGCAAGCAGAAGAGTTATTGGGGAAAGGAAGTGAAGCATATCTCGCCACTATCAATATCAAGGGGACGGATAAGGAAACCGACTTAAACACAATCCTGGTTGTAGAGGAGTACACCGATTTTTTTGAACCCTTGACTGGACCGCTGCCAACACGAGGTGATGCATTTACCATAGAGTTGGAACCTGGTACAACACCAGTGTCGAAGGCGCCATATCGTTTGGCACCAGCAGAAATGGCCGAGTTGAAGAAGCAGTTGGAGGACTTAATGGATAAGGGATTCATTAGGACAAGTAGCTCACCATGGGGAGCACCTGTCCTGTTTGTAAAGAAGAAGGACGGAAGTTTCAGACTTTGTGTCGATTATCGAGGATTGAACAAAGTGACGATAAAGAACAAGTACCCTCTGCCGAGAATCGACAAGCTATTGGACCAGCTACAGGGAGCGACGTGGTTCTCAAAAATTGATTTGGCGTCCGGGTATCACCAGATCCCGATTGCAGAGGAAGACGTAAGGAAGAAGGCCTTCCGGACACGTTATGGTCACTATGAGTTTATTGTGATGCCATTTGGACTGACTAATGCGCCTGCAGCATTTATGAAGTTGATGAACAATGTTTTTCGGGAATACTTGGATAAGTGTGAGATCGTGTTCATCGACGACATTCTGGTATACTCTAAGAGTAAAGGAGAGCATGATTGGCACTTGAGGATAGTGCTAAATAAGTTACAGGAGCAGCAGCTGTACTCGAAGGCGAGCAAGTGTAGCTTTTGGCAACGACAGATCGAATATTTGGGGCATATTGTATCCGAAGCCGGTGTGGCCGTAGACCCGGAGAAAATTGTCGCCATTACTAAGTGGCCTATGCCTGGAAGTGCTACTGAGGTCCGTAGTTTCCTTGGACTGGCGGGTTACTACAGGAAGTATGTGAAGGGATTTGCAAGTACGGCTAAGCTTATGACTGTATTGACAGGAAAAGATGTGAAGTTTGTGTGGTCGGAAGCGTGTACTAAAAGTTTCGAAAGGCTGAAGGAACAGCTAACCCAGGCACCGGTATTGGTATTACCAAGGACAGGTGTACCATAAACGGCTTATACGGACGCTTCTGGGACGGGACTAGAATGTGTGCTTATGCAGGAAAACCGAGTGGTCGCTTATGCATCGAGACAACTAAGGCCGCATGAGGTCAATTACCCGACACATGATTTGGAGTTAGCTGCAGTTGTGTTTTCACTTAAGATTTGGAGGTCGTATCTTTATGGAGAGAAGGTTCAAGTGTTCACGGACCACAAAAGTTTGAAGTATATCTTTACCCAAGGAGACCTGAATCTGAGGCAGCACAGGAGGATAAAGTTATTGGCGGACTACAATCTAGATATCATTTACCACCCGGGGAAAGCAAACCAAGTGGCCGACGCCCTCAGTAGACGTAAGGTCGACGTCTCAGAGACAAAAGAGGTGCAAGAGCTGGTTGCCACTTTGGCTAGTTTGCGGCTATGTGCTACTACTGTTGAGGATATGACAGCTGCATTGGATGCCTTAGATCAAGTAGACTTGTTAGGAAGGACAAGCAAAGCTCAACAGGGAGATGAGTAGTTGCAAAGACATATTGCCAAGGAAGTTGTTGGATATCGCACCGCCACAAATGGAACTTACCTATTTAAAAATAGGGTGTGTGTGCCAAACAATAAAGATCTGAACGACGAGATCTTGCGTCAGGCACATAACTCTAAATTTTCTATACATCCGGGAAGCACCAAGATGTATAGGACCTGAAATGATATTACCATTGGGAAGGTATGAAGCGGGATGTTGCCACTTGGACTTCTCAGTACCAGACTTGCGAAATGGTCAAAGCAGAAAGGCAGCTACCAAGTGGGCTATTACAGGAGTTACCATTACCCGAATGGAAGTGGGATATGGTGACAATAGACTTCATTAGCGGATTGCCAGTAACAACTGGGAGGAAGGACGCAATTTGGGTGATCGTAGATAGACTCACCAAATCTGCACATTTTCTACCTATCCAAAAGACTGATGGGGCAAATCGTTTAGCACAAACGTATCTGGAAGAAATGGACAGATTACATGGAGTGCCGGTAAGCATCGTATCGGACCATGACCCAAAGTTTACATCAACATTCTGGCAAGCCTTTCAGAAGGCACTAGGTACAAAAGTACACCTTAGCACGGTTTATCATACGCAGACCGATGGACAATCTGAGCGGACGATACAAACGCTTGAGGATAGGCTAAGAGCTTGTGTACTTGACTAGGAAGGAAAGTGGGGTCAGTTTCTACCATTGGCAGAGTTTGCATACAACAATAGCTACCATTCAAGCATTGGAATGTCTCCATATGAAGCTCTATATGGGAGACCATGTCGAACTTCACTTTGTTGGACAGAAGTGGGGGAGAGACGAAACTTAGAGCCTGAAATGGTTAAGGAAACCATCGAGCAAGTGGAATTGCTCAAGTCTAGGCTGAAAGAGGCTCATGATCGGCACAAGATTTATGCTGATCAAAGGAGAAAAGCTTTGGAGTTTGAAGTAGGAGATGAAGTGTACTTGAAAATGAGAACCTACCGAGGAACAGCCCAGTACCGCAAGTTTTGAAAAAGCTGAAACCAAGGTTTTTAGGACCTTACCGCATCACTGAGAGGATTGGAGCGGTAGCATATCGACTTGAGTTACCAAAAGAATTATCGGATATTAATAACGTGTTTCATGTATCAGTTCTAAGAAAGGTTGTTCGGGAACCAGAGTTGATTCTACAACAGCCACCAGAAGATGTTAGTTTCAATCTAACAGCCCGAAGCAAACCAATTAAAGTTTCAGAGATAAAAGACATGAATGTCCAAGGGAAAAGGACCAAGATGATCCATGTGTGTTGGGAGAGAGATGGCATCCGCGAGGAGACTTGGGAGCCGGAATCACAGATGAGTTGTCCTACCGAGAGTTGTTTCCGAGTGTTGAGGTACCACTGGATGTTGACGTGAATTCGGGGACGAATTCTTGTTTAGTGGGGGAGAGTTGTCACATCCCGTATAATACCCCTGGCCTAGGGTATCAAGTCAACGCAAGTCAACGGACTCAGATCAAGCCAGACTTGGATGGAGAAGCTATTAGAAGACAGGAATAGAGGTTCAGTCGAGACATTTTGGAGAATGGTCGAGAAGAAACGAGACATAGTCGAGGAGATGGAATCGAGCCGGGATATGGTCAAGGTGGAGTAAGGACGTTTTAGCAAGGACTGCAAATCAAGTAGGACTCAATCTCAATCATCATCATGGGATAAAAGAAGACATTTGACCGAGTTAGAATGGAGTTGGAACGAGCCAAAGCAAAGATGGTCGATGGAGGTTCCCGAGATGGTCGAGACAGAGGTTTGGCATCAGGCAAAGGACGAAGAAGACTATTTTGATTCCAGGAGCTTAAGGATCAACCTAGAAATTTTGTCTAAGGAATTTGAAGACATATTTGGGAGTTTGGCCAAGCCAAAACAAAGATGGTCCGGAGAAAGGCAGTTTTGGCCGATATGGTCGAAATAAGCTAGCCAAGGGTAAAGGAAGCCAAATGAAGATGTCCAAACATGGCAAAAGAGTTCAAAAGGATGTTTTACACATTTCCACAACTTTTGGAGAAGGTCAACTCCGAAGCCAAAGTCAACCAAAGTCAAAGGAGAGAGAATGCACCTTATTGGTCCATTTAAGCCATCCGGCCAACCAATAGGAGCATGCCACGTGGAGGGGAAAAAATTACTTCAATCCTGGACATCATGTAGAATAAATCAATGGATTTTATGGTGAAGAAATCAGAGGCAAAAGACTTCTAGAGAGCAAGAAGACATGGAGATACCATTTGTTCCCAAAATGGGCTACATTTGGTAATGGAGCTAAAGAATGAAAAATCTCTTTTCTACATCAAAACCACGACATATAAGCTTCATAGGTGATTCAATAGAAGTGTTGAAATGGGCTGGAGCACAAAGAAATCGGTTTAGGAGATCGAAGACCCAAAGGAACCCAAAAGGGCAATTTTGGTGGTTTGGTAAAGAAGGAAGAAGTAGTGTGGAAACATGTCAGGCACAAAAGAGTCCATGCAGTGGTTCTCCACCAACACTCAGAGGTCTACAGAAGCTAGAAAGGAAGGCCTAAGGAGTAGGTTCACCAGCTGTTGTGCAAAGGAGCCATTTTTGCCTTAAAAATGGATTATGTGGCAAAGTGACTTGGAGATCAATTTTTGATCTGAATTTTCGTACACTTGACCTTCAAGGTAAAGTAATTAACATTCCAGAAGATGGGACGTAAATGACTTGATTCAGAGTACTTAGCTGCATGCATGAATTTGGAGAGTATTTTGGTGAGAAGTGTGTGTCCACTTGCCAAGTGATTCCAACCCTTTCCCTGGCTATAAATACTCCTCTTAGGTTGAGTTTTAGAAGTTAGAAACCCCTCTGAACCTTCTCTCTCAGTCGATCTTATGGTTTGTTCTTGAGAGAGAAAATGGCTAAAAACCGATAAATTTTTAAAGTGAGTGACGTGAGTGTAGAAGGCTTTTTGGTGAGCTTATACTTGTCCTAGGATCTCTTATAGAGAGTGCTATGAGAGGTGGTAAGGCTTTGAATTTGCGTTCATAAGTTTCTTTTCCCTCTTAGCTCTTAGCCTCTTTTTAATCAGTTTTTGGGAAAAACCCTTAGGTCTTTTGCTTTTGGAGTTTACTGCGGTTCTTGAAGACCTAGGTGGGTTCCCCTGTGTGTGTTGTGTGTTGTGTGTTACTAACCGTGTGTGTGTGCAGGTGGAAGAGCTTGAACCGTGTGATTCTTGTGTTAGAACCGCCCTTGCGGTTTGTGTGTGTGTATGTGGGAGATTGGTAGTCCCCATTCTTGAGTGTTTATTTATTTGAATGTATTTGTTGTGTTTGTGCATTGCATGTCTTGTTGTCTTGTTGTTAGGTTGTTAGATTTCTTGCATTGCATTGTTTAGATTTGTAGTTGCATATGTTAGTTTAGTAAAGCATGTAGATTTGAGTTTAACTCTCTCATGTAGTTCATATGCATTTGTAGTATAGAGTAGTTGGGGTTGCATAGAGATTTGAGTTTAACTCTCTCTTATGCTGGGTAGAGTTTAGGTTAGTCACTCGCTTAGGTTTAGTTTTAGGGTCTAGGTTAGTGCGAGTGCTTGTTTGTTTATTTGTGTGTTTTGCATTTAGTCTAGGTGCATAGCATGTTGGTTAGAGGTTGAGCTCCCTCATGCAGATTTGTGTTGTGATGTATCTAGACTAGTGCATGGGTGTGTGACCATCCCGGGGTTAGATTGGAAGAAGCCACATTCTCCGATGATGTGGGGCCATCTCGGGGTTAGATTAGGATAAGCCCAATTCTCTGATGATGTGCATGGACCATGGGGTTAGATTGGGCGATACCCAGTTGTCCAGTGGTGGAGTGACATTCTCTCCCAGCTTGTCAATGTGAAGTGGGTCGCGCCCATGGACAAGCGCTGCATGACGATGCGGCCCGGGTTAGATTGGGCGATACCCAATTCCCGGAGTGATGTTTTCCGATCATGTGACTTGGTGTTTATGGTCGGGAGTGTTCAGGGTGGAGAGTTAGGGTTCCGTGTGTGAGGGATCCCGGGGATGCGTAGCATGTAGCTCCATCCTTTGTGTGTTTTGTTTTTATGTCTTTGAGTCTAGGATCGAGTCTAGAATCGAGTCTAGGATTGAGTCTAGGTTGTTTTGGGGTAATTTTAGGATCCCAAGGGCGAGACTAATAGCCTTTGTTTATTTTATCGCATTGCATTCATGTTTAGTTATCGCATTGCATTAGTAGTTGCACGTTTACTTTTTCGTATTGCTTGCTTGTGGTTTGAGCATGGGTTGAAGGGGGCCGTTGTTGTTTTTGGGAACTCGCTGAGTAATCTATGATTACTCATCCCCTCTTCTACTATGCAGGTAACCTTAGAGGGACGGGCATCAGCAGGGTACGGAGGACGAGGCTAGGCGTAGATTTTCGGTGTTGTTTGCAAGGAGCAAGATGTTGCTGTTTTCATTTGTTTTGTTTTCCATGGGTACCCGTTTGACTCGTAGTTTTTATTTTCTTTCCGCTGTGTTTGAGGACTTTAGTCGAGTTCCCAACTTTTGTAAAATAAATAAAAAATTCTGTTTTATTTAATAAAATCCCCGTTGAACGCTGATATTTAGTTTAGTCCGAACTTAACACAACTCTTGACCAAGGTATGGGTTGGCAAGCCTTAGGCCGAGGTCGAGAGGAGCTGTATTATGGTCGGACTGGTCGGGACTTTGAATTTGTTTTTAAGTTCTGAACGGACTGACTGCGGTATTCGCCAACCCCTGTAACGCTTCCGGGACGTTCCGGGTTAGTCCGGCCTAGGAAGGTACGGGGGTGTTACATCCCGGGCCCTGGCCCAAATGATAATAAGGAGGCCCGCGATGTTATGGACCATGTAGAGAAAACCCTAGGGTTTTTTCCTTCCTCTTCTATAAAAAGGAGGCAGCCCCTTAGGTTTTCTCCAGAGACTCAAAACGCAGCGAAGCCCTGCCGAGTTGGAGAGAGAGCAGCCGCCGGCCATCAGAGCTCCAGCGACCACCGTGCAGCCTCGCCGGAGAGGATATCTCGCCGTGTTTCGATCCCTTCTTGTCGTCTTCTTGAATCTTCTTCTCTTTTTGTTCTAGATCCAGCCACTGGTGAGGGTAAGGAAACCCTAAAGTCTCTCTTTTAGTTCTCTCCTATCTCTTTCTTCTTCTAGATCTCTGATCTAAGGTTTGGGTGGAAACCAACCCTTGTACTTGTAGATCTGGTTCGTCAGGAGCCGTAGAACTCAGATCTACGTTGTTACATCTTTCGATCCGCATATCTAGGCTAAGGTGAGGACTTGTTGCAATCTCTATCTCCTTCTATCATTATCTCGTCATGGTAGAAGTGTCTAGGTTGATCATTCATCCCTACTTGTTGTTTTCCATAGATCTATAAACTTATATACTTATACATATGTTATATAATGATACTTGTTGTGTGAAAGACATAGATCTATTGCTAGGCTGTTAAAACATGGTTGAATGATGTTTGAGGATTGTATGTAATGATTGTAATGATTGGGGTTGTGGTATAAGTGGATGAGTATATGTGGGAGGTGTATATGAGTTAGAGAAAGGCTTAAGGCCTATGTGTGCTGGTGCAACGTGTTGGAGAGTTCTCGGACGTTGCATCGTTTCTTGTTGAGTCATGAGGGGGACCGAACGAGGTGGCATGATTCATCACTGTGAGGTGATAACGTAGTAGCATGGGTCGCACGGGGACCAAACAAGATGGTGTGATTATGTGAATGTGGTAGCATGTATTATGTGGAGACCGAACGAGGTGGCGTGATCATGTGAGTTGGTGGCGCCGGTTATGCGGGGACTGAAGGAGGTGGCGTAATGGCGTGAAGGCGTTGAACCCACGGGGACCGATCGAGGTGGTGAGGTTTCTCGCGACAACATGGGAAACACGGGGACCGATCGAGGTGGCGTAGTTTCATGTTGGCACCGTCGGGGTTTATCCTCTCCTTGAGCTTCCCTCACTGAGTATTTGTTGAAATGCTCATCCCTCCTTTCTTTTCAGGTGAGTTCGATGAAGTGCAGGAGTAGTCGTGTCGGTGTGGTGCTGAGTTTTCGGGTATTGGGTTTCCTTTAAGTTATTTTATTTTAAGACTTGTTGATTTGATTTTAAGCGTTTCTATTCGTTTTAAGTACGATTTATGTAAGACTTTTGGATTCGATCTTTGGGAATAAGATTTGCATTGGCCTTTTTAAATGGTTATTGTGAATGAAGGCAATGTAAATTCATGATGTCTCTTTTAAGTAAGAGGCGGGCGTGACAGACTTTATCTTGAACCTGACGCCGTGTGTGAAATAAGTTCTCACGTTGATCTTTCTCTCATGTCTTAGACTGAACACTCAGAGATCTCCTATCAACAAGTAATTCTCCATGAACCGGAGAATCCATTCCTTCCTCATTCACAGAATCACATGAGCTAAAAGCTGCTCTTCTTCTAATTCAACCTATCCATTATCCAGCAAGATCATCACTTTCATGTTTGAACATTCGTTGCACAGTGGCGTTATCTGACTTTCTCTTTATTATCTAGTCATCGTTTAGATTTATCCTTTTTAATTAGTTCTGAAAAGATTTTGATCTTTCTCGGCTTCTGGCTCAAGAAAAAAATGTGTTTTTCTTACCAGTTTAAGTGTATAAAACTAATATTTCACCTTGTTTAATATAATTTTCTTGATAGCAAAAAAAAAAAAATATAGATAGTAAAGATAGCATCAAATTAGTAAAAAAGAGATAACAATGTCAAATATGTTGTGAATCAGTGAGAAAACTTATATTATTCATAGTCTAAAGATTTTATATATATACAAGGTTTAGACCGTCATAAATAGACCGTCATAAGATAAATAGAAAACTAACAATTCCTAGTCTAACTAGGAAAATGTAAATAAAAATATGGAAAAGTACAAAGTAGATAAGTAAAAGAAAAACATAGTATGGGCCGTCTCTCTCTCCTTTTGGGCGTCTGGTTATGGGCCGTCCACCATATGATTTATAACACTCCCCCTTGGATGCCATAACCGTTCAGGATTCGTAGTATGCTTAATGGTTCCTCATTAAAACCTTACCAGGAAAACCCAGTGGGACAAAACCATGGCGAAGGAAAAAGAGTAAAACACACACTATTCCCCCTGATGAATGCATCACTGAAGGTCTTTCAGTTGACGCATCCCAAGCTGATGTATGAGCTTCTTCAACATCGCGGTTGGTAAGGCCTTAGTGAACAGGTCGGCTGAATTGTCACTGGATCGAACCTGTATCACTTGGACTACACCGGCTTTCTGCATCTTGTGTGTAGAAAAGAATTTGGGCAGGATGTGTTTCGTCATGTCCCCTTTGATGTATCCATCTTTGAGCTGAGTAATAGATGCTGCATTATCCTCATACATCACAGTTGAACCCTTGTCTTCGGGCATCCCATAATCTGATCGTATATGTTGGTTCATCGACCTCAACCAGACACACTCGCAGCTGGCCTCATGTATGGCCAATATTTCCGAATGATTTGAGGATGTGGTCACGAGTGTCTGCTCCATTGAACGCCATGATATGGCCGTTCTACCAGGTGTAAACACATAGCCTGACTGAGATCTAGAATTGTGCGGATCAGAAAGGTATCCAGCATCAGCAAATCCAACTAAACCATCTTTGTTTTTGTTGGTATAAAACAGACCCAAATCTTTCGTTCCTTGTAGGTAACGAAGAACATGTTTTATCCCGTCCCAGTGCCTCTTGGTCGGACAGGAGCTAAACCTAGAAAGTAGGTTCACGGCAAAGCATATATCAGGCCGCGTGTGAGTTGCTAAATACATCAATGCTCCTATGGCACTGAGATATGGCACTTCGGGACCAAGGACATCCTCACCGTCCTCCTTGGGACGAAATGGATCCGTGTCCAGGTTAAGAGACCTCACGACCATAGGGCTGGACAAAGGGTGAGACTCGGACATATTAAATCTCTTGAGTACTTTTTCTGTATATGCCATTTGATGCACAAGGATTCCATCATTTATATACTCAAGCTGTAATCCCAAACAGAATCTTGTCTTTCCAAGATCTTTCATTTCGAATTCTTTCTTAAGATATTCGACTGTTTCTGAAATCTCTCCAGAGGTTCCAATGATATTTAAATCATCAACATACACTGCTATAATCACAAAGCCCTTATTTTCGAATTTCTTTTTGAAAATACATGGACTGATCGGATCATTTCTGTATCCTTCTTTTATGAGGTACTCACTTAATCTGTTGTACCACATCCGGCCAGATTGTTTCAGTCCATAAAGTGATTATTCAACTTTATGCAGTGTTATTCACGAGAGCTCTCTTTATTTTTCAATTCAATATCCTCTGGGATTTTCTTATAGATTTCATTATCCAGTGGGCCATATAGATATGTTGTAACGACATCCATCAATCTCATATCTAGATTTTCTCTTATGGCCAGACTTATCAGGAATCTAAAAGTGGTTGCATCCACCACAGGGGAATATGTTTCCTCATAATCGATTTCTGGTCTCTGTGAGAATCCTTGTGCAACAAGTCGGGCCTTATACCTCATGACTTCACCATTCTCATTTCTCTTCCTCACAAAGACCCATTTGTATCCCACTGGTTTTGTATCATTTGGTGTTCGGATTAATGGACCGAAAACACCTCTCTTCTTTAAAGAGTTTAACTCCACGTTTATGGCTTCTTTCCACTTAAGCCAATTTTTTCTTTGCATGCATTTATATATAGACGTGGGTTCTTGATCCTCATTTTCCATTAGTTCGAGTGCTACCTCATAAGCAAATATATCAGTGATGTCGACATCTTTTCTATTCCATTGTTTTCCAGACAGGACATAATTTATTGAGATCTCATTATTGTTTGGACTATCGGTACCATGAACCCCGACATCCCGAGGGTCACTGCTTGGTACGTCCGGACCAATATCCATTTCTATGGACTTAGGTGCAGCCACATCTCGGGTAAGATCGGCCGCGTCCTTGTCTAGGGTTCCAACCTCGGATATAGCACCTTTCTTTGTTTTTTGAGGTTTCTTATCTATGGAACCAATTGGTCTACCACGTTTCAAACGTGTTTTGGAATCTGTAGCAACTTGATTGTGTCCCTCTTGAACATCAATCCGAACTGGTGCATTAATAGCTGGTACATGTGGCTTAGTCACTCTTTTCGGATCAGCAAAGGAATCTGGCAATTGATTAGCTAGCTTTTGCAAATATATTATTTTCTGGACCTCAAGATCACACACTTGAGTCCGAGGATCTTGCCAATTTATGGATGTCTAATTCCATGATATTTCTTTTACCAGCTTATTATCTCCCCCTAATGCTGGAAGTTTGGATTCATTAAAATGACAATCCGCATACCTGGCCTTAAATAAATCACCCGTAGTTGGCTCAAGGTATTTTATAATTCAGGAATCAAATCCAACATATATTCCTATCCGTCTTTGTGGTCCCATCTTTGTTCTCTGTGGTGGAGTAATAGGAACATAAACCGCACAGCCAAAGGTTTTTAGATGGGAGACGTCTGGCTCATGACCCGTAAGTAATTGGGATGGGGAATATTTGTGTTCACTAGATTGCCTGATGCGTATAAGTTCGGCCGCATGAAGGACTGCGTGTCCCCATGCTGAAACCAGAAGCCTCGACCTCATGAGTAATGGTCGGGCAATGAGCTGTATTCGTTTTATAAATGATTCAGCTAAGCCATTTTGTGTATGTACATGTGCCACGGAGTGTTCCACTGTTACCTCCATGGACATACAATAATCATTAAACGCCTGAGAAGTGAATTCACTAGCATTATCAAGACGTATAGTCTTCAAAGGAAAATCTGGAAAATGAGCTCATAATCTTATTATCTGAGCTAGCAATCTTGGAAATGCCAAGTTGCGGGTCGATAGGAGACAGACATGCGACCATCTGGTCAATGCATCAATAAGGACCATAAAATATCCGAATGTCCCACAATGTGGGTGTATTGGTCCACAAATGTCTCCTTGTATTCTTTCCAGAAAATTAATAGTTTCCTTTGTCATCTCAATAGGTGATGGCTTTACTATAAGTTTTCCTTGTGAACAAGCAGTACACATTAAGTGTTTAGGAATAACTCGTTTTTTTAGTGAATGGCCGCTGGTATTATCAATCAATTTACGCATCATAGTTGACCCGGGATGACCCAGCCGGTCATGACATAAAGTGAAATTTTCGATGGCTGTTTTGTTAAATGTGGCATTGGCCTCAATCATACTGACTTTAGCATGATAAAGACCAGTAGATATTGCGGGTATTGATTTTAAGACCTTCTTTTGGCCATGGGAAATTTCAATAATCTGAAGGAATTCTTTATTTCCTTCGCCCTTAGTCTCAATATGATATCCATTCATTTGAATGTCTTTGAAGCTTAATAAACTTCTTTTAGAGCTAGGAGAATACAAAGCATCCGAAATTTCGAGATGTGCTCCCATAGGCAACAAAACGTTAGCCTGGCTGTGACCCTCTATGAGACTAGCTATGCCCGCAATGGTGGAAATATTGGCGTTTTTAAGGGTTAGATTTATGCAGTATCTATTGTCTCTTAAGATCGTGTAGCTCGACCCACTATCCACCACGAATACATCCTCTTTCATTTCTAAAAATAAAAATGTAGGATGATACTTAGAGACTTCATTTAATATAATTTATATAAGATATTTTATTATTAATTTTTTTAATAAAAATAATTCTTATAAGATAATCCAAAAAATTCCATAAATAAATTCCAAGAAATGACAATATAAAAATAAAAACACCAAATCATAGTATCAAAGCAAATAAAATAATACAAATGTCGAAATCAGTCTTAGAATATCTAAAGTTTCATACTCCATAAGATCATCTTTTTCATGATCTAAATCGTTCTCATCATCTTGGGTCACCATGTGGGCTTCGGGATTCTTCCCTTTCATACTTTCTGTGTATAGCTCAACTAGATGCTTGGGAGTTCTACAAGTCTTTGCCCAATGGTTGCTCATTCCACACCTATGGCATACAGATTTGGTCGAGTTGTTTGAGTGCTGCGGTTTGAATAAAGACCCGCGGCCTCGACCATGACCTCGTCCAAACGAGCGTCCTTGGTTCTGGTCTCGACCAGATTGATTACCTCGTCCACGGCCAGAATTATTTCGACCATGGCCATGTCCCTTAAATCTCCCATGCCCACGGCTATGAGATTGAACGTGATTAGCCTCTTTTTTTCTTAGCCTCAGTGGCCGTATGGGCTTTAGGTAATGGTGTGGATCCTGGAGGTCTCATCTCACTATTCATCATCAGTAACTCATTGTTTTACTCAGCAAGTAATAAGCATGAAATCAAACTTGCATATGTCTTGAATTCTTTTGCACGGTATTGTTGCTGAAGCAACATATTGCTTGTGTGGAAGGTGGAAAATGTCTTCTCAAGCATTTCCTCTTCTGTGATATCCTCACCACACAGTTTAAGTTAAGAGACGATCTTAAACATTGCTGAGTTGTATTGATCCACAGACTTAAAGTCTTGGATCCTGAGTTTTTTTCATTCGTGTCTAGCCTTTGGTAACAGGATCGTCTTTTGATGATCGTATCTCTGTTTCAATGCATTCCAAAGGTCTAGAGGATTCTCAATGGTTAAGTACTGATCTTTGAGCCTCTTAATCAGATGATGGCGAATAATTAATATTGCCCCATAACGATCTTTTTCGTTAGCACTGTTATTCTCGGTAATACAATCACCGAGACCCTTGGATTTTAGAATGATCTTTGTATCAAGAGCTCATTGTAAATAATTGTCTCCAGAGACATTTAGGGCAGTATAATCCAGGTTATTGATTTTCGACATCTGAAATCAAATATATATATATATATATATATATATATATACTTTTAGAAAATTTTATATCTTTATATCATTACTCTATGGCAAACGCATCAGAAATTTTTTTTCTAAAAGTATATATAATGCAAACAATATGATCAAGGTTATAATGCATTAGGTCACACGACCATTAGGATAAAGCCACACAGCTATAATGAATCATCAATCCTAACGCTTGCTAAAGGCGCATCGATCGATACTCTTATAGAGTCATCGATCGATAGACGCGAGGCATCATCGATCGACACGTGCAATAGCAGGTCGATCGATCGACCTATTGATCAAACATGAATGCAATAAAAGCCACACGACTACTGATATGGACAATCGGTTTCTATGTGATTTTAATGCAACCGGATTTTAAAACACCTTAGAAATCACAGTTTCTAAGCAATTTATGAAACAAGAAACCTCAAAAAAATTTTAGTTAATTCAAAACAACAAAATTTGAATTAGATCCTAACAATTTGTTTCTAGGTGATTCAAAATTTGGATTTAAATAATCAAGCAATCATTATCAGGATTTTATAATTAATAATAATCGACACGAGACATCATCGATCGACACGTGCAATGGCAGGTCGATCGATATTCGAGACATAGAAGCCCAAACTTTTAACCTCAATTAAAATCAAGCAAGCAATCAATCAATTTAAATAGATTCGATTTAATTTTTAGGGTTTATGAAATTGATCAGGAAAAAGGGGGTGATCGATTTCTATGGTTTTCGATTTGATCATTAAGATCAAAGGGGTTTAAGGGACACGATATGATCATAAGATTTAGGATGATCATAGGATTTTTGAGATTCAAAACTTTTAGGGTTTTGAGTTTAATTGTTTAAAACAATCTCTATCGGACTTGAGAGCTCCGATTTACTCAATAAGGGTTTTGGGATCTATTATCTTAGGGCTTTCAACATTAGAGATTTCAATTTTTAGGGTTTAAACTTTATCAAAACAACCAATTCGTTTTATGGGTTTTAGGGTTTAGAATTTTAATTACCTTTAGATTTGAAGGGTTGAAACCGGACCACCAAAGAGAAGGAGATCACCAGCTGGTACCGGCCGCAAGAATGGAAGCTCCTTGGTTGGATTGCTATCGGACGGAAGAGCTGGTACGGCAGGCGGCTGTGCTATCGGACAGAAACTGCTCGGATGGATGCAAGTCGATCATGTGGAGTGAAAACTGTTGCTTGTATTGATCGATGTGATG
Source organism: Brassica nigra (assembly GCA_016432835.1). NCBI lineage: Eukaryota > Viridiplantae > Streptophyta > Magnoliopsida > Brassicales > Brassicaceae > Brassica > Brassica nigra. Next base: position 17,791,334 of record CM028245.1, on the reverse strand, counting down.
ACTGACTGGTCGATCGATGTTGGATGAGTAGGATCGATCGATGTATCGATATTGGTGCAAGTCGGATGGATCTCGATCTAGGGTTTATGGGATGATCTTGAACCAGAAAAGGAAATTAGGGTTAGGGTTTATGAGAAAGTAGTTGGCGGCTTGATTAGGGTTTAGAGGTGGTCGATTTTTAGCTAGGGTTTTTAGAGAACAACTCGTGCTGATAACGTGTTGTGAATCAGTGAGAAAACTTATATTATTTCATAGCCTAAAGGCTCTATATATATACAAGGTTTAGACCGTCATAAATAGACCGTCATAAGATAAATAGAAAACTAACAATTTCTAGTCTAACTAGGAAAATGTAAATATAAATATGAAAAAGTACAAAGTAGATAAGTAAAAGGAAAACATAGTATGGGTTGTCTCTCTCCTTTTGAGCGCCTGATTATTGGCCATCCACCATATGATTTATAACAAAATAATGAATTTACGTAGTTACCTAAATACAATGTTTTTGTGTTGATCGAGACCGCAAATTTTCATTAACAAACAAATAAAAACTTCAGATAACGGTAATTAAAATATAAATCACACCTACTAACACCAAAAAAAATACTAAAGTTGACTGACTGACCAAAATGACCTTATCTCTCTTTTTTTCTCTCCTATCTCTCTATGTTTCTTTCTAAAAATCTAATTTTACAAATAACCCCTAATGTTGAACCAAAAAACAAATAACCCCTAATAAAATTCATTTCACAAACATAAATAAATAAATGAAAAAGTGAGGGGGTACTTACGGTATTTCGGCTGTCTCCTACTTAGCTAAAAAAAAAAGAATCTGAGATTAAATGGGACCGATTATATGTCATCCAAAGCTTTGTGGGATCGATTGGTCTGAGTTTGTCGCAGAAAGATGCAGGTGATTGCGTCCTGCTCTTTGCGACCTGATTCCTTCACTCCCTCTGAGAATGATTTTGTGGGTCGACGACAGCTTCTCTCCTCCGCATGCTCCCGAATCTCCCAAGGCGACGACCGACCAGCTTCTTCAGTGAAGTAATCAACATTTAGCTTTCTATTTTACAAATTCCGCTGAATTTCTGCAATTTATTCTGTTTTCTCTTAAAAAGATTGTGAAACTTCATCTTCCTTAAAGCATTAGCTTCTTACACCGCCAATTTTGCTGAAAGTCTTGCACTTTTTCTTCATATCTTCACCGAAAATTTGTTAGCTTTTGAATTGGGTTGCTTAAAGGTTTTTCAGTACCATTGTTGGAAACAATTGATAAACATTGAATGAGACATGTTTCAGCATTTTCAGTTTCACTTCCATGACCTATAAAAAAAAACAAAGCTTTAACTTTTATGACAAATAACAAAGTTTTCAAATTAACAGCAAATTCAGAAAATGTTCAGTTTGAGATTTGGACATTGGTTCATTAGTGTGTTTTCTTGCATATTTTTTTTTTTTTTGATAGGGTTGGTCGAGATTGGAAGTCGAGTTTGCAGGAGTTAGCCATGAAAAGTGTCCCTTCGACCACAAGGCGAATCTTGTTGACAAGTATATTCATGAATCTGTGCTGTAATCCTTCAAGGTACTTATCAGGTCTGCACCTTTTTCAGCTATTTTGTCATCTACTTCTTTAGCTTTGTTTTCAACACATTGATGAGGCATAGGAAGCTTAATGGTCACACTCAGAGCATTGTACTTCCTTCCTAGCTAGTGATGATCTAAAGCCCACATATGAAATCATTTTGAAATAAGATTGTCACATTCAGAATCCTAATAGAGAATTATGGTATCAAATCATATTTCTAATACAATTTATTGGTCTACTAGAACACTTTCATAACACTTTTTCAGTTCCTTTTATTTATATCATAAAAGATTTTTCATTGAATACTAGTGATGTAGTTGAGTTAACCCTTTTCGATGAAACTGCAGCACTAGCACTTGGCGATCCATCTGTTGCGACAGTTGAAGATGTAAGCCCACCTGTTGTTTTCCCAGCTGGGCCTCTTTTCCCTACCGAGGTCAGTTTCTTTGGCTGAGGATATCTAAGTTTCAAGTTTTGGTGGTCACACGTTAAGATTCATATAAAATCTTTCCTTTGTTACAGGGAAGAATTGTTCAACTGTTTGAGAAAAATACTTACTCCGTTGTCAACATATTTGATGTGACATTACGTCCTCAGCTCAAAATGACGGGTGTGGTTGAGGTACTGTTGTCTCCATACCGTTAAAAACTGTCTCTTGTTCATGTTATTTTTCGATTGTTTGACGTACAGTTTCTCTCAAACTCAATGGTAGATACCTGAAGGAAATGGCTCTGGAGTAGTTTGGGATGGACAGGGATACATTGTGACAAATTATCACGGTAAGATACCTTAATGACAAATTATCACGGTAAGATGACAGATTATTAGTAGAAGAAAAGATGATATGTATCTTCTGCTGAACAGTTATTGGCAATGCTCTTTCAAGAAATCCAAGCCCTGGTGATGTGGTTGGTCGTGTCAATATTCTTGCATCCGATGGGTGAGTTTTGAATGATTTCAGCATTTTATCCTTTCTTTCTTCCTGTTTCTCACGTGTGCTCATATGTGCAAATCTTGAAGGGTACAGAAGAATTTCGAAGGGAAACTTGTTGGTGCTGATCGTGCTAAGGATCTTGCTGTCTTGAAGGTAGAAGCACCTGAAGCACTCCTTAAACCGATCAGAGTTGGACAATCAAATTCTCTTAAAGTTGGGCAGCAGTGTTTAGCAATTGGGAACCCGTTTGGTTTTGACCATACCCTTACGGTCGGTGTCATCAGCGGTCTTAACCGCGACATTTTTAGCCAAACCGGTGTCACCATTGGTGGTGGGATTCAAACCGATGCAGCTATTAACCCGGGAAACAGGTACCTCTCTCTACAGAATCATACAAAAGGGTTGTTATAACTTTTCTTCTGGAATCATTCTTATGTGTGTGTTTATTAATGGATCTTTCTGCATTATATATTGCAGTGGAGGTCCTCTGCTCGATTCAAAAGGGAACTTAATTGGGATCAACACAGCCATATACACACAAACTGGAACATCTGCTGGTGTGGGATTTGCAATACCGTCATCAACTGTATTGAAGATTGTTCCTCAACTAATCCAATTCAGCAAAGTAATCACACAGAAAATCTATTGTTAAGTTTTCTTTTCTTGATATTGTTGCTAAAAATAAAAAGTTACAGGTCCTTCGAGCTGGTATTAACATAGAGTTAGCTCCAGATCAAGTAGCTAATCAACTCAATGTTCGTAATGGAGCTCTTGTACTTCAGGTATGTAATCATTTCATACTCTTAAACCTCAAAACGGTTCTTTCTTTCTTTCTTTTTCTGACAGGTAATGAGTGTGAATGCAGGTACCTGGAGATAGTCTGGCTGCAAAAGCAGGGTTACGTCCAACGTCTCGGGGTTTCGCTGGTAATATAGTACTTGGAGATATCATTGTTGCAGTTGATGATAAACCCGTAAGCTTTGCTTATTCTCAAGTTCAGTTTGTTTGTTCTTGAAGAAAGGAAAAACTTTTTCTTGCTTTTTTTTTCTCAGAACTGAGATTCTAATTTTTGTGATTGGTTATGGGGCTTAATCAGGTGAAAAGCAAAGCTGAGTTGATGAAGGTATTGGATGAGTATAGTGTGGGTGATAAGGTGAAACTAGCGATCAAGAGAGGAAGTGAAGATTTGGAGTTACAGATCTCATTGGAAGAGAAGAGTTCATGACAAATCAATCCTTGAGTACATATATATGTCAGTAGAAGAAACATGTTCCTTTCGCGAAGCATGTTCATTGTACTCTTGAAATGGTATCTTCGGATGTGTACTTCGATCTAAAACATGTTTGTTTCACCCAAAACTAGTAAACATGGCTCAACTCTCGACTGTCTTGTCTCTTCAATTCTCTACCAATAGTCTCAAAAGTGAAATCTGATCAATTACAACTTACAAGTCCACACCTAAAGTCTTATTACAACAAACCATTAAGCTATTCCAGCCAAACCATTAAGCTATTCCAGCCTTCAACAAACTACAGTTTCACATGCGCTAGATACCGCTGGTAACGCAAGGAGTTCCCTTGAGATGATAGAAACATCTTGTACCATGGAAGAGCAAGTTTCTTGAGGGCTACTGAGTTTTCTGCAAAGTACTTTACAAATTCCATTTCAATAGGGTCTCCTGATATAGTGATATTGCCTGAGTCCTGTACTTCAGTCTAGATTGTTGCTTTTATTTCTGCAACATGCAAATTTTTTTTTGTGGGTTTCCATTAGAATTTTTGTAAATTTTGACATTATAAATTTTTATAGTTAAAAAATCATAATTTTACGGAAATCTCCAAAGAAAGATAAGTTATATTCGTGAAAATTGATGAGGTTTGTCGGCTTATATTAAACCGGTTATTTATATAAATTCACATTCAGTATACTCGAGTGTAATATATATATATGGGGAACGCTTGTGCATTTTACAATCAAGAAACAATTTCCTTAGTTTTAGTACTTTGTTATTCATCAAACATAATTAACTGAAATTACGTTATACAGAAGTTAACACTGAAAATAGAGAAAATTGCCAATTGTGACTCAAAACATGATTTCAAATACAATAGTAAACCCAAACTTGAATCAATAGCAAAAGTAACCTAAAAGGGTATTGAAATTACAACTAACCCCTTGTGAACAAACAAAAAAACCGAATATTTGTTCCGCTTCTACCCCACGTAAGTCGTCTGTACAGACGACTTTAAACTAAGTCGTCCAGACGACTTAAAACTAAGTCGTCTGGCTCTGTTGAGCTTAAAAATAATTTATAAATTAAAAAAAATGTTTGGACAAGTGAAAAATAAAAATCATGTAATTATTAACAGTTTTAAATGATGTAAATTAACATATAATAAAATGAATAGTTTTCAACATAGATGAGTGAAAGTAGTTAATCATGATATTCTTTGGTTTTGAGGGTTTGAAAACATATGTTGTAGTATTGTATGTATTCTTAGGGTTAGATTTTGGAAAGCTTGGATTTTTCTAAAAATATATTTTTTACTTATATGTCTTTATTTCGTGTATAGTTAACACTTTTAAGTTTAATTTGATTTTTAAAGTGTCTAGTTAGTTAATTAAGTTTAGGGGTTATGTTTAGGAAAAGACGACTTAACTATAAGTCGCCTGTTGAATAATTAATGTAGCGACTTACATTTAAGTCGCCCAAACCGCATCAACCTATAATTTAACAAAGTAATTTAAGCCTAACCGAATAATTTACGGACATATAAATACATTTTTTTCCCTTTTCACAAATTTTGGAAACCCTAGCCGCTTTCTCCTTAGCGACAACGAAGGCGAAATCCATCTTCTCGATTCTTTCCTTCTTCTTTCTCGCCGATATTTGCAGATCTGTAATCGCTGGTGTCGTTATCTTCTCCTACCGTAAGTCATTCATCCATCCATCTTGTAATAAGAGTCCTTAGAAGACTTATGGAAGTCGTGGACGACTTAAGACTTCGAAGTCGTCTTGGAAGTCGTCCGAGCAATCTTCTCACTATATTTTACATGCAGTATTTGTATTTAGAATAGTTTGCTTGTTCGATGCTTGTATTTGATTGTATTTGATTGTTTTGCAAGGAAAAATGGATTTACCAGAACTCCCGGAGGATATATACGTTTGGGAAAGAACCCTGCAATGAAGAGCATTTCGTATCATACCGATAACTCGAAGTTGTTTGCTGCTCTAAGTGAAGGTCTAAGAGCTGAATACGAGGAGCTGAAGGAGTCGGTTGGGAGTGTTCATCAAGTTCAAGGAGCTGAATTTTAATTGGGCTTCAAGGCTGGTGCATTATATACTCGGTTTCCAGCTTAAGATCAAGAAGAAATATGAGCTCTGGTCTCGCTGGTGTAGAACCGATGAGGTTTTCACTGATAGAGTTTGAACACCTCACTGGTCTGAACTGCGGACATGAAGGACCTCGAAAATCCAAGGTGTGAGGTTACGAAGGAGATGGCTGCTTTCGGGACAAGATGGGTGTTCATATCGAGGCTGGGCCAAATGTTGATCAGATAATAGGAGCATTTAAGAGATGCCAAGAGTGGTCGGGAAGATCGCATACGGCTCGGATACCTTGCTATCTTAGCCGGATTCATTGAAGGAGAAAGTTCTCAACCCCTATATGCTAGTCTTGCAAAGCTAGTGATGGATTTAGAAAAATTTGAGAATTATCCTTGGGGAGAGTGGCGCTCAAGGTGCTGATAGCTTCGTGAAGGCAGCAAATTTGGAAGCAAATTCATACACCGCTGATGGCTTTATTCAAGTTCTTCAGGTGTGGGTGTACAACTTCCCCAGATTTAGGTGCAAATTTTGGGAATCCCCAACCAAACAGGCCGACTCCACCGCTGCTGGCTTACAAGGGTGGCAAAGGACGCCGATGTTTTAAAGAGGCCATCTTGAGGCAGGTATATAAACTTCAGTCCCTAAAACTTCGCAGACGACTTAAATTTAAGTCGGCTGGAAAGTCGTCAGAAAATGCTTACTTTAATTTAAGTCGGTTATCCAGGAAGACGACTTTAATTTGTCGGTTGAAAGTCGTCAGAAAATCACAGACAACTAAAATTTGTCGCCCGAAAAGTCGTGAAGTCTTTTCTAGACGACTTTTCTGGACGACTTAAATTTAAGTCGTCTGTGAAGCATTTTCTGGACGACTTTCCAGCCGACTTAAATTAAAGTCGTCGTGAAGTAGTAGGGACTGAAGTTTATGCATTTTGCGACTAAGGTGATCAACTTTATTGAGAAGGACTTTGGTGAAATGTTTCCACGCTGGGAGTTTGATGCAGAGGACTCGCCGCGGATAACATAATCAAAGTTATGTTTAATTCGAATCCTAAATGGAAGTGGACCATGGATTGCTGGGAAGTCAATCAGATGAATGAAGTGATTGCAGCGGAGACTTTGAGTGGTTTGAAGGAAGATAGTGGAAGGCCTCGGAAAAAAGCTTGTAAAGGGGTCTCAAGGAGGCTTGCAAGGAGGCTCTGTAGAGGCACCTAAAGATGAGACTGAAAAAGCTGTTCTGGGATGTGCCTTAAGGAGATTAAGTTGCTGAGTGATAGGTTGGAAGCTGTAGAGAAGATGGTTGGAATCACCAAAACCGAACTTCGCCAAACCACCTTTGCACTAACAAGGGTTAGTACCATAACCTCTTCCAAAATCACAGAGAGAGAGTCACTAGGCAAAGTGATATGAATAAGAACTGATGTGCTTTGTTTGTTGTGTGTGCTTGGTTGAACCTTTGTTGATTTGTTTCTTTTTTATGTATGTATGGATTTTGTTTGATTTGTTTGATTTGTTTGATTTGTATGTATGGATTTGGTCAATGATTTTAAACCCGCCTTGTACATCCAAATTTCAGAGTGAAAGTGTGAATGGAGCTTAACGAGTCAACCCGCCTTGAGGCTCCGGCGAAAGCTCCACAGAAGTATGCGATTCCACAGCTGCATGATTCTCCAGCAACGAGTGAACTTAGCGTTCTTGTATTGGACAACGAGTACCCACCGCTTCGACATAAGGCAGAATCTCAGAAGGCAGACAAAGAAGGATAAAATGATTGCACAGGTCCATGAAAAGATTGACCGAGAGAGGAAACTTGCTCCTTCACAGCAAACTCCTTTTAAGGGAAACAGACTGTCAAACATATCATTCAAACAAAAGGTTGGACAAGGATATGATCCTTTGCCTTCGCTAACAAGAAGATGTCGGAGGTGCTCACAGCCTGGTTGAAACTTGATCCGTAAGTGAGAAAATGTCCCATAATAGCTTGCTTTGTGCTATAAAATGATTGCGCTTATCTACATTATGTGTGTGCAGTTATTTCAAAACACGCTTGGATAAGAAACCACGCCTATGTCCAAGTCGGTTCTATTCCACACCAACCTCCTTAGCATGGCTGGACGACGAGTAAGTTTTCTGCTATTTACTTTAGAGAGCTAATGGACAACTTAACAGACGACTTAATTATAAGTCGTCTGTTAGGTCATCTATACAGACGACCTAACGACGACTTATGTTTTAGTCGTCTTTAAGTCATCTGTTTAGATGACCTAACAGACGACTTAATTATAAGTCGCCCTATAAGTCATCTGTTTAGATGACCTAACAGACGACTTAATGATAAGTCGTCCTATAGGTCATCTACCTAACGACGACTTATCTTTAACTCGTCCGTAATGTCTTCTATCACTGACTTGTCTTGTTTTATATGCAGCATATGGATGCTTTTATTTATTTACTGAGGCAACGGTACCAAAAAATCCATCGCATTTCAGGAGCGACAGAATGTGCTTTCTTGACCATACTTTTGCTCAGCATTGGACGCATAAGTACCGAATTTAAGGCAGGCAAGCCCAATGTCAATGGTTTAGGAAGAAAGCTTCCTGGTGGGGCGTTGGATTATTATGGAGGCAACTTACCATCATGGTGCAAATCTGGGAAGGTTTGGGGGACTGATGTGGATGATATTTATGCGCTCAACTACAAAAACAACCATTGGGTTGCTATGTGGATATCGATCCCAAAGAGGCACATAGTCGTGTGGGACAGCATTGTCGGACATATCAGAGATCGAGAACTCGAAGTGTTAGTGGAGCCTTTGTCAACATGATCCCTTACCGCTTGTTAAGCACGCTGCCTCGGATGAAGAACGCTTCAAGTTGTCTCGAGCCATACACATATGAGAGTCCAACCGTTGGAGTACCTCAGTGCCGAGGTGGTGATTGTGGTTTGTTCACTCTCAAGTACATTGAATGTCATGCTCTTGGGTTTCAGTTTCGTCCAGATTTGTTGTGTCATAAGAACTCAAAGGCGATCAGGAGAAGATGGCGGTGGAGATATCTAAGGAGCTTCTAATTTCCATTCTACGAGAACGAAGACATTTTCCACCTTTGATGATGATGTACTTGACTCAGGATAGAATGTAGTATTTTTGTATAAGGAAACGTAACAGGGTCAGGATAGGAGGTAGTATTTTTTGTAACCTATCCTCCTACCAAACAATTATGCTTTTGTATAAGGAAACGTAACTTGCCTTTTTCATGCTTGTCCTTTTCATACCATACTATCTGGACTTCTGGACGACTTAACAGAAGGTCGTCTGGACTTCTGGACGACTTAACTTGAAGGTCGTCTGGACTTCTGGACGACTTATAGTTTTGAGTCTTCTTAAAGAAAAAACTCTGGACGACTAAATGGACGACCTTCGGGACGACTTAAATGAAGGTCGTCTGGAAGTCTAAACAGTGGACGACTTAAAACAGTTACCAATCTTAACCAATCACATTTAATTGCACCACACACGCGAAGAGTTGCCTTCGTTGGAAACTGATCTCACGCGAAGGTCGCAATCATTCTCTGACAACTTCTTGGGACGGTTGCGATACTATCTATAAATAACCATCAACCCTCGCCTCAATACAGTAAGGAAGACTAAAGGCTGAAGAAGAAGAAGAAGAAATTCCTCTCAAACTCCGAAAGTAAGAAATCTCGACCTATTATACGACTTTAGTTATCATCATTACGCCATACTTGTTCTGATGTGATTTATGCTGCTAGGTTTAAAATGTCTGGATCGATCGACCTCAAGAGGAAGCGTCCGATGGAGGAAGACTACGGCAAAACCCCGAAGAGGGTTACGCCAAGGAGAGGCTGCTGCAACGAACGGTACGGGCGATCCTCCGCTTGGTTGGATGAGCAAACCGCGACGGCCAAAAGAACTCTGCCGAAGTCGAACGCAACTCTCTCCGATCAGATCGCTTTGCTCGAGGAGATGCTCCACAAGGGGACCGGTTTGACATCCGGCGGAGAAAACCAGACTCAAAGCCGAACTCGACGGCGAAAGAGGAGGTGAAGGCTATCGAGGTCCCTTTCGCTGATTGGGAGAAGCTTGGCGAGGGCTGGTTTTGGTCTCGGCCTTGAGCGGCCTTCTCCAAAAAAATAATTTTAATTATGTTATTTGTAATTTTTTTTTTAAATTTGAACAATGAATTTCTGGTTTTAAAAATAATTTTAATAATGTTATTCCTATGTCTAACTACTAACTGAAGACTTAATGAAGGTCTGAATGGAGTTCTGACGATTTAACAAGGTCGTCGACTTCCGACTAAAAGTTGTCGTTCGAGAGACGACTTTATACTAAGTCGTCTCTTGCAGCTTAAAATAATTTATAAATTAAAAAAAATGTTTGGACAAGTGAAAATAAAATAAAAATCATGTAACTTGAAGACTTAACAGAAGGTCGTCTGACTTCTGGACGACTTAACAAAAGGTCGTCGATTCGGACGACTTAAAAATAAGTCGTCGGTTCTCAGCTTAAAATTAATTTATAAATTAAAAAAATGTTTGGACAAGTGAAAAATAAAAATCATGTAACTTGAAGACTTAATGAAGGTCGTTTGGACTTCGGACGACTTAACAAAAGGTCGTCGACTTGACGATTTAAAACTAAGTCGTCTGCTCTTGAGCTTAAAAATAATTTATAAATTAAAAAAAATGTTTGGACAAGTGAAAAATAAAAATCATGTAATTATTAACAGTTTTAAATGATGTAAATTAACATATAATAAAATGAATAGTTTTCAACATAGATGAGTGAAAGTAGTTAATCATGATATTCTTTGGTTTTGAGGGTTTGAAAACATATGTTGTAGTATTGTATGTATTCTTAGGGTTAGATTTTGGAAAGCTTGGATTTTTCTAAAATATATATTTTTACTTATATGTCTTTATTTCTGTGTATAGTTAACACTTTTAAGTTTAATTTGATTTTTAAAGTGTCTAGTTAGTTAATTAAGTTTAGGGTTATGTTTAGGGTTATGTTTTTAAAGTGTCTAGTTTTAATGTAGACGACTTACATTTAAGTCCAAACCGCATCAACCTCAAATTTACAATGTCCTTTTAACCTAACCGGATTATTTACCGGTTATATATAATGTATATTTTTTTTTTACTCAGTTTTTGGCGGAATTCAGAAAAAAACCAACCGTCGTTTCTCTCAAAGGCGAAGTTCGGCGATTTCGCCGAAGTCTCCAATCCATCGCTTCACCGCCGATTCTATCTAATCCGACGTTATCACCGCCGCTCAACACCGCTTCCTTTTTAAGTTCTGAGAGGAAACCCTAGCCGCGCATTCTCAGCCGTCTCGTTGAACTCCGCCGCCGTTAAGTTATATCTCTTACTGTTTCATTCAGGTCTGCTATAAAATGGTCTGGGACGACTTATAATTTAGGGTCTGGGACGACTTATAATTTAGGGTCTGGGACGACTTCTAATTAAGTCGTCTGGAAAGTAATCCATCTGGACGACTTTACGGACGACTTATTATTTCAGATCTGCCAGATTGTCCGTTTGAGTCGAAGTTTACGGACGTCTGTTTGTCTGTTTGACATTGGTTGTCTTTGATTGTTTTGCAGAAAAAATGGATTTGCCGCGTAGGATACATACACTAGGTGAAGAGCCCGAACCAAAAAATAGCATTTCGATTCATCCAGCCTCGAAGTTGCATTCTGCTCTACGTGAGGCTCTTCATGATGACGAATACGAAGAGCTGAAGGAGTCGAAGTTGGGAGTTTTCATCAAGTTTGGAGAGCTGCAATTTGAATGGGCTTCAAGGCTGGTTCACTTCATGCTCGGTTTCCAGCTGGACATAAAGAAGAAGTATGAGCTTTGGTGTCTCGTTGGTGCAGAACCTGTGAGATTTTCACTGTTAGAGTTTGAAAACCTCACTAGGCTAAACTGCGAGTACATTGACGACCTTGAGAGACCTCAATGTGTTGTTACTAATGAGATGACTTCTTCGGGGTTGTTGGGAGTTCATGTCGAAGCTGGGCCAACTACTCGAGATAATAGAAACACTTGAGATGCGCAGGTGGTCTCCGGATGATCGCAGCTGCTCGCGACCTTGCCATCTTCACTGGATACATTGAAGGGAGAAAGTTTTCAACCCCTACACGGGTTAGTCTGGCTAGGCTAGTGATGGACCTAGAACGGTTCGAGAATTATCCATGGGGAGAGTCGCTTAAGGTGTTGATGGACTCGTGAAGGGCAGAGATATTTCAGGTTGTTACACAATTAATGGGTTTCATGCAGCCTCCGTGTCCGGTGTACACAGCTCTGCCGAATTGGGTGCTACTTATGGTCACCCTCTCCCAAACAATCCGCCTCCACCGATACTGGCTTTCAAGGGTGGCAAGGGACGCAGAGCCTTTAAAGAGGCTATCCTCGACAGGTATCTACTTCAAACCAGACGTAATCCAGCTGGACGACTTAATAGACGACTTATAACGTTCCAGACGACTTAATTATAAGTCGTCTAGAAAGTAATCCAGCTGGACGACTTAATAGACGACTTATAACGCTCCAGACGATTTTTTTTTACATCTTATCTTCTATTTACTGCAGACTAGGTGATCAACTTTGTTCGAAGGCCAGCGTAAAGAAATGATTCCAAAATGGGAGTCTGATGTTGAGGATGTCGCCGGACAACATTATTAAAGTCATGTTTGTGAAGAAAACGTGGAAGTGGACCAAGAATTGCTGGCAAGTCACTGGTACTCAAGTCAAGAGACAGCCAGCGAGGAAGAAAGATACCGCGGAAGGATGAGAGACCAAGACCTCAAGAAAGCTAGAATAGAGGCTATTGAAGAGGCACCTAAACAGGCGAAAGTGAAGAGGAACCCGCAGAGGCGAGTGATGAGGAACCCGCAGAGGCGAAAGTGAAGAGGAACTGCAGAGGCTCGCTCAAAAGTGACTACGACCGCTGATGGGTTGACCAGAGAGGAAATTGAAGCCATGTTCAAGGTCATCCTTGATTCCATGAGGGAAGGGTTTGGGATGCATTCGAGAGATCAAGGATCTCAAAAGGGTGGAAGCATTGGAGAAGAAGGTTGGTCTCACCACAAAACGGAAACGGAAAGGGACACCAACAGGGACAAAGGCACCGGGTTAGTAAACAAAGTTGATCACCTTATATTTAAGTCGTCTAGTAATCCAGCTGGACGACTTAATAGACGACTTATAAATAAGTCGCCTGAAAGTTTCCAAACGACTTACTTGTAAGTCGCCTATTAAGTCGCCCAGCTGGATTACTTTCTGGCGACTTATAATTAAGTAGTAGAACACTTATAATTTTGTACATTGCAGAGTGAAAGTCTTCCAGATGGTAGTTCCGCCGGAGGAGAAAGGGACTGGTGTGCATACAGATGGTAGTTCCTGCGAAGGAGAAAGGGACTGATGTGCCTACAGATGCTCGTACCTTGCCGGAGGAGAAAGGGCCTGCTGTGCCTGCAGTTGCTAGTACCTTGCCGGAGGAGAAAGGGCCTGCTGTGCCTACAGTTGCTAGTTCCTTGCCCGTGGAGCAAGGGACTGGTGTGCCTACAGATAGTTCCCGGAGGAGAAAGGGACTGATGTGCATACAGATGGTAGTTCCTTGCGAAGGAGAAAGCTAGACCTGAAGAAAACAGGGACGCTGCTATGATCCTTGGCCGTGCAAAGAGTGATCGAAGAAGGAAACTTGCTGCTTCACAGCAATCTCCTTATGCGGGCAACACGACGCCAGGGCCATCATGCAGCAGATCCGTGCTATCATCCTTTGCACCAAATAACAAGGATAAATTGAAAGAGCTCGCTACTTGGTTGCAAGAGTGTCCGTAAGTGTTTGCTTTTCCCATAATAGCTTGCTTTAGTCTACAAAAACTGATCGCTTTTAAACATTTTGTGTTTGCAGTCAATATAGAACACCATACAAAAAACCACGAATTGTCGCGACTTGGTGGTATCGACCCCGAGAGACTTAGAATGGCTGACGGACTGTGTAAGTCTTCTGCTATGACTTAGTTCATTACTTGTAAGTCGCTCGACAGTCGTTTCGTAGACAACTTACCGATGACTTACCAATAAGTCGCCCGATAAGTCGTCGTTCAGATGATCGTCCGCACGACTTACCTTTAAGTCGCCTGTCAGATGATCGCATGCACGACTTACCCTTAAGTCGCCTGATTCGTAGATGACTTTCATCACTAACTTACAGTTACTAGCTAAGTCGTCTGATATCTTATATGCAGCATATTGATGCTTGGATGAATGTGCTGAGGAAGAGGTACACGGATAACCCACATCATTTCAGGAGCGACAAGTTATGCTTCCTTGATCATCTCTTTGCTCATCATTGGAGTTTTAACTACAAGGATTTTAAGGATTCCGAGCCCGATAGGAATGGTTTAGGAAGAAGACTACCTGGGCGTTGAATTATTATAATGGCACTATACCATCATTTTGCAGATCAAACAGGATTTGGGGCCTTGATATCACAGATGTCTATGCGCCACTGAACTACAACGACAGTCATTGGATTGCTATGTGGATCCAAATCCTAAGAGGCACATTGTCGTCTTTGACAGCATCTGTACATGTATCTCCCCAGAAAAACTCGATGAGGTGATGGAGCCTTTTCTCCACATGATCCCTTATATGCTTGTTGAGTGTGCTCCCAATGACGTGGTATGCGTAATACAGCCTGGCGCCATTCACTTATGAGAGACTAGAGGATTTACCTCAGGCCAGAGCTGGTGATTGTGGTGTGTACGCTTTAAAGTACATTGAATGTCATGCTCTTGGGATGCCATTTAGTAAAAAAGAGTTTGCTAAGAACAAGGGGAAGGCTATTAGGGATAAGATGGCGGTGGATATATTTGAAGAGTTGCCTGACGTGCATCTGTGGGAAAACAGGGATGGCGATGAAAACTATGGTGCATATGGTGATGACAGATAGATCAGGCTGTAGCCAATGTATTTGTAACCTTTGTATATAAACTTGATATTTTGTGCAGTAACCTTTGTATTTGTAAACTTTTGTAATCTTATGTGCAGTTCCCTTTGTTATCATTTGTTTCATACTCGCCTGCTTAATCTACAACCATCTCAACTCAACTAATATAAAACACTAATAATAGATTTTTGACACATAAGTTCATTACATGAAGACCATGAAGACCTTACGGACGACCTTCGACGACTTAAATGAAGGTCGCCTAGAAGACTAAACACTGGACGACTAACTTGAAGGTCTTCTTGAATAAAACAACTCTACGACTAAATGGACGACCTTCGACGACTTAAATGAAGGTCGCCTAGAAGACTAAACACTGGACGACTAACTTGAAGGTCTTCTTGAATAAAACAACTCTAGACGACTAAATGGACGACCTTCGACGACTTAAATGAAGGTCGCCTAGAAGACTAAACACTGGACGACTAACTTGAAGGTCTTCTTGAATAAAAACTCTGACGACTAAATGGACGACCTTCGACGACTTAAATGAAGGTCGCCGGAAGACTAAACCTCGCCTTTCTTACATTGTGGTTTCGTATGGCCAGGTTTTGCACAGAGCATCTATAAGCTCGTGTTGCTTCCTCGGTTTACGCCCTCTCATCCTGGATAGCTCCAACCAGGATTGCCATCTTGATTTCTTGTCTTCCCGACCACGCTTTACTTCCGAGGAAGGCATGTGCTCCTCAACTTGTTGTCCATTACAAGGATATATATTCTCTCGAGTATCCCGCAAACAGAAAATCCTTTGAGTACACCGGAGATACAAGTGTGTTGATATGCAAACCGACAGATTCTCCAGCAGCTATAGCATGAGAGCAAGGTATTTTCTCCACTGCATAGACACCACAATCACATTTCCCATGTTCCAAATCAACCACACAGTCCATTCTGCCACCTTTCACAAAGAATTGCCATCCGCCAATTGGTTGTACCGCCATCGATTCTGCTATCTCCGATCGAACAGCAAGCAAGTGTTCAACACCCCGACTATGTTGAGTAGTGAGACTCAAAGCATCTTCTCTCCTTTTCCAAAACCACTTTCCTAGCTTCTCCCTTATGAACTCCAACAGGAACTGAATCGAAATCCTCTAGCTCGCCTCGCGGAATTAATAGATTCAGCGATGTTGCTTGTTTTATGTTGTACCTGTCCCCTGGCAATGAACCCTTGACCATAGGCTGACGCCGGCATCCTCCAAATATGTTGCAAGGTCCGATTTGCACTCCGTATCTCATCCATGTACCGGTCAAAATCTGAAACCGTATGAGCATAAGCAGCACCTTTCACCAAGTACAAGAGATGTTTCCTTTAAATTTTTGACAATGTTTTCTTGAAGGTGATAATAACATATTCCTCGGGTTGCCCAAGGAAACACCTTGTCACACGCATTTTAATGGCCAAGTGCCGGTCGGAGACTATCACTAGAGGCTGGTCATCGATACACAAATAGCCAATTTTGTGAAAACCATTCCCAAGAAGGTGCATCTTCAGCATCTACGATCCCAAAAGCCAATGGAAATATCTGAAAATTCCCATCTTGTGCGGTTGCAACTAGCATAACACCTCCATACTTCCCACTTAGGTGAGTCCCATCCACCACAATGACCCTTCTCTGATATCTAAAACCTTTGATAGAAGCTCCAAAAGAGAGAAATAGATACTTAAATCTATTCATAGAATCAAGTTCTATAGCTGTGATAGAATCGGATTTGCTAAGGAGATTTGCTCGAGATATGATGGCAGACGCGAATACCCATCTTCTGCTGTTCCTCTCACCAATGTTTGTGCATATAAAAGTGCTCTGTATGAAGTGGTGTAATCAAGAGTCATGCTAAACATCTTCTTCATTGCAATAGTGATATGCTGCGGATTCAACCCATCAATGATTCCAACACGATCAATGAAAAGCCTACCAACATACTTAGAGTGTCTCCGCTGAGCGATTCGATCTCCCACTGAACATGTATGTTTTCCACATACTTTGTTACCCAAAACGTTTCTGTCCCATGTTTCACACTTGCTCGACCTTCCATTCACAACCACTAACCGGACATGTTGTCACAAGGAGAGTTTTCGTTGACTTGTATATTCTGAAGGTGAACTTAAGCCTCACTGCTGTCAACCTCAGTTCTGAAAGCAGTGCATCCTTGCTACCAAAACTCTGGTTGACATAGATATTGTTACCATTCGATCTTCCACCTTCCTGTTTTAATTCTTCAAAACATATATCATCTTCTTCATCCTCATCTTCAACCTTTCCATAAACACTGTAATCCTCACCATTCTTGTCCGCTTCAGTTTTAATAGAGATATCACCATCCTCCTCCCCATCATCCTCCTCCCCATCGTCATCCTGCCCATCATCCTCCCCATCATCCTCCTCCCCATCATGATTTTCATCTTCAACCAAATTATCATCATCCTCTTCAAAACATTCATCAGCTTCATCATCTGAAACCATTTGCACCTTGCTACGGCTTGATACACAAAGTACACTATGCTTTGGTTATCTCGAGCAAGTTTCTAACTTGTCTATCACTTGTAACATGAATAGGAAGGGTGTCGGAGCCATCATCATTTCTGCTGGTAATGAGTAGGTTATCTCCACAGATTCTGTACTCATGTCCGTGTTAAAATCTTCTAGAGCCATTGCAAGAAGTTCCGCATGTCGAACCTTCACTCAAAAACATTCTCGCCCTTTGCATTATCAACCACAAAATCCCAACAGCAATCTTTTAACAACCATTCCCCATACACTGCATGTAACCGACGATCATCTGCAAAATTCAAAATAAAACACATTAGTAAACATAGAAGACGACTAAACAAGTAAGTGACGACTAGACGACTAAACATTAAGGCAGACGACTAAACAAGAAGTCGCCTAGACGACTAAACAGTAAGTCGCCTAGACGACTAAAAGTAAGTCTTCTAGACGACTAACAGAAGTCGCCTAGACGACTAAACAAGTAAGTTGTCTGACAACTAAACAAGAAGTCGTCCAAACAGGTCATTTTGCAATTGAATTTTATTAGGACGACTTACCATTAAGTCGCCGTAAGTCGCCTAAACAGAAGTCGCCCAAGGAAGTCGTAGATAAACGGGTTAGGTTTGCATTTGAACTAATTGTGTCGATATTTGACTTTTCCGACGACTTACGGTAAGTCGCCTCGGGTAAACAAAATTACAATATTTAATTGAAGCTAGACGACTTAATTGTAGGTCTTCTACGGTTAGTTAACTTTACCAGACGACTTTACGAAAGTCGCCCCGCAGATGACTTAGGAGAAAGTCGCCCAAGATAACCAAGGTTTGACCAGATGACTTGGGACGACTTACCAAGAATCTGACGACTTTGCTTATCTTGGAAGACTTTCAACTAAGTCGTTTTCCGTGACGACTTCCCGTAAGTCGCCCGAGATAAGTTAAATATTTAAGTTTTATTTTCCAATTGCAAAGTAACCAAGGACGACGCATGCTTAAGTCGTCAGATTTAATAAAATTTGAAATTTTGTTTTCCTTGGGACGACTTACCATTAAGTCGTCGAAAAGTCAAATATCCGACACAATTGGCCAAATGCAAAATTAACCCGTTTATTCTGCTTACGGTAAGTCGCTAGGTATTCTCACGATTTTTTTAAAGAACAAAGCCGACGACTTTAGTTAAGTCGTCCGTTGGACCGTAAGACTTACGGTAAGTCTTCTACGTAACAGCTCGAAAAATTCAATTTCTTACCTTAAACTAGTGAGATGACTTCCTTAGCACACGAGTCTTCCAACCACCTTAACCTCAAACGAAAGTAACCCACGTTGAATAGTATGCTTCAATAGCTCTATCAACCATAAAAGTTTTGAATCAAAAGCTTGAGTTTTGGATGAATATTGAGGCAAAGTGAGAGAGAAGTTGTTTTAGTTCATAACAATTGAGAAAGAGAGTGTAAATCAGTGCATTAAGGGGCATTAAGAGCTCCAAATTGGTAGTTTGTTGTGGTTGGTGTATTGATGGCAATGGCAATCAAGTAAATTTGTGAAGGTGATGAGGTTGAGAGAGTAAAAGAGCCATTTTCAAAAAAAAAAACATAAATTAATGGCATTTTCGTGAATAATGTGAACAAGTAGGGTTGAATATACTAACCATTTCCAACAGAAGGAGATATTTGTGTTTGACTTTGAGTTGTGAGTTACTTTTGCAACAACCCCCTGAAAATAAGTACAAAATATTTTAGTCAAAAAAAAATTGAAGTACAAATGAAATTTTGATAACAAAAACCCTGTTGTAGGGTTTTTCCCATCTCTAGCCTTAAAGGCCCACCATCACCAATTCCCTCTCTCTCTCTCACTCACTCACTAAAAAGGAGTCGACTTTTATTGAGCAGGATCAAAACTAGTCTGCAAAGTTTGTCAATTGCAGTTTTGATTCCGAGGTCGTGACTATGACCAGAGGCGTAGCTAGAGTTTTGCGTAGAGCGTATACTTCCAGAGCTAGGGTTCTGTCTTCCACCCGAAATTTTCACACTTACAGAGAAACTCATTGTAGATCTCTTTCTTATCTCGAATCTCACGTGCCCACCACCCCCTTCTCTTCGGATTCTCCGGTCCTGGTTCACCTTCCATGGAACGATTACACACTTGGGTTTGGTAAAGTTAGATCCTTTTCTTCAACTGTTGACAATAACGGTGAAAACGATGAGAAACTCGAATCCAATATAGAAGAAGACTGTGAAGAAGAAAGTCTTGTTGGTTCTGACTCCGAGAGCGACGAGGAAGGCGTGGTTAACGAGCTCGGCGATGTAGATGATTCAGCTGTTTCCGATGCGTTCCGTAACAACAGCGAAGAGAGTAACGAAGCTGCTCGTGCCTTAAACGCTGCGTATCACGACCCCGTGGCTGTATACAAAGACCTTAGAGGAAGCGAAGCGCGTTCTAACCTTCAGCGTAACGAGTGGGACACATTACACGAGATTTTCGGTTACTTCGCTCAGTCTGGTTGGGCAGCTAATCAAGCTCTCGCCATCTACATCGGTAAATCTTTCTTCCCAACAGCTGTTGCCAAGTTCCGTGACTTCTTCTTCGAGACATGTAACCTCGAGGTCGTTCAAGGTCTTGTCCGCGTTGGACCGACGGATGACGCCGTTAAGTTTCTGTTCCCCGTGTTTGTCGAGTTCTGTATCGAAGAGTTTCCCGACGAGATCAAGCGTTTCAAGAGCGTTGTTGATTCTGCAGACCTCACAAAGCCGGCTACTTGGTTCCCTTTCGCTAGAGCGATGAAGCGTAAGATCGTTTATCATTGTGGACCGACCAATAGCGGCAAGACTTACAATGCCTTGCAGCGGTTTATGGAAGCTGAGAACGGTTTGTACTGCAGCCCACTTAGGTTGTTAGCCATGGAGGTTTTCGATAAGGTGAATGCTTTAGGGGTTTACTGTAGTCTTTTGACTGGACAAGAGAAGAAACATGTCCCCTTCGCGAAACATGTTTCTTGTACTGTCGAGATGGTGTCTACGGATGAGTTATACGAAGTGGCTGTGATCGATGAAATTCAGATGATGGCGGATCCTAGTAGAGGTCACGCTTGGACGAAGGCTCTGCTTGGTTTAAAAGCAGATGAGATTCATTTGTGTGGAGACCCGAGTGTTTTGGAGATTGTGCGTAAGATGTGTAATGAAACGGGAGACGAGTTAGTTGAAGAGCATTACGAGAGGTTCAAACCGTTGGTTGTGGAAGGTAAGACTTTACTAGGAGATCTCAAGAACGTCAAGTCAGGTGATTGTGTTGTTGCCTTCTCGAGAAGAGAGATATTCGAAGTTAAAATGGCGATAGAGAAACACACAAAGCATCGCTGCTGTGTTATCTACGGTGCGTTGCCTCCCGAGACGAGGAGACAGCAAGCGAATCTGTTCAACGACCAAGAGAACGAGTATGATGTTTTGGTTGCTAGTGATGCTGTTGGGATGGGACTGAACCTCAACATAAGACGAGTTGTGTTTTACAGTCTGAGCAAGTATAACGGCGATAAGGTGGTGCCTGTACCGGCTTCGCAAGTGAAACAGATCGCCGGGAGAGCTGGAAGGAGAGGAAGCCGTTATCCAGATGGACTCACGACGACGTTACACTTGGAAGATCTAACGTATCTGATAGAGTGTCTGCAGCAACCGTTTGATGAAGTTAGAAAAGTGGGTTTGTTCCCTTTCTTTGAACAGATTGAGCTCTTCGCTGCAAAAGTTCCCGACATGGCGTTTTCGAAGCTCTTGGAGCATTTTGGAAAGCACTGCAGGCTGGACGGTTCTTACTTCCTGTGCCGTCATGATCACGTCAAGAAAGTAGCAAACATGCTGGAGAAAGTACAAGGGTTGTCTCTAGAAGACCGGTTTAACTTCTGTTTTGCACCGGTTAATATCAGGAACCCGAAAGCGATGTACCATTTATATCGGATGGCTTCTACTTACAGCCAAGATATGCCGGTTAATGTGGCGATGGGGATGCCGAAGAGTTCCGCTAGGAATGATACAGAGCTGTTGGATTTGGAGAGCAGACATCAAGTTTTGTCAATGTATCTTTGGTTGTCTAATCAGTTTGAAGAGAAGAACTTTCCGTTTGTGGAGAAGGTTGAAGCAATGGCGACGAATATTGCAGAGTTGTTAGGTGAATCTTTGACTAAAGCTAATTGGAAGATGGAGTCGAAAGAAGAGGTGATGAAGGGTCAGAAGAAGGAAGATGGAGGAGGATATGAAAGACCAGCTTCACTGATCAAGTTAGTTCGTAATAAGTAAAGCATATTCAAGATTGTGTTTGAGAAGTCTTTTGTAGGTTTTGTGGGATCTTGCTGAAAGTTTTGTCTTCAACTAGTTATAAAAAGATGGGTATCAAATCTTTACACACAAGTGACTAGAGGCGTGCATTAAATAGCAATCAAAGAGACCTGAACATAATTGCATCTTGATGGAGCATTAGTGTACCAATACCACCTTTGTCCTACAGCTTATGATTTATCTTTCTTGTGGCACATGAAAAACCACAGTAAAGAGACTCTTCTGGTTAGGAGACTTCTTCTTCTCTTTTTTTGGTTGCAAAACCACAGTAAAGAGGAGGATATAGCACATGAACTCAGCCAGTGAAACCCAATGGGCTTAACTAAACCAGATAAAGCCTCGTTAGGGCTTTTTACACAGTTTATAATATAAAAAGAAGGTTATTTGGTTCTTCCTCTTCTTCGAGATCACTCTCCTCTCTGTTTTGTGAGAGCAGCCATGGTGCAAGTCAGGTTCTACCGCAACTGTAAGCTCTCTCTCTCTCTTCCTCCATCTTCGTTTCTTTGATATGATCGAACTTTCACCTTTTAATTTCTTCCATATTAGTTTCTTTCCCCATCCCCAGACCTGAATTTAGACTGTTTTTTTTTTTTCAAAAAAAATTAAAAGTTACATTTTTTTTTTGTTTGATCCGTGGTTTAGATCATCTGGGTATCATTTATTTTTGATTCTTTAGCTTTCGATTTATCTGTTTATGGATGCATGCAAAGTATGATAAAAGGTTTTTCCATTAATCAGCAGAATACTCTGTTTTGGTATGTGGTTCTCTTTTTGCTTGCATGTTATGTTATGAAGATTTTGGTTGTAAATCTTGAGTTTGTGTGTTTTGCAGATGGCAAGACCTTCAAGAAGCCGCGACGTCCTTACGAGAAGGAGCGTCTCGACGCCGAGCTGAAGCTTGTCGGAGAATACGGTCTTCGTTGCAAAAGAGAGCTGTGGAGGGTTCAGTACACGCTTAGTCGTATCCGTAACGCGGCCAGAGAGCTTCTCACTCTCGACGAGAAGAACCCTCGTCGGATCTTTCAAGGTGAGGCTCTTCTTAGGAGGATGAACAAGAATGGGCTTCTTGATGAATCCCAGAACAAGCTCGACTACGTTCTTGCTTTGACCGTTGAGAATTTCCTCGAGCGCCGTCTCCAGACTATTGTCTTCAAGTCCGGTATGGCCAAGTCCATTCACCATGCCCGTGTCCTTATCCGACAAAGGCACATCAGGTAATCAGAAGTTTATCTTTGGAAACTACTTTAAACAGACTTGGCTAAAGAATCTGTGTGTTTTAGGGTTGGGAGGCAACTGGTGAACATTCCATCGTTCATGGTGAAAGTAGACTCGCAGAAACACATAGACTTTTCTCTGACCAGTCCATTTGGTGGTGGTCGACCTGGAAGAGTGAAGAGAAGGAACGAGAGAGCTGGAGCCAAGAAAGCCGGTGGTGGTGGTGATGGAGATGAGGATGATGACGAGTGAAAATACCAAACCTTTAAAACCCCTTTGTTAGATAAATAATGGTTTTCTTTTTGTTTAATAGTTTTCTTGAACTAGAAGAAGTCAAGTGTGTTGGTTTGTAATGGATCTAGCCTTTGTGTGTTTTGCAATAATGTGGTAATGGACCTTTGTGTTCTTGAACAGTGAAGCCACTTTCGGATCTTGCTTCTTACAAGACAGTAGTAGTAGTTAATATTTTGTACGTTGTCTTTTCATACAAGCATAAAGCTCTTCTTCAATCTACAAACCTCTTTTAGCTCAATCAACCAGCGTGCTCCTGCAGTCCAAGTAGTTGAACTTGAGGTTGTACAGTGGATCTTCAGCGTGCAGTCAAGGTAATTGAACTTGCTGATTCTTGTTGATATCACATGTCTCAGCTTGTTTCTTTTTTTTTCTTTTGGATTTTCTCGCTCTATTCTTGTTAATTCTTTGTTGTCCAATAAAATCAAACATGTAGATTTTTTTTTTTGTTGAAAATCAAACATGTATGTAGATTGTTATTCCCTTCTTGGCACATGAGACATAAAAATAAGAAGAAAAGAGCTTGTAAGTATTAAAATAAAAGAAAAATCTAAGAATTACCGATCCCTGGCAATAGCGCCAAAAACTTGATCATTCAGATTTAAGTCCGATAAACGAACTGTAAATTCATAGTAAAATATGGAGTAGTAATGCGGGATCGAATTCACAATGACAAGATACACATTTCAATTATCATCTTAAATCAAGCTAGAAGACACAAATATTGGTTTGCAGAGAAACTAAATAAATGCAGTAAACTTAAAACGATATAAGTTGTAAGAGAAAGGCACTAGATATCAGGTAATTTGCAGGAAATCAGATCATGAATATATGTATTTTGTCAATAAATTGAAGAAGAACCATCCTTGAACTCAAAATACAGTTGTATAATCTTTTCAATATCGTGGCTCCAATTAGTATGTCTAACAATCTAGAGAATTAACTCTCATTGAACCTACAATATTAGACATGCATTTGAGTGTAGATATGCTCACAAAGCACAATAACATCAACTTAGGTTGATTAAGGACATTTTGCTACAATGATTTGTTTCAGACAATTAAACCAAATCTCACTGTATCTATTCAACCTAAGATCAATAAACTAGTTGGTCAAATAAGTTGAAGCATAAATAACAATCCAGGAAGAACTCTAATGAAAATTCTGTAATGTAGCAATTCGAAACATTCAGTCTCTTCAATTCCATTGAAACCCTTCAACCTAGAAATAAAACAGCTCTAACATGGAAATAGAAACACAAATAAATACATAAAAAACATCATTAAATAAAAGAGAAGCAATTGGGCTTCAGAAAATACTCTCTCACCTCAACTCAAAACTTAATAACCTGCTCCAAAATAAAACTTACCTTAAAAATGGCTGAAAATAGTATATATAGGTTAAAACACGTCAATGACTAATTAGGTAATTTACGACAGTATCAGGGCAAAACAAAAGTGCAGAATTCCTTTTTTCCTCGTCCAGCCATGGATCAATCTATAGTCAGACCGATCGATCTGAATATCTGCATCCTTCTCATCACGTGCCAGACGAACAACTCGTCACTAAGACAAGAATAACTTTGCAACCAACAGTCAGATTGATCACATACTACTGACATTGTAAATCTAACTCAATTTTCTATATTGTGTCCAAACCACTGCCTGGTGGTGCTCCGGTTTGTTTCGGAGGTGATTTCGCACTTCGTCTGGGTGCCTCATGTCTCCATTTCTCACTTTGAGAAGGTAAGGGATCTTGTATCTGGCTCAAACTGTGGTGTGAGCTTGCTCTGATTCCAAGAGCCAGTGGTTGGCTATCAGACGGCCTCTTCTCTTGCGGTCTGGCCTCTAGAGGATTAATCTCTTTCAGTCCGCTAAGGGATTATGGTTCAATGAGTGTATACAGTCACGACAAGTGGAGCAGGAGATGGTAATCTTCAAGTCTCTCTTTCGTACAATGGCATCATCGCTGGTGGTTCTCTCGTGTTGTTGGGTCAGATTTGAGTAGGGTGGTCGGAAGATACAGAGCCGTTGTTTCAAGGATTGAGTGTGCCTTTCTTTTGGTAGATCATGGTTCCTAGCTCTCGCCACCAATCAATTCCAATTTCTTTGGTCCCAGCCTTTCTCATGCTTAGCCGGTTTGCAAGTTTTGTTCCGCTATGGTTTTGGGCTTAGTTTATCATCGTAATTTCTGATGTTTATTTTAATTTCTGCATTTTGTTACTAGTTTGCATAGTAATTTATGTTAAAAATTTGAAAATTTGATACAATATTAAAAACTTACTCAAAACAAGAAGAAGAAATAGAAACGTAATGATAATAAATTAAACGAATGACTATAGCGATTATGTAATTGGAAAATTCTATAAAAATATTGTAACAAATTTTGTTAAGCTTTTAATACTTAATTTTTTAAAATCCGGTTTAATATCAAGTCTAATTATTTTTCTCATTTTAATACATTTACTTTTAAAATTGTGTTTATTTTAATAATCAAATTATGGTTTTAACAATACGTTTCAAAAAATATTAGGATTAAAAATAACTAATACTAAATAATTTAAAGAAATTACAATATTAGTTTTGGTTTAATTTCAAATTTAGTTTGTTTGTTGAAGTTTAAAACTAATTTATTTATTATATAAATAAAATTTTCTAAATTTTTAAATTTTATCCAAAATTTAGTTATTTTTATTCTTGAGATTTTAAAGACTAATTTGAAAATTTTAAGATTTATTTTTCAGTTTTAAATATTTCGTAAGATTCGATTGAAACTTATTAATATTTTTATTAGGGTAGCCAGCCCAAGTAGGATAAACAAATGAAAAAATAATATAAATATATTTAAAATGTTTAATTTATGCTGAACTGAAATTAAATTAATTTTCATTTTTTTATTAAATTTTTTTATCAATTTATTTGACTACTTGTTTTAAAAATCGTAAGCTTATTTAATTATTTTGCTTTCTTTTAATTATAGTTTTAGTTTAACTATAGATGGCTCATTTTTTTTATTTCTTTTTTTTATATATTCTGTGTTTTAACTTTTAACAAAGAAATACTAAAAATCGTAGCTTTGGTTACTGGATGACCAAAAAATAGCTTTGGTCTTGTATCAAAAAGGCATTGGTCGCATCTTAACAAAGTAAACTCTCTCTAGAGTTATATGTTGTGTGCATGTTTATTATTTTAAACTCTCTTCCATGTTGTATACAAACCTAACGTCTTTCACTACAAGAAAACACAAGATTAACGACGCCTGAATTCCTCGTGAATTCGTCGTTAATGAGGTATTACGAGGAATTAGCGAGGAAAACGGTTTGGTCGTTAATCGTTCGTCGTAACGCCTGTTTCGTCGCCAATTCCACGTTAGTTAGCGAGGAAAATATTTCGTCGTAAAGACGAAGTACAACATTTCGTCGTAAAGATCACGTAAGGCTTCCACGTAAGGAACTCGCTAAGTTTCCACGTAAACATTTCCACGTTAAGTACACGTAAAAGTCACGAAAATATTTCCTCGTAAACTCGACGTTAACTTTCCTCGTCTTTTCCACGTAAATTTTCCACGTGAAAGACACGTAATGAAGTCGAAAAGAAATCCTCGTAAAGAACACGAACTTACGAAGTAATTTCCTCGTGAATTAACGAGGAATTTACTTCGATTTCTATATACAGAATTAAAATAATAATAATTAGAAAAATATTTATAATTTTAATTATAATTATAAAAAATACAGAAACAATAAAAAGAAAAATATATTTATTCATAAATAATTAGAATTCATATTTACAACGAAATAAAAAGGGAAAAAAAACTATGGCTCGTTCATCGCCTGGTAGAACTCCTCACTCCTCCTCTCTACATCCGCCTCGTTATGGGCCTCGCTAGTCGACTCGCCTGGAATTGGATTTTGGCGTCGCAAGTTCCTCAACAAGGACTCCCATTCCGGATTTGTGGACGCTATGACGTCCAAGAAGCCCTCGACTACACCCTGTCGAGCTGTGAACGCACTTTTTGTCGAGGCCAACTCGTTACGCAGCTCAGTGACCTCGTCTTCCCGTCTCTGACCATAAGACGATGTTGCTCTCGGAACATCGTTGACGGAACCAATCCCCAGCGTACGTCCCTTTTTCTTAGGGACAACCTTAAAACCAAAAAAAAATTATTGTTAGTAATAGTTAAATTAAATGAATAATTTAAAATTATAATTTTAAAATTTACCTCCTCGTAAATCCTATCCACTTCAACTGTGGATAAGGTGACGGGTAGTCCGTCGGAAGACTGCTGTCACTGGGTCTGACGGTCTTGAACCCGTCAGCAACTTCATTGAAGATTTGCTCGGACCTAGGATCTACGAATCGACCGACTTGTTCTTGTGGGTCTTCGTAAAGTTGCATAAGTGTCGGAGCTGTCCCGTCTCTTTGGCCTACAAAACATGCATTTTAGAGAGTTAGTATATATAAATATATTATATAAAAGAAATTAATTAAATTCAATATTTAATTACATACCATCTCCAAACGGATAGCGTGGGGTTTTGGCCCGTGGAGTGAAGCATCGGCCCGTGACCGTGCTCATCTACCGTGTTACGGGAGGCAGAGCAACCCTGGGCGATTCTTATGGCGGGAGTTTCCCAATAACGGATGAGGCCATCCCACACCTCAGTGGTGAGCTCCGCGGGTTTACCACGCCATATCCCTTCACGATCCAGTCCCCTTCCAGTTGGAGACCGTGTCCAACAGGCGAACTTTCACCTTAGCGTAGAACGCCCTCACCTTCTCATTGACCCCAAGGACCAATGATACTTTTGCTATAACAGAAAAAAGAAGTTAATAATTAGTATTAAAAAAATTTGAAATATAATTTATATATAAATTAATAGTAACTTACAGCGAAAATCTTAAACCACGTCTTTCTGATGTAGACGGCGTCTTCTTCCAGTTCGGATGTGGCATGGAGAAGTAACCCTTCATCGTCGGTTCGTCGCGAGACAAAGGTCAACCCCAAACCTAAAAAAAAAACAAATTTAAAGTATAAATTAGATACTAATGTTATTAAAAAAATTTAATAGAATGTAAAAAAATTTAACATACCACAAAGTTCCGTCCGGTCGGTCGGGATCTATGACTGGTAAACCTTCTCTCCCTGGCTGAGAGAATGTCCTCGACAGTGTACTGCGAGTAAGGAGCACTCGGCGGCACCATCAGATCGGGATGAATGGGAGCCGGCATCTCCGCCGGCATCTCCGCAGCCATCGGTGGAGGCACATGAGGTGGCGCAGGAGGTGGCACCTCTGGGACATGATGATGATGAGGAGCCGGTGGTAGACAAGAAGGAGAGACTCTCGAGAAGACTGAGTCTCGGGACGCTATCCGGACCCGAAGAGCTAGGTGCTGTAGAAGAAGAACCGGGTGTAACGACCGCCAACATCTGTCTGTAGTGGGCAGTAAGTTTGTTCTTTCGTACCTGTGAAAAAAAACATTCAAAATTAGCGTTTAAAATCCTAATTAATCACCTAATCAACACTAATTGACCTAAAATCCATAAACCTATCTAAATTCCCTACACTAACCACCTAAACTACCCTAAACTAATCTAAGGAAGGAGGGAGGACTTACCATGGTTTTAGAGAGGAAGTAGAGAGGAAATGAGAAAGTGTGAGATTTCGTGGGTATATATAGAGGATATATAACCACGTAAAAACCACGTAAAGTAACGACGAAATCGCGAGGCCCGTGTTTTCCCCTACGAGGAAATCGCGAGGCCCGCGTTTTATGTTACGAGGAAATCGCGAGTCCCGCGTTTCAATTTACGAGGAAATCGCGAGTCCCGTGTTTCCCTGTACGAGGAAATCACGAGTACCTTGTTTCAAGAACGAGGAAATAACGAGGCTCCTTCTTAAATCCTAAAATCCAAAACCCTAAATCCTAAATTATAATTTTAGGAATTAACACATTGCTGGAATCGTAAGTGGGAAGAGTCCGTGTCTTCCCACTCATGATTCCAGATATTTCTTCTATTTTTAAAGAATTCTTCAAAGAAAGAGAAGAAAGATACTGGAATCATAAGTGGGAAGAGACCGTATCTTCGCACTCGTGATTCCAGACCTTTCTTCTCTTTTTTTTAAGAATCTTTCTTCTTTTTAACATTTATGAATTCTGAATTGTGACAAAATGGTCTTGGTATATATAGATGTAATTTTCCTCGCTAATTCCTCGTGAGTTAACGAGGAAATAACGAGGCTTGTCTCTTCGTTTCCTGTATTCCTCGTTAGTTCCACGTGAACTCATGTGAAAATCGCGAGGCCCGTGTTTTCCCCTACGAGGAAATCGCGAGGATTTTTTCTAAATCCTTACAAACCAAAACCCCAAACCCCTTCTTCTTATAACTTTATAACTTCAACCTCTACTTCTTATAACTTCAACCTCTACTCTTATACAATTCATCAATCTCTAGGAAGTTAGGGTTTAGGGTTTAGGATTTTGGTTTAGAATTTGGGATTTGGAATATATGAAGTAGAACATAAGGAAGATAGGGTTTTGGGTTTAGGGTTTAGGATTTTGGTTTAGAATTTTGGGTTTGGAATATATGAAGTAGAACATAAGGAAGAAAGGGTTTTCGGTTTAGGGTTTTGGTTTACGATTTTGGTTTAGAATTTTGGTTTAGAATTTGGGGTTTGGAATATATGAAGTAGAAATAAGGAAGATAGGGTTTTGGGTTTAGGGTTTTGGTTTAGAATTTTGGTTTAGAATTTTGGGTTTGGAATATATGAAGTAGAACATAAGGAAGATAGGGTTTTGGTTTACGATTTTGGTTTACGATTTTGGTTTAGAATTTCGGTTTAGAATTTGGGGTTTGGAATATATGAAGTAGAAATAAGGAAGATAGGGTTTTGGGTTTAGGGTTTTGGTTTAGAATTTTGGTTTAGAATTTTGGGTTTGGAATATATGAAGTAGAACATAAGGAAGATAGGGTTTTGGGTTTAGGGTTTTGGTTTAGAATTTTGGATTTTAGAATTTAGGGTTTTGGATTTTGACCTCGTTATTTCCACGTAAGCTAACGTGATCTTTACGACGATTTGTGCTTACGTGGAATTAACGTGATTTATTTTTTTAAATAATTAAATTTTCCTCGTTATTTCCACGTAAGCGTACGAGGTCTTTACGACGAATTCTGCTTACGTGGAAATAGCGAGGCCCGTGTTTTTTATTTCACACTTTCGTCGTAAAGACCACGTTACTTTACGTGGAAATAACGAGGTTTATGTTTAAATCCCTAAAATCCAAAACCTAAACCCCAAACCCCATCTTCCTTATCATCTACTTCATTTATTCCAAACCCCAAACTCCATCTTCCCTTTAACCTCAATCTTTTTATTCCATTCCACAATTCAAAAACCACAATTCCTTAAGTCTGAAAATCAATCATACATCAATACAAATACGTACATCAATCGGATACATCGACATTCTCGTCATCACTAGAAACATCATCATTTTCATTAAACTCGTCTTCAACAACTTCGCGTCGCCGTCGGTAAGATCTTCGTACTCATGATTCGCGGATCAATGAGAAGTATGTCGTCTGTGGCTGCTTCAGGTTCCTCGACTACATTTATCTGTTCTTCTTGCAATGGTGGTTCTTCTCCACTTATGATTCGTCCACGAGGTGTAACTTTGATCACGGATAACCAATTTATTCCTGATTCTCTCATCCGAGGGTATGGAAGGAAGCTAACTTGGTCTGCTTGTGAAGCTAAGATGAAAGGCTCAAATTTGTTGTACCTTCGTCCACTATTGACATCAACTACACCAAATTTGTTAAACCGAACACCTCTGTTGACGACAGGGTCGAACCATTCACATTTGAAGAGGACGCATTTCAGCTTCAATATCCCTGGGAATTCGACTTCAATAATCTCCGTCAAGATCCCGTAGAAATCTGTTTCCCCTTTCACACATATTCCATAGTTACTGGTCGCCCTCTGTCTACCATACTCGTATGTGTGAAAAGTATAGCCTCGTGTGAAATACATCTGTGATGTGGTGACCTTTACATGTGGAGATTGAATTACTTCGTGTAACCATTTAGGATAATCTGCATCGTCGTCATAATCAACCTTAAAAAAAAAGAGAACGTTGAAATATTAGTACATATAATGTATGAAAAAAATAATTTGATCGAGCTGTAAAAATTAATACCTGATTCTTCAACCACTTAATAAAGTGTTGATCTTTCCTTTTGTTTACGTCACTTGTGGATATACCTGGGAATGTTTCTTCGACTTGAGAAACAAATAAGCTGTAAAATCACATTTTATATCAATTAATCTTAATTTCACAATTATATAATTTATATTTATTATGTGTGTTTAGAAGTGTCCATATGTACCTTTCAAAATAACGCATCAATGGATCTTCGCAATTGAGTAGAATATAGGTGTGTGCACTATGGGCGTCTTCTTCACTCGACCACCAAACCTCTTTTGATTTCCCACCGAGTCGCCCAATCTGGCTAAAGATGTCTGGAACACCAGCAACTGCATATGTTGGCGCGACACCACCATCATCATATCTTCTAGGAGCTCTTTTCCGGGTACGTACTTTTGACCCAAAGTAGTACGATGTGAAGTGAGAAGTTTCTTCCGTCAAACTTCCAGCAATTATAGAACCTTCAACTTTTGCGAGGTTTTTGGCTTTTCCCTTCAAATATTTCATGGCTCGCTCATACTGATACATCCATCCGTAATGTACAGGTCCACGAAGCAATGCCTCATATGGGAGGTGGATAGCTAGATGCTCCATGACATCAAAAAATCCCGGAGGAAATATTTTCTCCAAGTTGCACAATAAGATGGGAATGTTCTCCTGAAGCTGTTCCACAACTTCTTCTTTAAGAGTGCGTGTGCTCAGATCCCTGAAAAATGCTCCGATGCCTAATTCCAAAAAAAACACATTAGTCATATATTATTGCAAACTAAACCATTATAAAATTAATGGGTTATAATTTATTACCTGCAAGTGCTTCATGTACGTTTGTTGGAAGTAGCTCCGCAAATGCAAAGGGAAGTAGTCGTTGCATAAATACGTGACAATCATGACTCTTCATCCCAGAGAACTTTTGACCCTTTTCAACACATCTAGAGAGATTTGAAACATACCCATCGGGGAACTTCACTTCTGATGCCACCCAGTTGAACAACACCGACTTTTTTTCTGAAGACAATCTGAATATCGAACGGAACTTGTCCATTGCTTTTATATGTAACTCACTTCTTGAGAAAATATCCGGCAAGTCCATCCTCGATTTTATGTTGTCTTTTGTCTTTCCTGGGACATTCAATATTGTATTCATGATGTTCTCAAAGAAATTCTTCTCTATATGCATCACATCGAGGTTGTGGCGCAGAAGAAGATCCTTCCAATATGGCAACTCCCAAAATATACTCTTCTTGTGCCAATTGTGCTGAACACCGTAAAAATCAGGCATATTACCGGGGACATGCCAATTACCACCACGAGGAACTGTTTCCAGAGCTCCATAGTAATCGAGTTGCGCTTCAATTTGTTGTCCAGTTAAATATGGAGGATGAGTGTCTCTCACAACTCTTTTGTGCCTAAACAATTTCTTGTTTCTTCGGTACGGATGGCCAATGGGAAGAAATCGACGGTGACAATCGAACCAACTTGTCTTCCTACCATTCTTCAGTTGAAACGCATCTGTCGTTCCATTACAATATGGACAAGCTAATCTCCCATGTGTAGTCCATCCAGATAACATCCCATAGGCAGGAAAGTCACTTATGGTCCACAAAAGCATCGCTCGCATCGTAAAATTCGTCTTCGTTGAGCAGTCATATGTCCTCTTCCCTGTTGACCACAAATCCTTCAACTCTTTTATGAGTGGTTGTAGGAAAACATCAAGAGACCTTTTTGGATGGTTGGGACCAGGTATTAATATGGTCAAGAATAGCAACTCTCGTTGCATGCACATCTCCGGTGGCAGGTTGTATGGCGTAAGAAAGACTGGCCACAATGAATATTGTCTCCCTGACATTCCGAATGGACTAAATCCATCTGTGCATAATCCGAGATACACATTCCGGCTATTGCTAGCGAATTCTGGATGTACTTTGTTGAAATGTTTCCAGGCTCTTGCATCTGATGGATGAGTCATCTCACCATCCGTCTGAGTGTGCTCGGCATGCCATCTCATCTTCCCAGCAGTCTGCTCGATTGATACAATCTTTTCAATCTGTCGTAATTGGTAGGTACCACATCCTTTGGTACGGTACCCTGTTACGTCCCCGTCCTTGCGGCTTGAATCGTGCCTTCTTGCAGAATCGACATTCTTCTAACTTCTCATTATCTCCCCAGATCATGCAATTGTCAATGCAAACATCTATTATCTCAAGGCAAGCCAAGACTATAAACCAGTCTGAATCTCATAATAAGAATCAGCGGACACATTGTCTTCCGCAAATACTCTTTAAACAAGTCTGTCCATTCATTCATGCAACTTTCGTAGATTAAGATCAGTTTTAATATTCATCATTCTAGCTGCCAACGACAATTTAGAGACCTTTCTACAACCATCGTAAAGTGGCTGATTCAAAGATCTAACATTTCATAAAACTTTTTTGCATCTATATTAGGTTCTTCATCTTCATCATGAGCTACTTAATGCATCAGCTACCATATCATGAACCCTATCAAAATCTACCATCTGCTCTTCTTGATGGTAACTATGTTCATTATGCAAATGATGATGATCAACCGGTTGTTCTTCCTGAAAATTGCTATTACTACTACTAGCTTCATGATTCTCATCATAATTATAACCTTCTCCATGTTGAAACCAGATATAGTAATTTGGCGTGAAACCTCTATTTATTAAATGCTTCCAAACATTTTCACGATTTGCCAATTTCAATTGTTGCATTTCGACAAGGAACATCTTACCGCTTTCTTGGGCCAGCGTGTGGAATCTGCCTGATGCATAAATGTCTCCAGCCCCGCAAGGTATTCTTTCGTCACTCTCCCGTTAGCATCTCTATGCATATACATCCACCTCCGCAACTCGAAAATATTCCCGAGCCGACATTTTTTTCTTCTTGGTGTGTTTAAAATGATCTTCAAAGGTTCATATTTATAGGAAATTTTCGAATCTGGTAGTTGAGATTTTACTACGCATTAACGTGGAAATTTTGTTAGGTAGCCGAAAAAAAAACGTGTTACACCTACAAAGTTGGTAGACTCGAAATTTCGTCGTTATTTACACGCAAATACTTTCCTCGTAAAGAACACGCTATATTTACGTCGACATTACGAGGAAGACAATTTTCCTCGTAAGAACCACGTTACCTTACGTCTTTTTTACGTGGAAATGTTTTCCTCGTTAATTTACGATTTAACCGACGTTGTTTTCTACTCGTAAGCGACGTTATTTTACGAGGTTTTATTTTCCTCGTTAAATTTCGTCGCTAAAGTTGTGTTTTCTTGTAGTGTTTTTTTTTAAGATGTTCGCATGGCGCAAGGCACAAAGCTCATATCACCATTGAGTGCCAAGCGCTATTTTAAAATCCAGGTCATGGGTTTGTCCTTTAATTGTTCTGATATGACTTATTTTCTTAGATTGGAAGTAGATTGATTCTAATTGGTCATGTTACATACTGATCACTTCCGTAGTTTTATAGTTAAATTTGCATCAAGCATTGAAAAAAAGATTGACAGTAGTGGAGTCTTTGGACCGTCATCGTAAAATGTCAATCATGCATTTGTCCATCTTCCTAGCTTCCAGGTTCCAACCAAAGGCACTCGGAGATAAATGTTACAACAGAAGATAAATTTGAAAGCAATAAGGTTGAAGAAAAATAATAGTATATCTTGGACCCTCCAGTGGCTAATAATGACCATAGATCCCTTTTACTATATCAACGGTCAAGATCTCTCAGTCTTCGTCCATCTATTTAAAAAAAAAGCTTTCGTCTTTTGATTAAACAAAATTTTAGCATCCCATTTAATCTCCTTATCCAAAAATAAAAACACATTTTCGTGTCTTTGGATTCTTATAATTTATAGAGACAGGAAGATAAAGTTAGATTTTTTTCAAGAACAGATCTCTATATGTTCTTAAATAAAAAGATCAATTCCTATGCAATTGTATATGCGATCTGCCATGATGGGTCAGTCTCGAAAGGTGGATATGTTAATTTAACCAAAGTCTAATACAAAGTCCAGAACTTTTGAGGCGAGATTAGGGTTTCGAGAAGGGACTTCTTTTTTGTTTCTAGGCAGCAATGATAATCAAACGGAAATTGAAAACATGCCAAGTTTGAAACGATATAATAATGAGTAAGATGAAAATAAAGTTTATCTTAAGAGAAAAAAATCTGATTTGGATAAGTTCTTTTTGGGCCTACATCTCATATAGTTTTGCTTGTCCAACTATAAAATATACACATAAGTCCAATGAAATATCAAACTCAATTTAAATTATGTCATTTGTCACTATATCCTTGAGGGCTGGAATTATTATCCAAGATCCGGATCCGATCCGAGATCCGATCCGGATCTGCTCCGAAAATAGTATATCCGGGGCGTCCGGATCCGGATCCGGATAGTAAAATGCCGGATCCGTCGAATCCGGATATCTGGAATTTTAGGTCCGGATATCCGGATCCGATCCTTTTAATATATATAAATTTAAATTTTATTAATAATTATAGTTGATTTATTAATATTTATACATAAAATTAGTCTTATAATATTACATTTTAATTTTAATAATATTATATGCATAAATACATTTATAAAATTTGTAAAAATATTTAATTTATGTAATATTTATAGATTTTTGTATTTTAAAAATATTTTATTATTTTTAATTATTTTGACGGATTCGATCGAATCCGGATACTCATGATATCATGATATCTAGACGGGCATCCGGAACCCGGATATCCGGAAGGCACAGATCCGGATCCGGATCCGGATATTAAAATCCCGGATCCGACCGATCCAGATCCGGATCCGGGTACCCCGAATATCCGGATATCCGGATCTGTCCCAGTCCTAATATCCTTGCAATATTTGATGATATGGCAGTTTCATAAGAGAAAAAACATTTTTATTTAAATAGATTAAGTGAGCATAGTTTAGGTATTAAAAGTGAGTACAAATTTAAAAGTAAATGTATTAAAATCACGGATACTCGCGGATATCATGATATCTAGACGGTTATCCGGAACCCACGGATCCGGATATTAAAATCCCGGATCCGACGGATCCGGATCCGGGTACCCTGAATATCCCAGATATCCAGATCTGTCCTAGTCCTAATATCCTTGCACTATTTGATGATGTGGCAGTTTCATAAGAGAAAAAACATTTTTTATTTAAATAGATTAAGTGAGCATAGTTTAGGTATTAAAAATGAGTACAAATTTAAAAGTAAATGTATTAAAATAAGTAAAATAATTAGTTTGAGTATTAAATAGGATAGAAAAAATTTTAAGTTTTAAAAAGTATAACAAATTTAATTGATGTATTTTAATGAATTTTTCCTTTTGTAATCCTGGAATGGGTTAGGAGTGCTTGATGGCAATGTATGCAAATAGAAACTTGGGCACTGTCTTCTTATACTGGAACCTAAATACTAATCTGGTTTTACTTTTGTATCGGTTCTTGTTTTTAGTAATGTATGTTGTGGTCTAAAAGGCAAATCGTAACACGGTGCTCGGCCACTTGATTGGTATTAATTAGCTTTCTCATTAATTCTTTATTTCGGATAAGTAGTCAAAACATTCAAAGATGGAGACAAGTGAACCACGGTACGCCTTTTGTGTGTGTGTGTTTGTACTATGAAAGATTTAGTCATTGGTCTTGTGCCGGTTTATCATAACACCAATGGCTAACGCCTACGTTTCCTCTGTCCTGCAGCTTCTTTTTCTTCTTATCTTGTCTGGCAATGCTGTTGATTCTACCTCTACCATCAACTATCTTCCTGGTTTTGAAGGTCCTCTTCCTTTTGAGCTCGAAACTGGGTTTGTTTGCTGAAAACTCTACCATGCTAAACCTGGTTTGTTATGAGTTTGGAGCTGAATATCTATGACTTCTTCTTGAAAGGTATATTGGTGTTGGTGAGGAAGAGGAAGTGCAGTTGTTTTACTACTTCATCAAATCAGAGAGGAATGCAGAAAAAGACCCTCTCCTACTCTGGTTAAGTGGAGGACCTGGTTGCTCTTCAATCTCCGGTCTTCTTTACGAGAATGGTAATTTCACTCACTTTAACTCATTGTTATTTTGTGTCTCTGCTTTGTTTCTGAATCAAGATTACAAAATGAACAGGGCCTGTGACAGTGAAATTTGAGGTTTACAATGGAAGTCTTCCTTCCTTGATCTCTACTACATATTCATGGACTAAGGTATCACAAAGTGCTGTACATTATTCAAATATGACGATAAAAACTCCCAATTGTTTTTTTTTTTCCAAGTTGTGCATCAGATTTCAAGTATAATATATTTGGATCAGCCAGTTGGAACTGGCTTCTCCTACTCAAGAACTCAACTTGCTAGTAAACCAAGTGATTCAGTAGAAGTCAAGCGGATCCACGAGTTTCTTCAAAAGGTTAAAAAAAAAAAAGATTTAATTGGTCATCTCTTGAAGCTTCTCTTCTGTGTGCTATATACATACATTTATGTGCCTTTTATTTTGTGTGGTTGTTGTTGTGCAGTGGCTAAACAAGCATCAAGAGTTTTTATCCAACCCTTTTTATGCAGGTGGAGATTCTTATTCCGGTATGGTTCTTCCCGCACTGGTTCAAGAAATCTCAAAAGGAAACTATTTATGCTGTAAACCTCCAATAAAACTTCAGGGCTATGTGCTCGGAAACCCAGTAACCGATATTGAATTTGATCATAACCATCGCATTCCTTTTGCTCATGGAATGGCACTGATCTCTGATGAACTTTACAAGGTATGAAACACAGACAGATACGTACTGTTTGTCTGAAAGTAGATAACAAAAGTAGCTGGAAAATCTTGTTTTATAAGCAGTCGATGAAGAAAATCTGCAAAGGAGAGTATGAAACTGTTGATCCATGTAACACCGAATGCTTGAAACTCGTTGAAGAATATCACAAATGCACTGATAGAATAAACTACTCACTTGTCACAACGCCATTGTGCGAAGATGAAGACCCATCTCCCGATTGCTATGTACGTGATCCTTCTTACACTCTGTTAACTGTTATGTTAGATAAATGTTTTATTAACTGTTATGTTAGATAAATGTTTTACGAGTTTGCATTTTCAGGATTATCGGTACGTGTTAACTACCTACTGGGCCAATGATGAGAGTGTGCGCAGGGCTCTTCACATTAGTAAGGTAATAGATATGACAAAAAAAAAAAAGTTAAGATTCACAATCTCTTGGTAATGACGCGAAACTATGATTGCAGGAGAGTAAAGGGAAATGGGTACGTTGTGACTGGGATATGCCTTACACTAATGACATCAAAAGCAGTGTACCATACCATATGAATAACAGCATCAATGGCTATCCTTCTCTCATCTTCAGGTCAGAGTTTAGCCTCTTGCTATAAAATTAAAGGCCTTTTTTTTCTAAACTTTATGTTTTGTTGGGTAAACAGTGGTGATCATGACATGTATGTGCCTTTCCTTGGAACTCAAGCTTGGATTAGATCTCTTAGCTATTCTATCATTGATGACTGGAGACCTTGGATGATAGGCGATCAAATCGCTGGGTAATATTACCCTTCTTCATTTTCTTGTTAATTTATTTCTATTGTCGTATGAGAGGTCATTAGATTTTCTCTATTTTGGCAGATACACTAGGACTTATGCCAATAAGATGACATTTGCGACTATCAAAGCAAGTTTTTCTTTGTTTCCACTCAAAACATTGTGATAGCGGTTTTTTTTTTTGTCACTTTATGTTTCTTAACTGAACTATGTTGGGTTTGATTGTAGGGAGGAGGACACACTCCTGAGTATAAACCAGAGGAAAGTTCTATCATGTTCCAAAGGTGGATCAGTGGCCAACCTCTTTAGCAACAAATCCAAGTTCAGGACCGGTCCTCGGCATATAACTTGGCTATGGGCTATGATGAAACATTGGTCAAGAACCCCCTGTTACCAAATTATTATAGCAAAATCTTATCAATGTTATTTTATGAAATTGTTTGTAATTTCCGAATGCTCAGAACCGGTCCAACAACATTATTATTCTATCAAAGCACCTGTGATAACTATCACGCCTTCTCCATAAGAAAATCTCTTCAAGTGAAACTTCTCTTGTGTTACTCATGACTCATTTGATATGCAGGTAATCAGTAGGTGGGAGACTTTTACTCTAGGACGGAAAGGAACGGCATTAGCCAACGGTAGTTTTATTATCCTTGCAGTCGTTTTGATATACTTTATGTATAAGGTTTGTTGACCGAAAACCTCGAGGTTAATCTATATAAGATTTTGTAAGATTCTTTTAAATGACAAGTATATAGTGTATAAAGAATGTTTTTAAAGTACGGGTTCCAAATGATATTAGTCCTTGTCCGGACGAACCAACTATTGGGTATTACTCTTAAGGTTGTAAAGCCTCGGGTTGTACCTAATATGATATGTGTACTTAGGCGTTTGACCTAAGGTACCTGGATTTATTTCGGGAACTTCGGGTTAGTCGTTTATGTACACATTGTGGCTTCTCGATTTGGTTTCAGTTACGAGTGATCGGCTGTGCATGTTCTTGTTTGATTGTTGCACGGCTGGTCGAATCAACTTATACTTAGACCAAGACCAGATCGGGGGTGTCACAAATAATGTACTTTTGTTCTGCACTTTGATGTAGCACTTTTCTGAATCTTTTAGAAGAGGAACACGTCCGAGTTTTTGGTCGTAAGTCGAACCGTAGTCTTTTTGGTAAGCCCTAACTTCAGCGAGGGCAACTGTTTGTAAAGAACCAAAGATGTGTAGTTTGATTATTAACGAGAGTGCTTTATGGCAGAAGATGTGGAAATAAGTAGAATCATACAACTTTCCCCGCACCTAAACCATGTAGCTTTGTGCCCTTCTCGTCCAAAACTTTCAGACAGTACATGTATTTGCAAGTACAAACTCAACAATGAAATCATAGACAGAAGAGCACAAGCATAAAGTAGATACTAAAGGAAGACGGATCTTGTAAAGAAAACAGGAGGATCAAAGTACCAATTCTGAGAATCCTCGCCGGCTATGGTTACTGTGAATTTCTCTTCCTCCCTTCTGCTCTGTTATCACAATATATATAGTTGGACGACAAATAACGAGACCAGTTCAGACATGAGCGAATATTAAATCCACTATGACTTCCAACGCAGCAGCTGTTAGAGCCTTACTTTGCCGTTGTTGAAGAACAAGGTTGCTCACTCTCTTGCTTCAGAGGACCACGACACCGGCTGCTTCCTAAGATATACTGCTAAGAATTCGACTCTCAAACTTGTAATGCACGAATCCTTAACAAATAATCTCAATATACTTCCCTTGAATCAAACGTATAAGTTACCAAAGAGCGATAAGGAAATGATGCTTATAATCTCAGTGATCTCAGAAATAATAAGCATGACACACTACAAATGTCAGAGATGATCTCTTTTTATCCAAATTGTAACAGCACATCCTCTCGCCGAAACAGAGTTTCTTCTCAAAGTCAAACTTACTTTTTACTGCTTCCTTCTTCCCCCGTTCCAGCTGAATCATCTACCCTTCTCCTTCGGAAATAGACTCGATTCAGCTTATCATATACAACGTAATGTAGGCTCCAGTCGAATACGCGTTGTCTTTGGCAAAAAGTCTGTGATTCAACATGAAACACAGTAGTAGCATAAGTATTTAATAGTATCAAACTGGATAGCTAAAGTAAAACACTAAGTAACGAACTCCACATGTACAAACTAGAAAAAGGGAATAAACTTATCCAAAGATGCCAAAATGCAGAAAGACATAAGCGGATGATAGCATCTTACTGACTGAGTATATTCTTAACCATCAGATATTATCAAGGCATTCCCACAAAGAAGAGGCCTTTCACTAAATGAACTCTGACTTGTTTACCGTACAAACTCTCCTCGAACATTCTCAGAAACTGCAATCTTTTCACTCCTTTGAATCTTTCATCCCTTCTCGATGTCTCTAATACTTTAAAAGAAATACCGAACATCCTCTCATTACCCTGGAAAAAAACATTTAAGGGAAAAAATGATACCCTGAATTTACTTGTTTGAAAACGATGCTAAAACGAAAAAACCTTACAGTTTGATCAATAAGAACGTCGCAACCCTCACTAGTATCCATCAAGAACTGACGCTTTGCAGGCTGGTTAATGAATGGTTCAAGAACTATATCCCTGCCAAATTTTTGCAGCACAGGGTGCATACTTATGACTCTCTCTTCTGATATTTGTATCAGAGACGTATGAAACAAAATCTCAAGACCACCTCCAACATCCAACTCACTGTCTTCCAGCAACCGCATCACATCCTCATATGTCTTATTATTGAGGAAACAAGCAATATGACCAAACAGAACTTTCTCGTTCCAATTCAACCTATCGTACTGCTGCACTATTACTTCTTTCCTAGGAATACTAGGACGACGAATAATGGATGGCATTTTTCCTCCAACCACTTTTGAAGAGTCTTTTGGTGTAATATTTAGTGCAAAAGAAATATCATCTGCGATTTTTTGAATTATCTCTGCTTCAGAGTCCCTGATTGGAAGAAAGATGATGGAGTTAATACTTTAGAACTTAAAAGCCAAAGTAACAGATAACTTACCAGTCTGAGAAATAATATCCCTTAAGTTGGTTTAATACAGTCAAAGCTTCGACCCATTTCTTTTGCTTGTAACTGTCTACAGTATACCCGGCCATTCCAAGGTCTAGGATATGAGTTCTGATATGAACAGGTTCCACTCCATAATAAACGGGTATCACTTTTTGCCCAATCTCTTTGCTGCAGTTTATGATCTCCACCAACTCATCCAAGCACCAGCTGGAAGACACGTAATTATTTGAAAGCACAACTATAGCTATTCTTGATTCTCTTATCCCATGTACAACAAGCTCACTGGCCAGGCCATCGCCTGATACAAGCATATCAGCATTAAATGCAGTGACTTTTCTGATACTGAATTCCTTGTACAAGTGGCTGATTAACGTTTTGCGAACATCATTCCCATAGAAGCTTAGGAAGACGTCCTTCTTCCAATATCGAGAAGAAGACCCACTTGATAATGGAATGTGAATGTTGTCTGATTTCATTTCATGTGCACATTGTTGTCTAAACAATTCATCGACATGTAGAGAATAAGAGTCAGAAAAGAATATCACCTCCAGTTTCGAAATGTTCGGGGATATTCTTTTTAAATTTTTGCAACCTTTCATCGATACATAACTGAGCCCAGAGATATCTTCTATCCGCTCAGGAACTTCTTCAATCTTGGTTTCATCTAGAAAGAGGTATGAAATATTCCTTGAGATCTGAGGAAAACGTTTTAACTGTGAGCATCCACTGAGATTGAGGGAATGGAGAGACTCCAAGTCAATGTTGACTGGAAGACCCCGCAGTTTTGTGCATCTTTTCATGTCTAGCTTCCTCAGTTTCTTGAGATTACGAATAGAGGAAGGAATCATCACCAGACTACAGCAATCTTCAAGATACAGTTCCTCAAGATTGGTAGCCTCTGAAAGATCTGGGAATACTTTCAGGTTTTTAGATCTCCGCAAATCCATCGTCTTGAGGCTTTTAAGCACCTGATCATTCATTACACAAGAAGGCAACCAGAAGTTAAGATTTGTAAGTTGTAACACATGTCCTAATTTCATACAGTTCAAATTTAAACAAGCTCGTATTATTCTGCCTTCATCCATTAATCTAGTTCAAAGTAAATCTGATTACTCTTTCATTTGCCAAAATTTATCCATTGTTCTATTAAGCCTAGCGTGAAACCAATAATGAGAAGACAAGAACATGAACAAAAATAAGCCACCGTAACAATCAATTACTATGTTTAAAAACATTCAAACCTTGAAAACTTACCTCAACTCCTTCCCACAATTTCAGAAATTGACTATCCGGCATTCTGAGTTCAACGAGATTTTCTGCACGAAAGTTCGAAGGCATGCGTCTCATTGAGCACCCCCACCATTCCAGTAATCTAAGTTGGCGCCACATATGGTTTTTGCCTTCTGGTAAATGCATGCATCTCGTTGAGGACCCCCACCATTTTCGCAATCCAAGTTGGCGCCACATATGGTCTTCGCCCCCACTTAACTGAGAGATGATTGATTTATCCTTTTGTAAGATCCCGTAGATTCTTAGAAACCGAAGGTTTTTCATCCCGCTGAATGCTTCCTCGCTAATAGATAATGTATCCTTGATTTCAGATAAGTTCAAAAATATGCCTAAAACACTTTTACTTCCCTGAAAATATATTAAAAACTAAATGTATTAGTAACCTAAGAACATCCTTAAAAATGTATCGAGAGAGGACAAACATGAATAACTAGAAACTCACAGTTCCATCAACGAGTACATCACAGATCTCCTGAGAATCCAACAAGAATTCACGCTCTCCAGGCTCCTGAATACATGGTTGACGGACCAATTCTGTACCCATTTTCTGCAGAAAATCGTGCATCCTAATGATCTCATCCTCTGATATCTGAATGAGACACCGTTCAGCTAGAGTAACAAGTCCAACATCAACATCTAACTTACTATCTTCAAGCAATCGTTTCACGTAGTCACATGTTTTATGATTAAATAAACATGCGATATGACGAAATAGAGCTTTATCTTCTTCTTTTAGCCTATCATAGCTGTCTTTTACCGTTTTATCAATCTGTCCGGCCATACGATTTATGAGCCTAGGCATCCTCTCTTCCCATTCCTCCTTCTTCAACCCTGCGAGGGATGAACCCAAAACGTTGAGACCCAGTGGAAGGTTCCCGGTGAGCTCTACAGCATCAATAGCAAGCTCAATAAAACCATCAGGTGGAGAGTCTTGTCGGAATGCACATCGGCAGAACATCTGGGAAGCTAGCTCTTCAGAAGGGTAATCCACCTCATAGATACGATCAGATTCAATTCCGCAGGACCTAAGAAGCTCCCTATCCTTTGAAATCACTACAATTCTACTTCTAGGACCAACCCATCTAGTTTTTCCCAACACGGCATCTAAGAGGACTTGGTCATCCATATCATCAAACACAACAAGAACTTTCTTATGCCCC
The DNA here is from genome assembly GCA_016432835.1 of Brassica nigra. Classification (NCBI taxonomy): domain Eukaryota; kingdom Viridiplantae; phylum Streptophyta; class Magnoliopsida; order Brassicales; family Brassicaceae; genus Brassica; species Brassica nigra. The sequence continues at coordinate 17,746,839 of CM028245.1, read as the reverse complement.
AACCTATATCTCATCGTAAGTAGACTATGCACCTTTACGTCCTTCTGATCCAAAATTTCACATAGAAACTGTGCTTGCACGTCCAACGTGGTGTTGTATACATTTCCTTAGTCTTATCAATAAAAATGCTTCCTTGGAACTGACATGAGAGTTGACTAAAGAGAGCTCGTCCTACGGTAGTCTTACCAACACCAGATGGACTCCAAATCCCGACCATTATCACCTTCTCTGACTCCAACTCCAACAACGAATTCATGTTTTTCATGTGAGCTTCGATTCCAACAAAGTCGTCGAAATCATTGGATGCTGTTGAACACAGTTTGTTCGAAACATCATTGACGATTTTCTCAATCATCTTTGCTTCGTCAGACCTAAAACAAACAGAAAGTAGATAATAAGTGAGGAAAGATCTCAAAAAAAGAAATCGAAATTAAGAACGAACCAGTTCCGAGAATCCTCTCCGGCTATGGTTGCTGCTTGAGTCAACGCTCGCTGCCACCGAAGCTTCTCTTCCTCTGTCCTGCCTTGGCAAGTCTTCTCGAAGACCACTCCAAAGCCTTCAGTTTGTTCTTGACATGAGAAGGATCCACATCATAGAAAATTGGTATAACAATGTGGCCAAATTCTTCCCTGCACTTGATGATCTCCACTAACTCATCCAAGCACCAGCTGGAACTTGCGTAGTTATCAGAAAACGCGACAACCGAGATCCTCGATCCTCTAATGGCGTTGACCAGCTCAATGCCAATGGATTTTCCTTTTACAATCTCATCGTCCTTGAAGGGAGTGATTAATTTGCGGTTGAGCTCCTTGAGAAAGTGGGAACGGAATCTGACGCGAACGTCTTCCCCTCTGAAGCTGAGGAAAACATCGTGTGGACAATTGATCTCTGGAGAAGAAGATGAAAAAGAAGCCATCAGAAAAACTTAGAGAGATGTAAGAAGAAGACTTGGTCAAAAACAAGGGAGTGGTAATATTTAATGAGTCGTTGTTTACTAAATAGAGTCAACAAAACCAATCACTGGAGGGACCACAAACCCCCAAACCTACTTAACTTTCTCAGATTCCAAAAACAATACAATAGACACTAAGAAGAACAGAACTTTATAAAAAATCCAAATAACTCACCATAGTCCGTGACTTTATCTGTACTGTTCTCTCATCTCATGTTTAGGACATTGCTCCTCTCAGACCCATTGTTTGTCCATCTCGAATCTCCAACTTACAGTTCTATCAACAAAGAGTAACATCACAAATCTCCTTAGAATCCCATTAAATACACAAAGAGGGTTTGTTATTTACAAAAATAATATAAAAGGCAATTCATGGACAAATGTTGAAACGACAGTGCCCACCTATGAAAAGACTTGAGCACATTGATAGATGCGATGCTAGGGTTTTTGAAAAATTCACAATTTAGAGAGCCCAGCGAATGCATTTACTAAAAAAGCCTTACTTGGAGATCCGTTCGTCGAGGATAAGCTCCAGAGGGTGTTAGGAACGGCGTTATCGGGTTTCGGAAGTGGAGAAAAGATGGAACTCGAGATTGCTATGGAGACTGAGTGATGAGACTTCGATTGCGGCTTGCGATTGGAAAGGAACGAGATCATCCTTTGTGTCCATCTTCTTTGATATGAACAACACCAACACACGAGAGAGCAGCGAGCGAGCGAGTGCTCGTGATAGAGTAAAACTGTATTTCAATTGATAACCACGAACAAAAGAATCCAATGTTCTTAAGAAACACCGATCCTATACTCACAATGAGAGAATATAGTACGCAGACTAATCCTCAACTATTGCCAGTATTCTCCGAGAAAATGCAAAGAGAAAATGAAAGAAAAGTTTTACAAATTTCTGAATGAATGAAAAAGTAGAAAGATCCTCTGTTTATTCTTCGTCATTCTGTTACGTCGACTGCTGAGCTGGCATCGTAACAGAATCTTCTAACTGTCAAGGTGACGTGGCGCTTCTTTATTTACTGTATCAAATCTTCCCTCTCCGAAGAACCTTGACCACAAGGTTCAAAGCTTGGAAACCGCTGCTGCAGATCATACAAGAACTCCCAAGTAGCTTCCTCAAAAGGTTGATTCTTCCATTTAACCAAAACCATAGTAGCAGCTCTGTGTTGACGCTTAACCATCTTCCTCTCCAGTACGCTTTCCGGTTCTTTGCTAACCACGTCTTCTACTAGTGTTGGTAATTGCGTGGAAGTTGAAACACGTCCAACCACCGCTTTGAGTTGAGAAACATGGAAAACAGGGTGGACTTGCGAAGAAGCAGGAAGTCTCAGTTTATAAGCCACTTTACCACACCGATCAATTATCTCATAAGGTCCATAATATTTGGGTGCCAATTTCTGATTCGATCTCAACACCACTGACTGTTGACGGTACGGCTGCAGCTTGACAAAGACCTCATCCCCAATATCAAAACCTCTATCTGAACGATGTTGGTCTGCAGTTTGTTGCATTCGGTGTTGTGCCCGAAGCAGATGAAACTTCAACAACAGAATCATCTTCTCACGTTCTTCCAAAGTACGAGTGATCACAGCTACTTTAGACTCTCCAGGTAAGTAAGGAAGATGCTGCGGTGGTGATTGACCATAAACTGCTTCAAATGGTGTCATCTGCAGTGAAGAATGAAAATTGGTGTTGTACCAAAATTCCGCTAAGGGAAGCCATTTACTCCACAAGTATGGTCGATCACTGCACATACACCTCAGATAAGTCTCAAGACATCTGTTGACAACCTCAGTTTGACCATCGCTTTGAGGGTGATAGGCACTTGAGAGATTCAAAGCAACACCTTGTAAGCTAAACAACTCTTTCCAGAACTCACTCAAGAAGATTGCATCCCTATCACTGACAATCGAGCGAGGTAAACCATGTAGCTTGAAAACGTTATCCAAAAAGGCTTGAGACATTGCTGTATATGGGTGACTCAATGCCATGAAGTGTGCAGCCTTGCTTAACCTATCCACCACCACAAGAATTACTGATTTCCCAGCTGACTTCGGTAGACCATCTATAAAATCCATAGAGATGTCTGTCCAGATCGCTTCAGGTATTGGTAAAGGTTGAAGCAGACCAGGATATGCAGATGTGTCATATTTACAGCGTTGACAAGTACTGCAACTCCTGATATAAGCTTGAATATCAGTCGACATCCCTTTCCAATAAAACAGACCTTTGATCCTTTGGTGTGTAACATCTCTCCCTGAATGACCCCCACCACTTGAACAATGAAGCCATTCCAGAATTTTATTACGAATCACAGTATCTTGAGGGATCACAATTCTGCTTTTTCGCCTTAAAATCCCTTGTGACCAACTGTAAAACTTCTTCCCTCTTGGGTTTGCCTCCAAGGTTTTAATAATACGCAAAATCCCATCGTCTTTCTCATAGCTTTTCTGTATCTGCTGCAACAGATCACACTCAATCACCGATAACGCCATACTCAACACTTCAGTACCCTCCATTCTCGACAATGCATCAGCTACCAAATTCTCTTTACCTTCTTTGTAATGTATCTCATAATCAAACTCTAAGAGTTTAGGCAACCATTGTTGCTGAATAGGAGTGTTAAGCCTCTGTTCTAACAGGTATTTCAAGCTGCGTTGGTCTGTTTTGATAACGAAATGCCCCATCAGAAGGTAATGCCGCCATTTTTGTACTGCAAACACAACTGCCAGTAACTCTTTTTCATAAATGGAGAGATGCAGTTGTTTCCCTTTCAAATGGCGACTGATATAAGCAAGAGGATGACCATCCTGCATAAGCACCGCTCCTATTCCATACCCGCAAGCATCAGTCTCAACTACAAATTGCTTATCGAACCTCGGGAGTGCTAACACCGGAGCTGCGCACAAAGCTGTCTTCAACTGCTCAAAAGAATTTTGTGCTTCGTGGACCAAACAAAGCTATCCTTTTTAGTTAATGCAGTCAAAGGTCTTGCGATGATTCCAAAACTTTGGACGAATCTCCGATAATACCCGGCAAGTCCAAGAAATCCCCGTAATTGCTTCAGGTTCTTAGGAACAGTCCACTCTTTCACCGCTTGTATCTTACAAGGATCTGTCGAGACGCCTTGCTCTTGTATAAAATGTCCCAAGTACTCTACTCTGTCTGTTGCAAATGCACACTTCTTCATTTTCGCAAACAGACGGTTCTCTCTCATCAACTCAAACACCTTCTGTAAATGCAGAACATGACTGTCCAGAGTTGCAGAATATATCAGAATATCGTCAAAGAATATCAGTACATTCTTTCGGAGTAACGTCTTGAACACTGCATTCATAAGCCCTTGAAAGGTAGCTGGTGCATTCGTAAGTCCAAAGGGCATCACCAGGTATTCATAATGTCCACAATGTGTCTTGAATGCTGTCTTATGAATGTCTGAAGGATGCATCCTCACTTGATGATATCCAGCTCTGAGATCGATTTTAGAGTATACTTTTGACCCACCCAACTCGTCCATCAGGTCCTCGATCAAAGGAATTGGAAATCTATCCTTCACAGTCATGCCATTAAGCCCTCTGTAATCCACACATAATCTCCAAGACCCGTCCTTCTTCTTAACCAAAACCACCGGAGAAGCATATGGACTCGAACTGTTTTGAATTGTTCCTGCATCTAACAGTTCTTGTACCATCTTATCTATCTCATTTTTCTGGTGAAGAGCATACCGATAGGGCGTTGATTGATTGGATTTGAACCCTCCATAATGGTATCTTGTGATCATGGTTTGGTCGCAAAGGTGGTAAATCTTTAGGCTCCTCAAAAATGTCTTTATAGCTCTGCAACAACGTTGTTATAGCAGTTGGTAACTCTTTAGGTTCGTCCTGCAACTCCACAGTACAAAGCTCCGGTTGTACGCTTTCATCAATAAACTGCGTACATATCATAGCCAACTGTACATTTTCTTCATGGTGTTTGTTGAGCTTTGCTGCTTTTGCTTCTCTCACAGAATTCTGTTTAATTCCATGTAACAACACCTTCTTATGGCCCATCTTAAATTGCATTGTAAGATTTTGAAAGTCCCAAGTGATTGGTCCCCATTGTTGTAGCCATTGAACCCCCAGTACCATGTCACATCCTCCCAATGGAATTGCCATAAAATCTGCTTGGAATGTTATACTCTGAAAATTCCATGCAAAGTCTTTGATTTTAGCACTCACAGCAAGTCTTCCTCCGTCTGCGACTGCTACTCTTGTTAATCCGGCAGGAAGAAGTTGACAACCCAACTTAGCAGCAATGTCTTGATCCATAAAGTTGTGAGTTGAGCCTGAGTCAATCAGTATAAACAATGCACGTTTCCCATGAACTCCCTTCACACGCATTGTCTGATAATCAGAAACACCAGTAACCGCATTGACTGAAATATGTGCTATCTCTCCCACTTCTTCCTCTTGATCAACAGCCTCTAGCACCGTACCTTGAGCATTATCATCATCCGCACACTCCATCATGAACAACTGAGTTTTCTTGTGCTTAAGGTAATGCCCTGGTGTATATTTCTCGTCACAAAAGTAACAAAGCCCTTCTGCTCTTCGTTTACTCATCTCTTCTTGCGATAGAAATGGTTTTGGCTCTGTCATCTTCTGTTTATCCTTCTGCCATGGTAACACTGTTTTCTCTTCATTTTCCTTCTTATGAAATGAAGGAGTTTTATTTTGGTTACCCTGTTTCCCCCATGCCTGATTCCAAGGTGCTTTGGGATGTGCCATCTCGTACAATCTTCCCAACATCAGACATTGTCTCACCGTTTGAGGTTGGAACATTCTGATGTGCATTTCGTGTCCAGTCGCAACCCTGCTAAGCGCACTCACGAGATACTCTTCAGAAAGCTTCACTCTAGCTCGAATTGCTTCAAACTTCCCATGATAAGCAACTATGCCCTCTGTTTCCGTCAATTGTTTCAACTCCGCCATTGGATCATCAAACAACTCTTCAAACCTCTCAGTCAACATCAGCTTATACGATGGCCAGTGATGAATGATTGCTTGACTCATTTCCGATTGGATCAATGCCTGGTGCCACTTCGAAGCTAAACCATCAAAATGAATCGAAGCAAGCCCCACCTTAATTTCTTCAGGAGTATTATCTATCGAATAGAATTGTTCCACTTTGTACAACCACTCCTTCAACTCATCACCATTGAACCTGGGAAAGTCTAGTTTCGATAACCTAGTCATTCCAGAATAGTTCGATTGGATACCTGATCTTCCTCTTCCAGGTTCCACATGTGGTGATTGACTATTCGGCGCCGTTGATGCAATCGCGATGGTCTTCTTCCATTCATATCTGTACTCGTCGATGCTCGATTGTGTTGTTCGTGCATCCAAAAGATTCCATCATATCGCTGACGTGTTTATCCAAACGCATGTTCTGATCTTGGATCTTCGCGTTCGTTCCGATCGAACTTTCGAGCTTGCGTCTTCTCCATCATCATATCGAAGTTTCGATCCCAAACTTCCTTCAATTTCACGAGCCGCAACGCAATCGATTGCGATCTTGTTTCCGCCATATCTCCAGAATCGGTGGGCTCTGATACCTTTGATAGAGTAAAACTGTATTTCAATTGATAACCACGAACAAAAGAATCCAATGTTCTTAAGAAACACCGATCCTATACTCACAATGAGAGAATATAGTACGCAGACTAATCCTCAACTATTGCCAGTATTCTCCGAGAAAATGCAAAGAGAAAATGAAAGAAAAGTTTTACAAATTTCTGAATGAATGAAAAGTAGAAAGATCCTCTGTATTCTTCGTCATTCATTCGTCTGGTGGCATCGTAACAGAATCTTCTAACTGTCAAGGTGACGTGGCGCTTCTTTATTTACTGTATCAGCTCGTGAGGAGATGATCAAATCTTAGAGCTCAATGAAGTCGCACAAAATCCCAATCATGCCGTTTGTTAATTGGTTTGTGGAAGAGAGTCTCAGGAAAAAAAAACAAAAAAAAAAACAAAATCATTCGGGCCCAGATTCATGTTTTGTTTTTTGCAAAGCCCAAATATGATTTATGTATCATATACAAATATGTCAAGTTTATTATAAGTTACTTAGCTGTGGTTATTGAAAATCCAAACTAATCTAGTGCTACTCATATTAAAAATCTAGGTTGAATTCAGTTTTTATTAATTTTATGATTCAGAAGTTCTAATTTAAGTCATGTATTATTAGATCATATGTATTTGTTAATAACTTTGATTTTATAATGGATTTGGTTGAATTTGAAAAGATTTCACTGATAGAAAATACAAACACTTAAAGCTGAATGAAAACTTTCATATTAGTAAATAAATACTAGTTAAAATCTATATGTTAAATTTTTAAATTTACTGATTTCCAAAAAAATTGTGTTCACCAGAAAATTGAAAATCAGTTATTTTTCTTTGGATTTGTAAATTTATATATATATATATATATACTATTAATCAGTTATATATAAACGGATAAGTTTTTACAGTGTTAGATATCTACTTCTTTTTTCAGAATTTGAAACTAAGCTAATTACTATTTGAATTTAGTATAAAGTTTATTATTACAACACTCTGCTTAAGGCTATTTGGTAAATAAAGTAGAAGCAAAACTTTAAATCAATAATTATTTTAGATGTTTGACAACATGATTCATTGCTTTATTTGCTTGAAATTAATTAATTAACCGATAATGGATGGAACATGCTTAAAGAGAAAAGTGATGTTGACCCATGTTCAATTTCTAGTGTTTTGTTTGATTCACACACCACCTTTCCTCAGAGGTCAGATTTTATTGGCTGATTTTTCCTCTCCACCAACTCTACAGTCTCAACTTGCCTTAATTTGCAATCTAGTCTAAGTTACATTAACAATGGAGTGTGAACAAATATACAATCTAGTCAATATTGGAGATCGAACAAATATTAATCTACAGTCTAGTCAAAGAAAGATGTAAAATTATCACTTAAATGAGATCAACACAAATTGATTTTGATGAATACTTAAAACTTCGTCTAAAAATCATTTTCATATAAGGTTTGTTTGTTTTGATTTGTTTTGTTTCCTTGTTTCCTTTCCTTAAACCAATTCTAATATGCATTGTTTTATGTATTGCATCTTAATTCGTTCATACTATGAAATACAGAAACATCATGAAAACACAACTTACATGAAATAAAAGGGAAGAAGTATATATATTTATGAGATCAGCAGAAAAGCAACTGATGATACAATTTAATGCTCCGTAGGTTTCCGAAATATTAGTTTTGACCCAAAAACAGACATTAAAAATAATTAATACTTAAACCTCTTCTAAACACTAATCATTTTATTTACTTGATATAAAGGTTTGCTTGTTTGGTTTCCATTTGTTTCATTTCCTAAAACCAATTCAAATATTGATCAGAATTCATATGAAATACAGAAATCATAAGAACATCAATTTCCATGAACAAAATTGAAGAATATATATTTTATTTTTGATTTTTGTTTTGCTTTGGAATAAGAACAACACCCCCATCCCCAAAATTAATCAAAAATTTATACATTTTATTTTTGACCTAAAGTCTCTTTTCACTATCAATCAGAACATCACTATACAACAACAATACATTCTCCTGTTGAGCACCAAAAATCCCACAAAACGGAATTTTAATAACCCCAATGTAAAAAAAAAAGAAGAAAGAGAGATGAATTTGATTTGTCTGTTCAAACTTCAAAAGGACTTAATCACAACAAATAGGACATCTGATCAACCCATTCTCATTACAATCGGGACATCTTTGGAACCCGTACTCTGTGTCTTCTGTTCCTTCTTCCTTTTCATCTTCCTCTTCACTGTCATAGTATATTTTACAGCTTCCTGAACATGTCTCACACGGCACAAACCGAACATCACCACAAGCCTCACATTCAATCCCACAACCCGTTAAGCCATCCTCGACTCTTTCGCAACCATCTACAACCTTTTCAAGCGTTCCATTTTCATTCAACTTCCTTATCTCTTCCACTCCACCAAGATACTTGTTCCCCAAGAAAACTCTAGGTAGAGTTATTCCAACGCCGTTGTTGAACTCATCCCTCAATAGCTCCTTCAGCTCATCTTTAAAACCCGAATGCATCGATACATCACGCTCGTCGAGACGAATCCCTAAGCTCTTTAGTATCACCCTGACATTAAAACTGTCTTCGTATGTCTTCCTTATTCCTCTAAGACTTGTGAAGTAAACTATCACCTTGTCTGGCTTTCTTCTACAATCTCCTTCTTCTTCTTCATCTGAGGACCCGGATATCGGATCCACATTAGGGATCCGGATGTGAAAAGGATGATCATCTGGGAGTTCTTGAAGCGATTTCCTGAAAGTGGACACAATCTCAGGAGGATCCAAATCATGAAACCTTGACTTAGGTCGATGATCAAAGGGAGCAGGACCATCATCATCTTCATCACAAGGTTGGACCCGAACAACATCAAAGGAGAAGCTTCTCAAATGATCAGGTGGTCGTAAAGGACTCGCATCTTCAAGACCTTCCATCAACTCCCACGTATTGATCGTCTCTGGCTCACCCGGAGGCGTCAGAATCGGAGTTTTAGGCACCACCTTGGGGATTCTCTCGTTCATCATACTCGACCAAACCTTGGCTTCCATAAGCTTAGACTGCAACCACTCTGTTTCTTTAACCTCGGGATCGTTCTGATGAAACCCATCACCGGAGATTGGCTTCTTCTCATCTGTTTCCTCGGAGACGACTCGCTTGTCTCTGATGCCTTCCAAGTGTTTGTCGATATGCCTGAAAGGAGAATCGCAGAGGGTGAGAGATCCGACGGTGGAGGACGTGAGAGCCACCGTGTGATGGGTATCTCCGGTGTGTTGCGGCGGATGATGGACGTGCATTGAATAGCTTCGGGGCACAACGACAGGAGATAATCCTCCTCGACAATCACTGCAACGCCTTTTATGCTTGGAGCTTGCACAGCCCATTGTAATGATCAAAATCAAATCGAAAAAACAGAGCAAAAGGGAGAGAACAAAACAGAGGAAACAGATAAAAGGTTTGATTTTTGGACCGAGATTGACGCAAGGATTAGATTTTGAGACAAAGGGGGTTTGCTAAATTCGATGAGATGTCACAAACTTTGGCGAGATTTGTGAAAAGAAACGACAGTTAAGAAAATGCGATCTAGAAAAAGACGAAAGAAAGAGAAAGCAGAGCTTTTTCTATTTTTTCTAAGAAACCGACAAATTGTTTTTTTTCTTTTGAATTTGGACAAATATGTGAAACAGAGACGATTCGTGAATCAAAGAAGAATCTCCATGATCATCATCATCATCTCCTTCATTTTCCACCTTTCTCTCTTCGTTGGACGATGTGGTTATATGGTCCCACTCTCTTTCTCAATCTCTCTCTACAAGTTATACAGAGAGAGAGAATCGTATGGTACGAAAGAAAAAAATTGTGCATTTAAGAGATTTTAATTGTTTTTTGGAAGATTCATTTTTTTGAATTGACTCTTGCTTTGGTGCGTATGTATGTCTTTTTCTGACGATAAAAACTTCTTTGTTTTTTTATTAACTTAATTTGTTCTGTTTTTAGTCAAACTTTTATCTACTTAATTTTGGATATATTATAATTGAAAAGAAAAGAAATTAGGAAAGGTAGTTATTTTATTTTCACATCCAAATGTATTTATTGGCAAACGGAAAAGACTGGAAATTTTATTCAACCCTTCTTTGAATTCTTTCTTTCTCCGGTGACCTCGTCAAACAAGTCACATATGTGTTTTAGAACTTTAAGTTTTTTTTTTCAAAAGCCATTTTCAATTTTTTTCTGTCTAAAATATATATTTGATTAAGCTATTTAAATGTTAGTGCATTAAAATTAAATTAAATATACGTTTAGCATTAATTTGAAGTGTAATGATTGATTATATCTTCTCATTTAATGCAATGCCTGATAAAAATATTTTGCATAATAGACCCTCAGTTTTTAATAAATGACGTTTCAGAATTATGTAAATAAATTAGAAAAATATTTGTGGAAGTACAGTAGCTTATTGACTATGATTTAAAGATATGCACATCTAGGGCCGACCACGAGATTTAAGAGAGGGATCGTAGGTAATTTAGTAAAGATTTCAATATTTTTTTTTACAAATTCAGGAGTTTATGTTTATGTAAATTCCTTCAAAAAAAATTAGAGGTTTGAGGTGAATGTTTTATGGTTTAAAGTCTTCTATATCCAGGACCTACACTGGACTTTTTTGGGAGGAGGGGTTCTAGGCGATTTAGTAAAGATTTCAATAACTTTTTTTTAGAAATTTGGGAGTTTATATCTATGTAAATTTCTTCGAAAAATTTAGGGACTTGAGACAAATGCTTTATTTGGCTTTGTCTAGAACCGGTCATGTCTACATCCAGGCATGGGGTTCGAATCCCAGATAATGCAATTTCTTACAGATTATAGGATGCAAAGCTTATCAAAGGTTCTAGAGTACATCAGACAGAATCGTTCGTTGTGATCATCTACTACAGAAAGAGCATGTCCATTGAGAATACATGAAGAACCGTCTGTCGATCCAATTGTTTTGGGGAAAGCTTCATCGTGGAATCTTCGTGTAGTTGTTCATCAATATCTCATATGTTGTTTGTAGTTGATCATCATATCTAATAGAATTATAGATTATATGATGATACAATTGATGATCTACCTAGTGTTAAAAAATGATTTGTTTTACACATTTTCCAAACAAAACATCAATAATTATTTATCTAGATTAACTAATGATATTAATTATTTAACATCATTAATTAATGATGGAAAAAGTTGTTTATAATATTTTCCATATGACATCTAATTTGGAACAAAAGCTTTTTCTAAAACATCAAACATTAAAAAGGAGTTTTAAATAGTAAACTTTTTCCAGAAAATCAATATATTAAAATCAAAATCGTTTTACAACAAAATACATGATCGATCGGGAATGACCATTTAAACAAAAAAGTGAAATATAACCAAGCATTAAATAGTAAATTGTATATTTTTTCACTACTACATAAAAATACTCACCAAAGTTAGTATGGATGGAAGATGTTTTCTGTATTGACTTATTGACTCATTGTATTCAGGGTAAGCTTAACAAAACTAACTTATTCAAAATAACTACTAATAGTTATTAGATAAATGTATTTTCCATGTTCCTTTTTGTAATTGAATGTGCTTTTAGATTTTACATCTGGATTTATATGATTTTGAATCTAGAGATGTATTAGATGTTGCATCTAAAAGGTTATTTTAAATTGATTCTTATATCTAGATATTGTATGCTCATTTGTTCTTTTGATTTTTGTAGAATAACAATTAGAATTTAGAAACAACTAATTAAAAGATAGACATTACTAACACACCCGAAAAATTGTTGTACACAGATAATTGAATTTTAGTTTTTTTTTTTGAATTTTAGTTATAAATATATGATTTTAGATGATAAAAAATGCTGACAAAAATATGTGACTTTACAGTTTGATGGAAAATACAATTTTATGGTTTTGATGCGACAATAAAATTTGCAATTTTGATGAGAAAAAGTGGTTTTATGGCTTTGGTTAAAAATACAATTTTATAGGTCCAAAAGAAAAACAGGATTTTCCGGTTTGCTAGATAACGGATTCAGTTGTTTCGACATAGAAAAATAATTTTATAGTTTTAGTAGAAAACATGATATAACATTTTTGGCGAAAAAAAGATTTTACTTAATTTTGTAATTTTAGCGAAAAACAAAAAAATTAAAAATTTACAGTATTTGCGAAAAATATGATGCAGAAATTATGAATTTGCTATTTTCTTTTACAAAAAAAAACGTGTTTTGGATTATAGCTGGGAAATTTTTACGTTTAATAGGGAAACACTAATTTAAGTTTTTGAAGGAAAATACAATTTTACAGTTTAAGAGGGAAGATATAGTTTTACTGTTTATTTTCAGTTTTGGAGAAAACATGAATTTTTCGGTATTGGAAGGAAATATGAATTTCGGATTTGGGCGAAAAAATCAATTTTACAGTTTTGGTAGAAAACCATGATATCACGATTTTAGCAACGATCTTATGATCTCGCGGAAAATGCATTTTTACTATTCTAAAGAAAATCACAATTTTTCTGTTTAACATAAAATATTTTGTTATTTTATGAGAAATCGTGATTTTTAATGGTTTAAAAATATTTTTAAATAATTATAATTAATAAGAAAATTAGTTACTGTACATTTATATTTAAAATATTTAAATTAGTTACTGTACATTTATATTTAAAATATTTAATTTTTTGAATTTTAAAATACATATTTTGCGTCAAATTTCAATATTTTTGCATCACAAATATCTAAATTTTCAGTAAGTAGATTTCGATTCTAGCAAATCTTCCTTTCTTTCTTTTGCTAACCAGCAAATCTTTTTTGGTCGCTCGATAGTAAATTACGTGGGTGCTTAAGTTGAGCCGTCTTTCAATTCATTGGGTCTAGAGAATTAATTCAAATCGTGAAGGATGAATAGGATTTGAAATCACAAGATAACTACTGCTTTTCTTTGACAATCTTCGATTATCTATTCGTAACGTTGTATAAAAATTGTATAGTCAAGAACTGATTTGATAAAGTGAAAGATATTTTTTAACAGTAGAAAATTAAAATCAATGGTGGTTAGTTCATCTCCGTTAACTGATTTTTATTTACTGTTTAAGCTATACGCATTTGATCTGAAACTAACACAACAGTTGCGCATTATTCACTGGCAGGAGAGATTAACGCAAGTGTTTAACTGGAAATGAATTTTAGTAATTGTATGCGTAGATTTATGAAAAGCACGTACGACAGGATTCACGGGAAACCTATAAGAGCATCCCTATTAGCGAACTCGGGGAAGGGGGGCTCGATTCCCAAAATAAACTTATTATTATTATTATTATTATTATTATTATTATTATTATTATTTTTGTTTGATTTTTAAAAATTAATAAATAAATCACATATCGTGCAAAACAGTTGTTGAACCCGTCTCTTCCAAGAGAACTCACGCGACAAAGATTCACAAAAATCAGATTATTATAATAATTTTCTTTCTTGGTAATTGTGTGAATTTGTGTTATAAACCCCTAACAGGGATGCTCTAACGATATGCAAATTTAATAAACAGATTTTGCTAGACTGTCGAAGGAAATGAAAACTACGAATGTAAAAACTAAAAAAGTGTCGCATGGTGTGGATCCCGAAATAAATATGGTAACGAAGGTCGTGAGATAGTTGAATTTTGCCTTAATCATTTCCTTTTGTGGTTTACAAGTCTTATCACTTATTGTGTGGTAAGATTTCTTATCATAACTTCGAAATGATGCACCCAACCGCCATATGACAAATGATATGTCCAGCCGCTATATATTCAGCATTAACCAATAAAATAATTCATCGTGAAAAAATCACTTCACTTTAGATCATTAAAGCGGTGAGCACATGCATGATTATAGCCAATTAGATCTTTTCCACCTCGACAATAAAAAGTCGTTTGTTTTTCAAAAAAGACCTTCAAATTAAAATAAAGAAACTGTTGTAAATAAGATGCTCTGAAAGATTATTATTTCCTCACGATCAGAAGGTCTATTTATACAAGAGTTTAGACCGTCATAAGATAAATGACAATATATCAATTCCTAGTTTATCTAGGAAAATGATAAATACAAATATGGATAAACACCAATATAAAAAACATCTATTATAGATAAATATAAACTTCCAATCGCCCAAGGCATTGGCGAGTGGGTCGGATGGACATGTAATGGGCCGGACGGTTTCGGCCTGTCATAGGCTGGTCGATCACTTGGTCCTTAACACTCCCCCTTGATCGACACATCCGGTCAAAGTTCGTTACATGCTTAATGTTGCCTCATTAAAACCTTTTTCCAAGGGAAAACCCAAAACCCAATGTGATAAAAGGGAAACCAAGGATAGGAAAAATAGTACAACACATGAACTCTTCCTTGGATGTCATAGTCATATAGAGCTCGTGATACACTTTACCAATATTGGTGTTGCCTCATTAAAACCTTACCAGTAAAACCCAATTGGGACAAAACCAAGTGAAGGAAAAAGAGTACAACATGTATCACTCCTCCTGACTTGTACCTCCGTACATGTTCTTCAAGTCTTGCGCATGGACACTCTGATGGTTTAGCTTCATGGGCGCCAAGTCTTGAACTGGTCCTTCTATTGCCACGTTCCAAATGGATAGGTAGACTTCATGGACGTGTAGTTGGTGTAGACATGGTGAAGAAGTCGGCTAACACATCACATGACTGAACTTGTAGTACTTTTTGCTTCTTCATCATTCTCCAAACGTGTATAACCTGTTTGAGATGTTGTATGGTCTGTAACATTTATCAAAACCAAACAATCTTTTCTTTTGGGTTTGGTTAGTATAAATCAATCTCAAACATTTAGTTCCTTATAAGGTAACTTAGGATATATTAATCATGTCTCATTGCCTCATGTTCGGACATGCCAAACTTATCTAAGCAAGATGCCAATAGTACTTATGGCAAGGGACGTGTATGACTTTTAGTTCTAATGCCTTATGGTCTAAACGTATCCATAAGCTATCCGACCTAGTATGGCTTTGCGATATCAAGGCGTTAATCAATGCACTTTTGGTCGGATGTGCATGAACTTTAATGGTATTTTTGTAAAGCCTTTCCCGGACCAAGGATGCATACCTTGTCCATAGCCATACCACGATATGGGCTAATATAGAGGTCATTAAAGTCGATAGAGCCGGAACAAAGCCGGCCATGGTCCTGATCGGTATGGCCCTTTTGGCGTGGATCGGATGGATCCATTTTCTTATGACCATCTCATATTCCACTCTTAATTCGTTGGATCATTGATCATAATACACACATACAGCTTGTCTCGTGTATGTCTATGATCCTTATGTGATGCCGCAATTTATTGCAGTCCCATCATAGCATTTCTAGGAATCAATTGATAACTTGTATCATTGAAAACACATAACCTCTTTTAGGTTGGTTTATTCATAAACACAAGGGATTTTTTTTTGTAAGAATACATGGACTGATAGGATCGTTCTTTTAGAACTCCTTTACTAAGTATTACTTAGTCTATCATATCATATGCATCTGCTTTTGCTTCAGTCCATAAACAGCTTTGGAACAATGCTGTTCTATGAGAACTTCTTTTCTCATCTTTCTGGTACCTTTATTATCTTTATCCAGTGACTAATATGCTACTTACTACATCTTTTGTTTCTTTTGTTCCCAGACCTCATAAATTTCGAGTTTATGTAGTAGCATCCACCACATATGAGTATATCTCCTTATAATTTGTTCCTTTGGTCTCTGTGAGTATCTTTGTGTAACAAGCCATTCTTTGAATGCTGTAAGTAGTAATGTGAACGACCTCTTGACTACTTGGTCACGTTTCACATCTCACGATTTTCTTTTCCTCACAAGATCCATTTATCCACTGGTTTATATCATCAGATGGCGTTTCACTATGTATGGCCAATACGCCCATCTCTTCTATGGATTCTTTAAATCCTTTCTTTAAACCCCCACGTCTTCTTTTAATCTATGAATGCATTCTTGTATTCACGTGGGTTATGATCCTCGCTTATATCTTTAAAACTCAAGTGCTATTCTCTTATGCATTTTATCATTTGTGTGTCGACACTCTTGTGTATGGTTCCATTGTGTTCCAGACATGTTCTAATCGATTTTGAGATTTCATTCTTATCAAGGACCTTCATTACCTTGCAGCTTGGCGTCCCAAGCTTACATAGTCTGGTACCTTAGATGTTTAGCTGCGCAGCCTTTTCTCAATGTCTGGTCTGGTTTCCCGTATGACCTCGGATCTTTCATTCTTTCTATGCACATTTTTCTTTTCTTTCCGAGGTTCCTTATCTCATGGAACATATTGATGCAAATTGATTATGTCTCTTCTAGGACAATAATTTCATGGTGCAAGCTGGTTTTTTTTTCCGGGTCTAATCTGTCTGGCATTCAATTAGCTAGCTTTTGCATAATCTTTTTCTTTGGACGTCTTAGATCATATTCTCTGGTCCGATGATCTTGCCAAGACATAGATGGTTAATACCATTCTATTCCTCTTATTAATCTTTTATTAATCTTTTACCAGCTTATTACTTTCTCCCCCTGATGTTGGATAGTCAGATTCATTAGTCATGCAATCTGTGTACCTGGCCATTTTCTGATCACCCATGTTTGGCTCAAGGTCAATTATTAAGAATTCGTGGGAGAAAGACATGTTCCTATCCAACATATATTACCAATATTTTTCTCATCCTCTTCTGAGGTTCCATCCTAGACGGCACATATGTTTGGGGTGGTTTATTCAAAATCTCTTAGGATGGTTTATGTCTGGTTTATGACCCGTATTCAATCTGAGATGGGAATATCTATGCTCACTTATATGGCCTGATGCATATTAACCTTTTATACATGTAAATCTCGTGATGTCCCCAAGCTTATAGACTTTTAGAGTCTGAATCTTATAGGTAATGGCCCGAACGGCCAATCAGTCATATTCATGTTTATAGTATGGTCATGGACCACGGGTGTGTATTTTCTCCCCCTCATGAACATGCTATAATCTTTTAAATGCTTTGGACATTATAGCCTAATGAGTTTCCCTTGTGTACATGTTACACAACGTGAGATTCTATGAGATAACTCTTTGTGCCTTTTGCAATATCAATCTTTTGCATCAAGTTTAGACTCGGATGGCTAATCCAGTCATGCCATTAAGTGTAATTTCGTGGGGTACACCAATCTGGTTACCATGGCTCTTTGCCTCTTATCATACTGATCTTTAGCATAGTTTAGATCAGTAGAGTACCCAGGTATAGTCTTGCCATTTTCTTATAAGGCATTTAGGCGATTTTTTTCTTAAATCTGTGGGAACCTTTTGTTCTCTTTTGCCCATTGTTTCTATTTGGAAACCATTTCTTGTTATAACTCAATGGGCCACGAAATTTGGGTGTATGTAATGCCCTTTAGGCAATTCCTTGGCCGTATGTCTTTAACATAGGCTACTATACCGGTCAAATGTGTACTCATTTTTTATCAATCAAAATCATTATCAAGCAAGATGAACTCAAAAACAGTTCTTTATTATTATAAATAAATTCGTGAATGACAAAAGATTGAAACAAAACATAAATCAAAATCATAACACAAAATCAGGATGTCAGAGTCTTTCTCATTCAATAGACAAGCCGGCCACACCATCCCTTATTTTGGACACGGCTGCCTCGAATTCATTCTGCATCTCACTACTTTTCTCTAGCAGTTTATTCTGCTCCATTATCAATAGGCATGAAAGCATCTCATTGTAGGTGGTGAAACCTCTTTCTATATAGATCTGTCGTGATAACAGGTCTCCTTGATGGAATATGAAGTATGTCTTGGATAGTAAATCCGCATCTGTTATCACTTTACCACATAGTCTCAATTTGTAAACTATCTTGGACAAAGCCAAGTGATATTCATCCACGGACCCAAAGTCCTGGATTTGAGACACATACATTCATGCCTGACCTTTGGTAATAACACCATTGTGTATCTGGACTTTAATTCTGTCCAAAGGTCACGAGGATTCTCAATATGTAGGTACTGATTTCTCAGATCCTCAGTGAGATGATGGCGCATAATTGTTATGGTCCTATACTTTTCACTTTCAGTTGCATAATCATCTTGAATGATGCACCGTCCGAGTCCTCTTGACTTCAGGACAACTGAAGTGTTCATAGCCCATTCCAACCAATTATCTCCAGAGAGATTTAGGGCATCATTATCCGAAGGCTCAAATTTCGACATCTGATACTTTTAGAAAATTTTTTATAGGTTTTATAAGCTCTTCTTGTCACACGGACCATAAAAAAAATTCTAACAAATATTTTATGC
This sequence comes from Brassica nigra, assembly GCA_016432835.1. Taxonomy (NCBI): domain Eukaryota; kingdom Viridiplantae; phylum Streptophyta; class Magnoliopsida; order Brassicales; family Brassicaceae; genus Brassica; species Brassica nigra. The sequence continues at coordinate 17,727,870 of CM028245.1, read as the reverse complement.
AAACTATATGATCAATGCATTAGGTCACACGACCATTAGGTCACACGACCATGACAATATGATGCAAACCACATGGCTACACTGATGATGCACAAGCCACACGGCTATGAGGTTGATTTACAATCAATCCTAACAATTTCTAAGTGATCATAATGAATGCGAAGCCACACGGCCATGATATGAAACAATCCTTGTTCTATATGATTCTTAATGCAATCAGATTTTAAGTCACTTTAGCAATCAAAGATTCTAAGTGATTTATGAAACAATGAACCTCAAATAATTTTAATTCAAGTAATCAAAATTCAGGATGAAATCCTAGCAATTTGGTTTCTATGTGATTTCCAAATTCGGTTTAAGTGATCAAGCAATCAATATGAACATTGGTGAGCAAAACTAGTAATTATTCTAATCAAATTCGGTTTTGAATTAGGCAATTGATCACAATCTGAAACTTTCTTTTTTCAAAAAAAAAAAGAAAATCGAATCTCATAAAAAAGGAAAAATAGGGTTTTTGAAGAACTTTAACAAATTTCTATTCTAATCAGTTCTAAAACAACCTAAACAGATTGGACAATTTTAATCAAACAATTAAAACAAGAAAGCAATCGAAAAACAATTTTAATTTTAGGGTTTTCGAATGGTTCCATGCATGGCATGCAGATTGCATCCATGCGGTTTAGGGTTTTATATTTTTAGGATTTTTAGATTTTGATCAATAGATCAAGGGAGGAAGGAGCACACGATTTGATCAATGGATCAAGAGTTTTTTTGATTCAAAAACCATTATGGTTTTGATTTTAATTGTTAATACAATCTCATATGGAATAAGGGATATTTTTTGTGCTTCTAGCAACCTAATAACCATTGATCTATCAACCTATCAGGAGAACTAAACCAAAACCTAATTCCACAAATTTTAGAGTTTCTATTATCCTAGATTAGGGTTCATAAAAATTTTAATTGTTCAAATTCTTATCAATCAACCAAATTCGTTTATATGGTTCTCAATTAGGGTTTCGGAATTTTATTTACCTTTAGATTGAAGAAGATCTGAAAACCGGACCACCAGAGAAGGAGATCACGAACTGGACTGCAACTGGACGAGCTGGTTTGGTGAGAGACGCGTGTGGGCTGCTATCGAACCGTCGGAGAGCTATCGGGTCGCGGACAGCTGTGTGTTGAGATCGTTGCACCAACTCCTCTCAGCTCATGAAACAACACAATGAGTATTAGATAACATGAACGCCATAATCTAAACAAGATAACATGAATCAGCTAAGGTATGATAAACTTATCTTTCACAGGACTTGAATTCGGCTAGAAAATCCTTGTTGAAATTGGATTAGGGTTCCAAAGCAAATTGGCGCCGCGTACTGTAACAGAGCGTGAGGGCGCGTTGAAGATCGGATCGACAAACGGTTTGCACTGATGGATTCGTCTCGTCGAGAGATTCAATTTGATATATTGATCGTTGTCTATATCTTTATAGTTTGAGAGAACGATCGATTTGAATTTACGGCGGAATTAGGGTTTTTAGAAGTCGGAATCTTAGCTAGGGTTTTAGAGGCTATCTTGCTGATAACGTGTTGTAAATAAGATGCTCTGGAGGCTTATTATTTCCTCACGACCAGAAGGTCTATTTATACAAGAGTTTAAACCGTCATAAGATAAATGGCAATATACCAATTTCAAGTTTATCTAGAAAAATGATAAATACAAATATGGATAACACCAATATGGAAAACATCTATTATAGATAAATGTAAACTCCCAATCGTCTAAGGCATTGGCGAGTGGGCCAGATGGACATGTAATGGGCCGGACGGTTTGGGCCTGTCATGGACTGGTCGATCACTTGGTCCTTAACAGAAACAACAAATGTTACCCAAAAGACAATTTATATTTGGATGCATTTCCTAAGAGAAATTTAAGTCCACCCCAAAACATATTTAAAGAAACAAAATGAACACAACTTTCCATGTCGAAAGAGTAGAAAGACAAGAGACAAGAAAAACTTGTGATTGAGTTGTCAAATGGTCAGTCCGTTCAATTGGACTTAACCATTTAGATCATTTCAATTTTCACTAGTAAGACCATGATTAACCCGAGATTCTTAGAGTGGGGTTCTTAGCGAAATATAGGAAACTGTCTCTTAACTTTAATTGAGAAAAACTAAGAACCGGCTCTTAAATAGATATTTTCTTATATTCCACTAAGAATCACATCCTAAGAACCCCCTTTAATGATGCTCTAATAGGCATTTCATATTTAAAGAGAAATTTAAGTCCACCCCAAAACAAATTTAAAGAAAAAAAATGAACACAACTTTCCATATCGAAAGAGTAGAAAGAGACATAAAAACTTGTGATTAGAGTTGTCAAATGGTCCCAACCGAGTTCAATTGGACTTACGCATCTAGATCCTTTCAATTTTTGCTAGTAATAAGACAGTGGTCTAAACAAATGTCAAAGACTAATAAGAGATCATGTTTAAATGGAGACACCCATTGATATCCAATAGTATTCATAATTATTTCAATTATTATTTACAGTTTTTTATCTAAAACTTTGAAATTACATTTTCCATCCGAAATCATAAAACTACATTTTCTCGCCAAAATACTTCTCGTCAAAACTGTAAAATTACGTTTTCTGCCAAAACAAAAAAAAAAAAATTCGGAAGATAATACTTTATTGTAAAAAATGTAAAATAATGTTTCCCGCCAAAACTGAGAAGTAACGGTTCCCGCAAAATCGAGAAATTCTGTTTCCCGCCAAAATTATAAAATTGTATTTCCCGCCAAAACCGTCAAATTGTTTTTCCCACCAAAACCGTAAATTTTGTTTTCCGCTAAAATCATAAAGTTACAATTTCTCGCCGAAATTATGTAATTACGTTTTTCCTCCAAAATTGAGAAATTATGCTTTTCCCCAAAAACCGTAAAATTATGTTTTCCCGTCAAAACTGTAATTTATGTTTTTCCGCCAAAACCGAGAAAATATTTTTTCTCGCCAGAACCGTAGAATTATGGTTTCCTGACAAATTTATGAAATTACGTTTTTCCACCAAAACTGAAATTACGTTTTTCCGCCAAAACTATAAATTACATTTTTCTGCCAAAATTACAAAATTATATTTTCCCACGAAACCCATAAAATCGTGATTTTGCCATAAAATCTTGATTTTTGCCGTTAAAACCGTAAAATTACGCTTTCCCTCCAAAACCAAAGCTATGTTTTCCTGCCAAAACTGCAAAATTACATTTTCTCACCAATATTGTAAAAACCGAGAAATGTGATGATAGCATAACATTTGAATCGTAGGAGGTTAGGCAAAATATATGGATGGATAGTGAAAACAATAGTTGTAGTAGGAATGTTGTCACCTAGTAAGGAAGTGAGAGCTAGCGTGAATACATCTGAGAAGTAGCGGTGGGATTTTACGGCTTGATTGAAACGACTCGATTCCTTTATGGTTGAGTCGATACTGTTCAAAATCTAGTACGATGAACGAAAAAAGCTACGATGAAAGCGTCCATTTGTTTCAACTCAAATGTAATAGATGGCAGCCTGCAATGCAAGAAGGGTGACATTTAGATGTTGAAATGGCATAGTCAAGTTGATAAGTGTTATAACCGAAGTATCCCAAACTCTCGAAGGGAAAATCCAACAACAAATTGCAGTAGGTCTCCAAATTTCCCTTGAGTAGAAGAAATAAAAGAAAATGTGGTTCCTGAACTTTAAGGAAGAGAGGCCCTGCCGGAGCAGGTACTAGTGAACTAATCTTCTTTGGTGTAGTCTGATGTTTATTCTTAGAATTTGGAATGATATGGTTAGGTACATCTGTAGAAAATCTTGGAGAAGGGAGACCAATAATGATTTCCTGTCAACAGAAGGGGAAAATCATCAACATTGTATGTAAAAAGAAGTCATGATTTAGAAACTCTATGGCTTCTTGGATCATTAGAAAGTGAAGAAACCTTCTCTTTTTCTTGATCCAGTGTGAATGTACGCCTTCCTTGAGTTAATCACAGGATTTAACGCGATGTAATGAGGAAGAGGATTCAGATCTTGGATAAGAGACTCTGTTTCAAACTAACTGATGAGAGAGCATTGAGGTTGATGTAGTAAAGATATGTTCTTCATTCCCAACAGGCTAAGTCCATAACAACCTAAGACTATGAAAAGACTGACCTGAATAATATAGGGTAAGACTGACCTGAATAATATAGGGTAAGACAGAGGACAAGCACTGAACTTCTACAGACTTCTCATTAGAAGTTGTGGGATCTAAAATATGATCTTCTGGTTCGGTAAGAAACATAAGACAGTTACGACTAATATGGCCCAGCTCTTTTCAATTAGAACTCGTATGAGGTACCCACAAATAGTCAGCCTGCCTAATTAAGTGAGTTTTTTTGGGTAGTGGTTTAGTTAAGTCCATCTCCGCTTTAACATGAGAGAAAACTAGACTAACCAAATTTATATTATATTCATATGTTTCCTTAGGGCTCCAAGAGCACCAACATTTCAACAAACATAAGTCAAGGGGACCATTGTCGAGATGAGTTCAAATTGGAATCACTTTAAGCAGAGAAGAATCATGAGCCATGGTACCCCATTGGTACGCATAAAACATTGATTCACCATTATATCAAACCCGTCTCTCCACAATATTTTGCCTGATCAAATCATTTGGTACTCTTACTTTTTTAGAGTTTCATAATGGGTTGGTGTAAATTTCAGTATGTTTGCCTTTGCTCCACATATGATTAATCATGTTTTGAATTTGTTTATAGGGAGGAGCTCTACCAAAAAAATAGCAAAAGATGAATTAATTGTGAATTTGAGCACCTTCTGAGTATATATCCTCCAAAATTTGAACAAAAAGAGAGCCAGTGATACTCATCCCAGCAGGACGTTGCCTTTTTAACGAATCTGTCAACCTTATTTCTGATTTTTTCCACAAGCGAGGCAGGCTTTGCTCCTATAATCATAATAGGAAAACTAGTATTTTTAGAGACAATGGTGTTGCTGCATCCTCACAAAGTAAGAGTAGATGTTGTCTTGTGCAAGGTAACTCCTTGTCAATCTGAAGCAGGATGGTTAGCTGACATGCTGAGTCTTGATTTAAAACGAGTTTGGTTATCATGAGCAGATAGCGCAGTTCCTGAAGAATTCTCCTTTTTTCCTGCTTAACTTCCCATTCTGAATACTAAAAAAAAGAGGAGATGTGTGCTTCGGTTGCAGTACAGTGAAACCTTTGAAGGGAACAGATCTATCATGATCTAAAGTAACACATACGGAAACATTTCCACCATGTAATAAAAGAGTATTAGAGACATCCTTAGTAGGGGAGAGGGAATCAATCATAACTGCATCCAACTTCTCTTTAGTAACTGAAACAATAAATACATATTTAGCTGAAATATAATTTTGTTAGAGAAATAGGACAAAACTCAGTGAGAAACAGAGCAGGATCCGGTGGACCATGTGGTTCCGGCGGCAGACAACCACAAAGAGTGGATGTTGGCAGGGGAAAGGCTGAAAACAAACTGTTAAGAAACCATTTGTTTTGGAAATTTTAGTAGATATAATTTGCTACAACTCAATAAAAGATGCTTATTTCTGTTTTCCTCACCATTCCTCTTACGCATAAATAATTTTTCCAACCAAACGTTAATATCACATCAAATTTAATATAACCCTATTTACAATACTAAATACTACTTACTTATTTTAATAATAGAATATTAAGTTAAATAAATATATATAATATAAATATATAATATATGTATTTAAATAATTTATTTAAATCTGTCAATTTAATTTTATTATATATTTGAAATAATATATATTATTTTATATTTTAGTTTAATATGTTTTATGTAATATAATTATATAATAGTAATTATTTATTATAAATATTAAATTGTGATAAAATTGTAATTTAATACAATAATTATAAAAAGATTTTGTGTAAAATTTGGTAATATAATTGGAGGAGAAAATTTTTTAGTATTAAAACAGTGTAATTTTAACATTATAATTATTCGCATATTGAACGACCTAAGTTTCAAAGACTTCTCTACCAAAAGTGCAACTAGCTAATATAAATAAAAAGGAAAAATAGGAGATGGACTAGATTACTTAAAGGAAAATTGGATTCAATAACACAAAAAACATAATTCACTATCTAACTAAAATTTCATCCTCTCTCTCTTTTTTTTTTCTCTTCATGACTCTTTCTTCTCTCTCTAAATCTAATTTTTCTTTTTTTTGGTTATTCCACAGATAATTCCTTACTTAATGTATCGATTTTTTTTTTGTTGTCAAGAAAAAACTTTTCAGAATATTAGATGAAAATGGCTAAGTTAGAGAATAAATGCAAGTAGGGGACGCACGTGGATCAGAACATAGAGATTGGCCAGGTTAATTATTACTTCATGTGGGCTAAATGGTTTTGCCATCAATTATGTAAATGGCTCCTTGGACCCTCCTCTCAAAGTTCTTAATTCAATTGCAATTTATGGAGAACAACACCAAATTAACATAATAGACGAAAATTCTTGAGTGGTCTTTTATGATATTCTAATCTATTCCGACAAAATATAGGACCAAGCTTAAGATAGTATATATACCAAATAACTTGATTGCATACAAATAAAACAAAAATATAGTTGAATTACATGCATTCTCTATTCTATAAATTCTTATGAATATACAAGTTAGTAAGCACCAAGCACAAATTAATTAATCAACATTCTACACCAACAATTGCATCGCTGCCGACATAAGTCATAAAACGTGGCGAGGACGAAAGTCATAGCTAAACAGTCAGGGGCGATGCTAGGTAGCAGACTATGGACCCATGCATGTGAAACACTAGTTTTTCAGTTTTTGATCATTAATTCATTTTATAAAGGTAAAATGAGAAAATTGTAGAGTATATGTATAGTGAGGTTGTATTAGTAAATATGAATGAGCTAGGTTAGCAATGTAATTACTATAAATATTGTAATCATGTTATCTAATGAATCATTCAGTCCCATACTATATGGTATCAGAGTAAAAATCCAGGGATCTGAAATTTTTTTAAGCCGCCAACCTCTCTTTTCAAAACTTCATCTTCTTCAATCTCTATTTTTCGTCTCCTCAGGTATCTTCATGTCTACATCACCGGCTTCCTCCAATGAAACAATCGCGATTTCTCTAACAACAAATCTGCTCAACATTAACATGACTAATATTGTCACAAAGTTGACATCTTCAAACTTTCTCATGTGGAGCCGCCAAGTCCTAGCTCTACTCAATGGGTATGATCTCTCGAGATACGTTGATGGTTCCGTCATCATACCACCACCAACCATCGACACCGATGGTGTTATCACAACCAATCCGGCGTATACGATTTGGAAGCGCCAGAACAGACTCATTTACGGCGCATTGCTTGGCGCCATCACAGTATCGATTTAACCAATACTCTCAACGACCACAACTTCGGCTCAGATCTGGGAGACTCTCTCAGCTATCTATGCAAAGCCGAGCAGAGGTCACTTCCTCCAGCTCCGGGAACAAATCAAACATTGGGAGAAAGGAACTAAAACAATCGACGCTTATGTGAAAGGTTTCACTACTCGATTTGATCAAGTGGCACTGCTTGGCAAGCCATATGATCTTGAAGATCATATCGAACACATCTTGGAAGGTCAACCCGAGGAATACAAACAGCTTGTTGTTCAAATCGGCAGCCATGACTCTTCTCCAACTGTTGCTGAACTCCACGAGAAGCTCCTGAATTATGAAGTCAAGCTTCAAAGCAAGAGCTCGACGATCATACCGATTACTGCAAATGCTGTGACACACCGCTCTTCCTCTAGTCAGAGCAACAATCACAACACTTACCAAGGGAACCGCCATAACAACAACCACAATCAACAAACGTTGCAACAAAGCAACAAAGGTTTCTCTCGCTCCGACCAGCCCACTCGCGGCTATCAAGGCCGATGCCAACTCTGTGATGTGCATGGTCACAGTGCGCGTCGATGCTTCCAGCTCCAACAAGGAAACACGCAGCTCAACTCTCCTATGAGCAATTACTCTCCTCAGCCTAGTGCTTGGCCACCGCGAGCAAATTTTGTAGCTGCTCAACAATACAATCCAAACAACTGGATTTTGGATAGTGGAGCAACACATCATCTCCCTACAGACCTTAACAATCTGTCGCTGCATCAGCTATATACTGGAGGCGAGGAGGTTACCATTGCCGACGGCTCTGCCTTGCTCATCTCGCATACTAGTTCTACCTATTTCAAAACTCCATCTAGCTTTTTTGCCTTGAATGATGTCTTATATGTTCCTAACCTCCATAGAAACCTTATCTCTGTTTATCGCTTATGTAATACTAATAATGTGTCCGTTGAATTCTTTCCTGCACACTTTCAGGTTAAGGATCTCAGCACGTGGGCAGATTACTCCAAGGCAGAACTAGAGATGAGTTGTACGAGTAGCCGGTTTCCAATCAAAACATCATTTCTCTCTTCACCTCTCCATCACCAAAAACGACCTTTTCTTCTTGGCATTCTCGATCGGGCCACCCTTCTTTACCTATTTTGCAAACTCTTGTTTCTAAGTTTTCATTACCTTTGTCTTCTTCAGAAAAATAAAACCCATATTCTCATTGTTTTATTAATAAAAGTCATAAGCTTCCTTTCTATACAAACTCTATTTCTTCCAGAGAACCACTCCAATACATCTATACAGGCGTATGGAGCTCTCCTATAACATCCATCGATCAGTTCAAGTATTACTTGGTGTTGGTAGATCACTACACTCGCTACACGTGGTGTTATCCCTTGAAGCAAAAATCGCAAGTATGAGACACATTCATTGTGTTCAAAGCCGTGGTTGAGGTTCATTTTGCCAGGAAAATAAGGAACTTGTACTCTTAATGGTGGCCAATTTGTGGCTCTCAGAAGCTTCCTCTCTTCTCATGACATCTCTCACTTCACCTCTCCACCGCATACGCCAGAACATAATGGAATTGCAGAGCGGAAACATAGGCATATCGTCGAAACCGGTTTGACTCTCCTTCATCAATCTTCACTACCAGTTGAATATTGGATCTATGCTTTTGCCGCAGCCGTGTATCTTATCAATCGTCTTCCCTCTCAAATTACTGACGCGGTCTCACCTTATGAAAAGCTCTTCTCAAAGTCTCCAAACTACTTGAAGCTGAGAGTTTTCGGGTGCTTGTGCTTTCCATGGCTCAAACCTTATAGAAAGCACAAGCTGGAAAATCGATCATTGCCGTGTATCTTCATGGGATATTCTCTCACACAAAGCGCATACTTGTGTCTACACTTGCCTACTGGTCGTATGTATGTTTCGAGGCATGTTCAGTTCGTGGAGACCCAGCTTCCCATCTTGATGCTATTAGATCTCAAACTCCTCAGACAGAAACCTCACCACCATCTTTCTCACCACCTATTCCGATTCCAATTTCGCCGACACCATTCGTACAACACAACTCGGTGCCTCCCCCGAGCCGAAGTCCTCACCTGCAACATTCATCACCATCGTTGTCTAATGACTCTGTCTTGCCAGAGCATAATAGTGATGCTGGTGCAGGTAATTCTTCAACGGCTACAACATCAAGTAGTACTCAGCGGTCTTCAGCAGGTAATCCTCCTTCTCTAAATACTACTGTTGACCCAACACCACCAAATACTTCACCTACTACCTCAAATAATCCTGCCACAAGCTCACCCGAACCACCGCCAGCACCCACAAATGTCCATCCCATGCAAACCTGAGCTAAGAACAAAATTACCAAACCTTCGAAAAAGCTCACCCTCCTAGCTACCACTCCCAAATTAAAACCCACCATACCCACCATTGCGAACCAGGCTATGCGAGATGAGTATTGGAGACACTCGATGTGCGATGAGTATAATGCTCAAATATCGAACAAGACGTTTGAACTCGTTCCTCGAGAACGCAATCAACATGTTATTGATACGAGATGAGTTCATACTATAATTTTTTTTGCCTAATGGTGATGTTGACAGGTATAAATCTCGATGTGTTGCTCGCGGATATACGCAGGAGTATGGCACTGATTATGCAGAAACTTTTAGCCCGGTCGTGAAGTCTATTACAATTCGTCTGGTGCTTCATCTCGCAGTTATTCTTGGTCAATAAAGCAGCTTGACGTCAATAATGCCTTCCTCCAAAGAACACTTTCAGATGAAGTTTATGTTACACAACCACCTGGCTTTGTTGATCCGGATCGTCCTCATCATGTGTGCCGTCTCTGGAAAGCTTTATATCGTCTTAAACAGGCTCCTCGCGCTTGGTACCAAGAACTAAAAACCTTTCTCTGTCAGATGGGATGAACTAATTCCACAGCAGACACCTCGGCGTTTATCTACATCGACGGCACCAATATCATTTACATTCTTGTCTACGTCGACGATATCATTGTCACGGATAGCAGCTCGAGCCTTGTCTCTGCGTGTATCCATGTCCTCTCCCAGCGCTTCTCCTTGAAGTAACCGACCGACTTGACTTATTTCTTAGGCATTGATGTCACACGGACATCCACTAGCCTACATATGATGCAGCGGAAATATATCATCGACCTTCTCGCGAAGGTAAATATGCAGGAGGCCCAACATGTCTCTACTCCGTTGCCAACCTTCCCAAAGCTAACTCTGACCTCTGGGAACGCATTAGACAATCCTAAGGAATATCGTATGGTGATTGACAGTCTTCAATATTTGGACTTCACTCGGCCTGATATTGCGTACAGTGTTAACCATCTCTCTCAATTTATGCATCGTCCTACAGACGAACACTGGAAGGCAGCCAAACGCATACTGTGATACCTTGCTGGTACATTGTCCCATGGTCTTTACATCAGCAAGCACTCTCCTCAGACATTACATGTGTATTCAGACACTGATTGGGCTGGTGACATGGATGACTACGTCTCCACCAATGCGTATATTGTTTATATGGGGTCAACTCCGATAGCATGGTCTTCTCGCAAACAGAGTGGTGTTGCTCGTTCTTCCACCGAAGCTGAATATCGCTCCGTCGCAAACACAGCAACAGAGCTTTGCTGGGTTTGCTCTCTTCTTACCGAGCTTATGGTTACATTAGACACCACCCCGACTATCTACTGTGATAACATTGGAGCCACGTACCTGAGTGCTAATCCAGTTTTCCATTCACGGATGAAACATCTAGCACTTGATTTTCACTTTGTTCGTGATAACGTCCAATCCGGTGCTCTCCGCGTAACTCATGTCTACACTAAGGATCAACTGGCAGATGCACTTACCAAGCCTCTTCCTCATGCTCGATTTAAAGAACTTATGGACAAGATTGGTGCGAGCAATCTCCCTTCATCTTGTGGGGGTGTGTAGAGTATATGTCTAATGAGATTATATAGTAAATATGAATTAGCTAGGTTAGCAATGTAATCACTATAAATATTATAATCATGTTATCTAATGAGTCATTCAGCCCCCATTCTATAAAAAAATATATTAGAAATACATTCATTCATTCATAGTTTACAAAAAAAAAAGTACACTCATTCATCCATTTTATAAGCTTTGTGCACCCAGTAAAATCTAAATCTAGATTCGCCACCAGTGGTGGAGGTACATATGACCCATGTGAATCGAAGGATTTTTTTTTTTTTACTTGTGTTTTTACAGAGAAAACTAAACAAAATATAGTAAAATAGGCTTATTGACCCATATGTAATATGTGCTGGCTCCTCCACTGTTCGCCACTGTAAACAATACAGAGGGATAACAATCACGACATGTCTTTCCAATCCTGTCATGCATTTTTGTAGTCTTGCACCACTACCGTTGCATGCTCCTCTTCGCACTCCAATTCTTCGTCACTGAACACCTCCATTGCGTATCATTAAATACTGTCAATAATCAATATTCGCAACTCCTTGTTAGGACAATCATGACCTTTGAAGCAATTTTATTGGGATAGAGTCGGTGAAGAGTATTCTCGTTGAGAGAATATCTCGACATTGCAGTATATTCGGTTGTTAGAGTATATTGAGAGATAAACATGTATCTAATAGGTTACAATTATCTTGTGTATATAAGACTAACATGAGTCTTCGTTGTAAAGTATCACGTTCAATACAAAGGATTTACAGATCTTTTATGGTATCAGAGCCTAAGGCATGTCAGGCGCCGACGGAAAACAATTACAAAGCAAGGTGGAGGGTACGGTGAGCAAAACCGTGACGTCTCCATACACTTTGGCAACAAAAGACGATCCAGAGAATGTGATCACAAAGGTTGTCTTCGATGGAAGAAACTATGACGAATGGGTGAGGAAGATGAAGACCGGTCTTCGCGCAAAGAAGAAGTTAGGTTTCATCGACGGAACGGTGAAGGCACCAAAGGAAGGGTCCGACGAAGAAGAAGATTGGATGACTGTAAACGCCATGGTGATATCTTGGATCTTTAACACCATTGATCCAAAACTTAGGTCCAGCATCACTCATCGAGAGATAGCTAAGGATCTATGGGATAGTATCAAGGCGCGTTTCAGTGCAAAGAGTGAAGTTAGAGTTCAGCAGTTGAAAGAAGAACTGATGAACCTGAAACAGAGAGATATGTCGCTTGAGACTTATTATGGGAAGCTGCAAGTGATATGGGAGGATCTCTCAAACTATGAGTTCAAGCCGGCATGTAGTTGCGGAGGATGCAAATGCCAGGGCTGTACTTGTGATTTTGTGCGCCAAATGGAGATAGGACGAGAGAGAGAGAAGCTCCATCAGTTCTGTCTCGGACTGGATGCGTCGTTATATGGAAACATACGAACGGCTATTGTTAACACTGATCCACTGCCAAGCGTTGAGAGCGCTTATTCCATGGTCTATCGAGAAGAACAGATGAGGTCATCGGATCGTGATCGTGTAAAAGAAGTTAGAGGAGAGGCAATGGCTTTTGCAGTGAACTCAAGTGGAGGACAGTTTCGAGGAGACTTTCGAAACAGCAAAGGGAGTCACTGTACTCATTGCAACAAAAGCGGTCATGATAATGCAACATGTTATCAGTTGCATGGATACCCAGAATGGTGGCTCGAAAAATATGGGAAAGGAAAAGGAAGCAAATCCCCTACACAAGGGAATACGCCTGTGACGAAAACCAAAGGGAGTTACGGAAGAGGAGCAAGCGTCAACTCAGTCTCTCATGTGGTAGCTCCAGTTGATGCTCATGCGGTAACCGGGCTGACAAAGGATCAGTGGGAAAAACTTGTGAAACTGCTTGGAGAGAAACGAGGAGACACGAGGTGATTGGATTTTAGATAGTGGTGCATCTCATCATATGACAGGATCGGCAGATTGTTTGTTTGATGTACATTCTGTTCCTCCATGTCTAGTCGGGCTTCCGAATGGAAAGTTGGTGATGGCAGATCAGGAAGGCAGCGTCAGTTTAACTGATACTCTTATGCTTCACAGTGTGCTATATGTGAAAGAACTGAAGTGCAATTTGATATCGGTTTCACAGCTTATTGATGAGCTGAATTGTGTCGTTCTGTTTGCTAAGACATGTTGTCTATTGCAGGACCTCACGCTGATGACTCCGATTGGAGTGGGTAAAAGAAAGAACGGCGTCTATTTTCTTCAAGGAGTGGAGTCGGTGAAGAGTGTGAAGAAAGTAGGCGCTAAGGAGTCGCTGGAGCTGTGGCACAAGCGACTTGGACATGCATCAGAGAAAAGAATAAGGCAATTGCCAGTAGTTGATAGTGGTGGTGTTGAGCTTTCAGTTTGTGATATTTGTTTTCGGGCAAAACAATGTAGAACTGAATTTCCTTTGAGTATCAATAAAAGCAAAGACATTTTCGAGCTTATTCATGTTGACTTATGGGGTCCTTATAGAACACAGAGCTTGTGTGGATCTTACTATTTTCTTACGGTGGTTGATGATTTCTCAAGAGGAGTATGGGTGTTTCTCTTGGTAGATAAAACGCAAGTACAACAGACACTGAAAGATTTCATAGCTTTAGTGTTGCGACAATTCAAGAAAGATGTGAAAACGGTACGGTCTGATAATGGAACAGAGTTCACATCCATGAAGAAGTTCTTTACCTCGAACGGCATAATACACCAGACCTCGTGTGTTGGAACTCCCCAACAAAATGGAAGAGTGGAGAGGAAGCACCGACACATCTTGAACATCGCAAGAGCACTCATGTTTCAAGGGAAACTTCCTACTCAGTTCTGGGGAGAGTGTGTTCTTGCGGCTGCTCATCTCATTAATAGAACTCCCTGTGAGATTCACAAAGGAAAAACACCATATGAAATCATATTTGGCACTTCGCCAAAGTATGACGAGCTAAAGGTAGTAGGCTGTCTTGCCTACGCACACAACCAGAAGAGAGATGGGGACAAGTTTGCAAGCCGCAGTCGTCGTTGTGTTTTTGTAGGCTATCCTTATGCTAAGAGGGGTTGGACACTGTTTGATCTAGATAAAGAAGAGATTTTTGTGTCCAGAGACGTTACGTTCGTTGAGGAGTCGTTTCCTTTTGCTGAGCTATCATCACCTAAATCACCTAAAGATGCAGACTATGAAGGGAATAAACTGGTAGACTATGAGACCGTGCAGTTTCATGAGGATGATGACGTTAGAGTTAACGCAACTGATGCAGGGATTGGTGATCTGGTGGGGTAGAGAATACCAAGAGTGGTGATACTGAAGTTGCCCTCGAAGATGTAACAGTCACATGACAAATCAGACGAAGAAACAACTGAAAAAGCCCATGAGGAAGTGACAAATGACGATCAACATGATAAAGAAGATACAAGTGTGACAGTGATACAACAAACAGAGGAGGTAACAGAGGAGCTGGGAAGAGGGCTGCGTGAGAAGAAAATACCTGCACGATGCAGGATTATATATTAAACACTGTTCAACGACAAGAGGACCATGCTGGTGGAGAGTATGAGTTTGAGTTCGACTCACTGTATGGGATAGAGCAGTTCTTGTCGTGCGATCGTTTCTCAGCAGCACACACTGCTTTTCTAGCTGCAGTTACAGAAGGGGTAGAACCAAGATCATTTGCTGAAGCTATGCAAGATAAACGGTGGAGAGATGCAGCCGGTTTTGAGATAGTAGCACTTGAGGAAAATGGCACATGGACAGTCGAGCATCTTCCTCCAGGAAAGCATGCAATAGGATGCAAATGGGTTTTTAAAATTAAGTACAACGCTGACGGCACAGTTGAAAGATTCAAGGCGCGTCTTGTGGCACTTGGGAACAGGCAAGTAGAAGGGCTTGACTACTTTGAGACTTTCGCACCAGTTGTAAAGATGACAACAGTGAGGCTGTTCCTAAAGATTGCGTGTGGACGAGGGTGGGACTTACACCAGATGGACGTCCACAACGCGTTCTTGCACGGCGACTTAGATGAAGAAGTGTTCATGAAGCTGCCACCAGGTTTTCACGCTCCAGAGAAGGGTATGGTGTGTCGCTTGCGCAAGTCATTGTACGGGTTAAAACAGTCGCCGCGTTGCTGGTTTGCGAAGTTTGCAAAGGCACTGTTTGACTACGGTTTTTCACAGTGTGGAGCTGATCATTCTCTGTTCTCTCTGATTACAAGTAAGAAGGAACTTCATGTTTTGATATATGTTGACGATCTGGTCTTGACAGGAAGCTCAAATGAGGTTGTTCAGGAGTTCAAGACTTATCTAAGCAATAAGTTTCATATGAAAGATCTAGGAAAACTGAAGTATTTCTTGGGGATAGAGGTGGCTAGAAGCCAGGAGGGGATGTTTCTGTCACAGAGAAAGTATACTCTGGACATTTTAGCTGACGTTGGATACCTTGGTGGAAAACCCGTTGAGTTCCCTATTGAGCAAAACCATCAGCTTGCTAAGTCTACCGCTCAGCCTCTGCAAAATCCGCAACAGTATCGACGCTTAGTAGGGAGACTGATCTATCTCTCTGCAACTCGCCCGGATCTTGCTTATGCAGTACACACTCTCTCACAGTTTATGCAGCGACCGACACAGGAGCATTGGGATGCAGGGTTACGAGTTGTCAAGTATCTGAAAGGATCTCCTGGTCAAGGTATATTGCTTAAGTCAGACTGCAACTTTCAACTCACAGCTTGGTGTGACTCGACTGGGCAGGATGTCCAATAACAAGGAGGTCACTAAGCGGCTGGCTAGTTCAGTTGGGGGATTCACCTGTCTCGTGGAGGTCTAAGAAACAAGAAGTGGTTTCTCGTTCCTCTGCGGAAGCAGAATATCGCGCAATGGTGGAGGCATTATGTGAGCTAAAATGGATCAAGAACGTTCTCTACACGATGGGCATTGAGCATCAAGGGCCGATGAATCTTTATTGTGATAGTCGCTCAGCTCTGCATATTGCGGCCAACCCGGTTTTCATGAGCGAACTAAGCACGTTGAGTTGGATTGTCATTTCATTCGGGATGACATACAGCGCGGTGTGGTTCGAACGAAACATGTGTCTACGGTGAACCAATTGGCAGACATTTTTACGAAGGCGCTTGGCGGGAAGATGTTTCAATCATTTCTTTTCAAGTTGGGCATTCGTAATCTACATGCTCCAACTTGAGGAGGGGTATTGGGATAGAGTCGGTGAAGAGTATTCTCGTTGAGAGAATATCTCGACATTGCAGTATATTCGGTTGTTAGAGTATATTGAGAGATAAACATGTATCTAATAGGTTACAATTATCTTGTGTATATAAGACTAACATGAGTCTTCGTTGTAAAGTATCACGTTCAATACAAAGGATTTACAGATCTTTTAAATTTCCATCACATTGGAAACAAATATGATCATCCCTTCTTTTTGAATCTAACTCAGCATTTCTGAATCTTCGTTAAGGTCTCTGAATGTTCTCCTTGGATTGACCAGTTTCAACGACCACCAGTGGTTGAGATTTACCTTGATATTCGAAATTAGAACCACTAACCTTAGTCTCTTAGGTCTCGTGAATCAGATTTCTAATTTCCACAAACCACTCTGCAAAACAGTTGTTTCCAACCGTAAAACGACTGCAATGTGATTCTAATTATGTTTCACTGTATCAATGATAAAGTAACGAGAATGGGAAAGTACACTTTATTGATAAGAAAAATCGATTACAAAAAATAAAGATCACGATCTCATGTCGATCGGATCTATGACATTATCTTAGTCACCATCTAGCAGCTTATATTGCTATGGTCATTATATACAAAAGAAATTTAAGTAAAAAAAAGTAAACATATGCAAATCTTTAAACTAAGTCTTCCATCTTCAGTATTATTTAACGACAAAAAAATTGGAAAAAGATAGAGAGACCGCAGTTTCCTTTCTTCTAGTCCAACTCATCGGCTGCCTCAGCCCTCAACCTTTCTGCTGTTTTATTACGAGGTTGCTCAACACCTCCTTTATTTGTCTCTACCTTACCATACTTGGTCTGATTATTTTTGTCAGCATTTTCACTACCTTTTCTTTTGTTTTTGCTGCTTTTATCATCACCACTTCCCCCTTTAGATTTAGCAGAGCCATGACGCCCTTCTTTACCACCATTCTTCTTCTTCTTTGATTCTCCTTTTTTGTTTTTCTTATTATCGCTCTCCTTTTTCTTATTATCGCTCTCCTTTTTCTTATTATCGCTCCCCTTGTCAGAATTTTCATTACTTTTTGTGGAAGATTTTGTTTCAACCAATATTCGCGGTCCTACAGATTTTGATGAAGATTCCATGCTAATTTCATCTGCTTTCTTGGCGATTCGAGTAATTACATCAAGCCATTTTAAGATCCCATCTTTTATTTCTTTTTGTTGTTTTGTAGTTACTTTTAAGGTTCCGTTTATCTCTGTTTTGTTATTCTTCCCACCGGTAATCTTCTCACCAATAGATTGCAATATTTTGACGGTTTCCATGGCTTCAGTTTTCTCCTTCTGTAGCTTATTCACCTAAGTAAACCAAAGGAACCAGAACTTTTATTAGGCCATAACTTTTAGGACAAGTCATTTGATTTTTAGGTTTTCTCTCTCGTTTTTAGGGTTTCTATGTTTTGTGTTTTGTACATCAAACAAGAACCGACTTTCTTTTTATCTCGAATTCGATTCGGCCTGGGGTGAAAAGTAAACCAATAATATTATATTTTAGCCTTAGACTGGCACATGTCGGTTTTAATTTATGCATAAACCCTAATAAATTGTATAGAACTTTCTCGGTTTTATGGACACAACAAATGCAAAATATTTGATCACTTACCTTTCCTCCCTTAGATCCATTTTCATCAGAACCTAGAGCTGATATGGCCTGGAAAAGGCTACCTGCCTTAGCCTTCATGTGAGACTCATGATCCTCCACTTTAGAAACCGAGCATACGCACTTGGAAAATGCATTAACGTTTTCGAAGAAGTGCCTAAACTTCTCTGTCTTGGCGCATTCTTTTTCGAGGTCGGCCACGAAAGTAGACACAACCTTAACAGTATAAGGCTCGACATCACCCACACTTATTGGACCTCCGGTCTGTGGTAAAGCAAATTTAATTTTTACGTGAGCTGAAGCTACATTGAAGAAGGTTACGGTTGCAAGAAGGATCGTAAAACATAACAAATTCTGAGTTCTTGACATTGTATGAGAAAAGTATGTAGATTTAGATTTTTGTTTAATTTTTGAAAACTAAAGATTTCTTATATAGAGATATGAAAGTACTCTATTTTTGGAATCACGGAAATAAGGGATTAATTGAAGATAAATTGGTGGATAGAGAGGAGAGGTGAAAAGAAATAGTAAAGAACCTAAGACTATAATCATCTGTAGTTTTTAATCGAGTTTCTCGAAATATAAATTTAGCGTTAAAAACATGTTGGCCATTGAAAAATGACATGTGGACTGATAATTTCTCATAGCGATCTCTCTCATAGAATAATGGATGGACAATTTGTCAAAAATTGACCAAAAAGTTTAATTTAAACACAAATTGTCCAAATTCAATTAAATGCAAAAGTATATAATCTAAAAGTTAGTAAAATTACAACTATCTACTTATAACCAAAAAAAAACTATAAACACTTTTACAATTATAAACCCAGAGAAGTTTTATCGAGAAAATAAAGTTTTCTACAAGAATATTTCTGCGAAATCTACTCATTTCAAGAATATTTCTCGAGAAATTTACTTATGTATTTAATATTAAAATTAATTTATTAAATTTTGAAAATATTTTTATGAAAAATAAATTGAAATCATGTAAATTTAGATTTAATTAAAAGAATTACTTTTACCATAATTAAAAGAATTATTAAATTTAATTAAAAGAATTACTTTTACCATAGATGAGTGAATATAGATTGTAAGTCATGAGTATACATTGGTTTGAATATGGTAACATATGCTCAAGTAATGTTAGAATTTTTAGGGTTAAATTTTGGAATCTTAAATATTTATTTTGAAGTTAAAATTTGACATATAAGTGTTTAGTTGTGTATATATTAAATATTTTATAAGTCGATTTTATATTTAATGAGGTGATCATTGCTATTTAGTTAAACTATTAAATTTTAGGGCTTATGGGTAGAAGACTTCTGGGATGTAAGAGCATTTAGAGTTAGGCTCTTCATATAAGTTTGTTAAACTGTAATGCACTAACATATTTCTAGAGAAGTTTTCCACACTGAAAATTTTAACCTAATTGGAAATTTTGTCTTCTTATATAAATAAAACTTACACAATTTTTATGTTTCTCTCAAGTGATTGGAAGAAAAGTGTAATGTTTCTCTTTCTAAAATTCTTTAAACTCTCTCTAATCTCTTTGAATTTGAAGACACCAAATTTTATATCAATTTTTCATCTCTTTGTGTTTTTCTTTTTCTCACAATTTTATCTTATTTTTGCAGGTTTTTAATTCCATGATTTTCATCTTTCTTTCTATAAAGGTAGATCTATAAATTTTAAATGTGTATTTTTGTTTGTTAAGTTCGTATAATACAATAGATTCAATCTAAATGTTATTTTTATTATAATTTAAACATAAAATTCAATTATAAGATTTTACAGCCACCCATGAGGGAAGAGATTTCTTTTGTTAAAGAAAAGAAGGGGTTTTCGGATGGCTGAAATTTTGTAATGAAAGAAGTCACTTGTGAAGCCATTTTTAAAGTTTTTGGATATGCATATTTTTCAGATCTAAAGACAATATATCATACTTCAGATTTCATTAGAATACTTCACTAGCATACTTCTCCAATTATCTAAAAGTTTTCTATGTAAATTTCCAAAATTGATAACATTTTGAGTCCAAATGTTTACAAACCGCACCGCACAGTAGTCAATATTAACAAAAATCTCTACATATAGTTATATATATATATATGTTTTGTTACTATTACGACTGCGCCGCTGTTGTTCGGTAATTTTCCCCCATATTGCTATTTAGACCCTTTCTTCTCACCAATTATTTAACTTATTATTATCTCGCCTACAACTCACTTAATTATTATTAAATATACAGTCTAGCTTAACACACTATCTAAATATTTTAAAAACAAGATATCTTGAAAGATATTCTTAGTATCTTTTATAATATCACATTTTAATAATATTTTTAATATCCTTATTTTAAAAATGTAAATATATATATTTATTTTTATATATTTAATTTAAAGAATATTTTCAAAATTAATATTAAGTATTATTGTAAATTAATATTAATTCATTTTGATTTATAGAATAATAATTCACATTTCTCTAATATTTATATATACATAATTTATATTCATAATTAAATTACTACACAAAATAGTAAATATTAAATAACTTAAACCATTTATTAATATTTTATAAATTATAAAATTAAATTATTACATATACATATAATAACATAGTAACATATATTCATGAACTTTTCAACATAATTAAACTTATGAAAACAAAATATTAAGATAGGTATTTACAATAATGCATACTTTAATATTCATATTTATATATTAGAATATTAAATAATAATGTAATATTTTAATTTGATAAAATACAATAATAAATTAAATTTATATTAATATTAATTATTTGATTATATGATACATCGAACGATAGGGTATGTTTTACAATTATAGGTTTTTTGGAATATTTCATTAATATTTAAATATTTATCATGTATGAGACGGGTTGAATGACATATAGTTAATTTCTATTATAATAAAATAATATATTACCAATATAAAATGTTAGAATTAAATTCATATTAGAATTTAAAGCTTTAAAATATAAGTAAAATTAATATGAGGTATGTAGAAATTAATTATCTTATTTTTCTAAACTTATATTTATACAAATTTTAATTTAACTACACATACTTTAATTTTTTTTATTAAAATACATATGTTTAAAAAATTTATTTTCACTGAACAATTATTTGAATAAAAATTATTGCAACATATGTTTAAATAATTATCAAAATACATATGTTTAAAAACTTATTAAATATATATGTTTAAAAAATATTTGAATAAAAATTATTTCATATAATTTACAACACACATAAAATATATAAGTTTAAATATCTGACAACAAAAAATTTAACAAAATAGTTTTGCATTGGACTTATATAGTTAACTTTTGCAACTGAACAAATATGTAAAAAAGGATATTATGACACATTAGCAAACATAAAACATCATCTTCAAAGTTTTTATGAGACTCTCATTAGCTAGACACATAATAAACAACTTCATCACTATATACAATAAGTTATAAAATTCATTCAAGAGGTCCATAATTGAAATATACACATGAAGGAACAAGAAGATCTTCAAAATTCATTTTCAATTTTGAGAAAACAATTTAATAAAATTAACGAAGAGGAAATCTTAATAAATCTACCCACATCAGACTTTTCCAGCAACCTCATGTTTAAGTTATTTTTGCAATTACAAATAACGAACTTCTTGAGAACTCTTTCTTTGTAAATAATTGGATTACTTTTGTATTTGGATAAATTTTTAATTTTACCAGAGAAAATTTCTAGATAAATTATTGTAGATAATGTATTGGGGTAAATTATCGGATTAATTTTGTATTTTTTTGTATTAGGTTAATTTTGCAGTTGACCAAAATTTTACGAAATTTAATTTTTTCATAGAAGACTACCGGAAAAATCTGTTGTGAGTAGACTTCTGGAAAAACTTTCCACTGTCACATGAAATCCTTGACGTATCGCGAAAAATCTGCATATGTTAGTTTCGTAATTGACCATGTTTGACTTTATAGGAGAAATTTCTCGAAAAGCCTTCTATGAAAAAACTTTCCAAGAAATCTGTTTTCAATACAAAGGGTTTGACCATGTTTGACTTTAGATGCGAAAACTTCTCCAAAAGGCTGCTAATTAATTAATTTTTAAAATTAAATGTTTTATAATTTTTTTCAGTTACAAAACTGACTCTAAAAGACATTCTACAACACTTCTAACACTTCATGTGATAATAAGAAAACTTTTCAAGAAGTCGTCTACTAAAGTCAGACTTTTTCATAAGTTCTCTCTGGAAATGTCTTAAAAGTTTTAGTCAATTGCAACACTAATTAACCGAGTTTTCAGAGACTTCTCTAAAAATCTATTCTAGAAAGAAAAGTTAGCAGACTTCTAAAAAAGTCTTCTACAAAAATCACACAAAATATTTAACTGTAAAACTAACTTATGCATTGACGAGAAGATTTCCCAAGAAATATGGGAAATCTTCTCGACGTAGAAGACTTCTTCAGAAGTCTTTTATGCGAAGCATATCTGAATTTTTGCAATATAATACCTAGATCTAGTGAAAGTTCGTCCTTGACTTCTCCAAGCCTCTAAAACTTATTAAAAGTTGTTTCAAAAAAAAAAAAGATAACCACAAGTTATTGACTAAAAGTTATCAATTCCGATTTATTTTAATGAAAACTAGGTATTTTCCAACACCATGTGCAATAATTAAAATTCTAAATTTAAATTATATTTAAAATAAATTTTATTATTATTTTCAATTTTATTATTTTCTTAACAATATTTTATTATAAATTTTATTTAATTAAACATAAATTAAAGATAAAATAAAAATTTTGTTTATTTTGAATTATAATTAAGAATATATATGTACATATT
This sequence comes from Brassica nigra, assembly GCA_016432835.1. Classification (NCBI taxonomy): domain Eukaryota; kingdom Viridiplantae; phylum Streptophyta; class Magnoliopsida; order Brassicales; family Brassicaceae; genus Brassica; species Brassica nigra. The sequence goes on along the minus strand of CM028245.1, from coordinate 17,704,715 downwards.
TAAATTTATAATCTTAGATAGATTTTTTATCTATTTTTTGCATAAAGTATATTAAATCAATTTGTATGAAATTAATAAAGAAACTTTGATATAAAATTTGTATAATTATCAAAAAAGTAAAACTAAGCAGTGTTTCTAAAATTTGTTGATATATAAAAGAAACTAATTGTATTACGATTAAAAATTTATAATTTAAAAATTTGTAAAAACGTTGAAAATATTTCTAGTAATAAAGTTGTATAATTATATAAATAGAAATAAATAATATTTCAAAATTTGTAAATACTATTATATTTTTATTGTTATATTACTTAATGTCATATTTAAATTGATCTACTTTAATGTTGATGTATAATTTACTACCATATTCTAAAATATTTACCAAAAATATAAATACACATTAAATGTAATTATTCATGTCACATTTAATTATAGCCCATGTCATCAGTTAGTATGACATGTCATATTTATTTAGTGAAAGTGATTGTAGAGAAGACATTTGTCAAAATCACTTTCCAAATAATGTACGGGGATATATTCTTGAAATCCAAATTTTAAGTTTTAAGGATGAAATGAAAGAGGATATGCAAGATAAATTATTTATGTATGTAGGAGAAAATAAGAAGATGTATAAATTAACTTTTAGTATTAGAGCTTGGTTTTCGGTTTTAATGGTGGTTGGTGATATCGAAGATAATGACATTTCGCATATAAGTGATGAATTGAAGATTTCTGAGTAAAATATCATATATCAAAAATAAAAAAATATATTGATAATAGTATTTACGTAATTAGTTGAAATTGTAAGGTGAACAAGAAAAGACAAATATACAAAAAGGTTAGTTTTTTTAGAGAAGTCTTACGACGACAAACCCTAGTAGATGGAGTGGAGGAAAAACTTACCTTCAGAAGCGGATGAGTTACGGTTCACCAGAGCAAACGACAACAACTGTTAGAGGTCTGAAAAATCGAACGAATATAAGTGTTAGACAACTCAAATAAGTCTCCAAAAGTCAAACCTTGATAAATCAAGTAGAAAGAAGAAAAACTTACCAGCAAGAATACCAATGACAATTACGGTTTAAGATCTGGAAATAGAAAAGGGTTAATCTACTAAAATAACCCATTCTACTATGAAGGAGGAACTATTACCGGCGATGGTCGACCAATGACGCTCTACGGTGGAGAGGATGGCGGAAAAATACACGTTTCGGTGGAAATAGCCGAATAGAGATATGAGCAACAATTATGTTTTTTTATTATTTACCAACCAAAAATGAAAAAAAATATATTTTTTAAATGTCCAATCATTAATCTGGTTTGGTTTAAGTTAATTTGATTGTGTTCAAACCGAACGTAAAATTTACAGTTAGGTTAAAAAAATTTGGTTTGGAAGACTTCAATGAGAATTCTACTAGTGCATTACAGTTTAACAAACTTATTGAGAAGTATTCTAGTCCTAGATTCACCATAGGTTTCAGAAAACTTCTTAAAAAATCTGCCAATGCATTACTCCCTCCGTTTCTAAAAGTAAGATTTTTCCGATTTTATTCTTGTTCCATAAAGATAGATTTTCTATATTTTTAAGGTACTTTTGTATACTTTTAAAAAACATTAATTGTGAAAATTTGAATTGATTAAATTTTATTGGTGACTGATTATTGGAAAATGTAAAAGAAAATAAATAGTAAATCAAACTGCAAACATTTATTATATTCTTAATAAGCGTGAAACTCTAGAAAATCTTATTTTCGGGAACGGAGGGAGTACATGTTAAAAGACTTCGTTGGGAAGTCTCCTTACTCTAGTGCATAACTACTTGTCAGACTTCTATATGAAATATCTTACCCCTAAACCCTAAAATAAAATATTTTAATGCAGATATTAATAAACCTTTCATTAACAAATTATCAACTTTAAAGTGCTTAATGTAAACAAAACCTAACACTTATATATCAGATTTTAATTTCAAAAAAATACTCATAATTCCAAAATCTAACTCTAAAGTTACAAACATTACTTGAGCATATGTTACCAATACCAGTTTTGAGTTGGTCTAGTTGATAAGCCCTTTGGTTTCCGATAATGTATGGACCATGGCTGTAACACCTCCGACCCGTTCTAGGCATAGGTCGACCCACCGGCCAACAATCAAACAAGAACATGACCGATGGCCCGACTTTTCCACCATGGGTCGGAAGAGTTACATGACGGGCTAGGGACGAACCGATCAGTGTCACAGAATTATTTTGCAACTTAGACCAATCCATCACCTAACACGTACCGCTAAATCCAGGCTTAAGGATTTGGTGTGTGATGGATGAATGAAAATGTTGAGAGGGTGAAGGGTTTATATAGAAATCGCCAGCGAGTCAGACGGTGCCATCCAAGCGGCTGTGTGTCGCCCCGCATGCTTCTAGTCGCATGCGTTGCGACACACGGGCGTCCACATACCCTGATTCATGCTTCCTTTACATGCCAGAAGACAGCACCACTTCCAGATGTCTCTCAGCATGTCTTGGGTTCATGCGTCGCGAAACACGGGCTACTGGATGTCAGCTCCCATGCGCTGGTTGCAGATATGATGACATGTAGTGCTTCTGGGTGTCAAGATGCATGGAACTGCTTCATGCACGTCTACACCTCCTTCTTATGTTGACACTCAGCAGGTTAAATGGTTGACACCACGTCCTGATCCCTTAGATTAAGCCACCTCGAGCTTCTCGGTCGATTTGCGCTATTTCGGCCCTTCTAGTGAATTTTTCGTCCCGCGATCAATCCCGAATATTTTTCCGCTCCCATTCCGATGAGCTAAATAAATTTAATAAAATCCAAAATATTTCTGATCTTGACATAAAATATTTTCCAAGCCTCCGGCTTCCTCAAAAAAAATCCATAACACCGAAATTAGCAATTTTTGCGAATTTTGGGTTTTCCCGTCGTGCTTCGATTCCCGTCGTGCTTACTTTCCGTTGTGCTTACTTCCCGTCCTGCTTATATTCCCGTCCTGCTTCCGGCTTCTAAAATCATATTTTAATGATAGTAAATCTTTTTCCGGGAAAACTTTCGCGGTGAGAAACGTCGGCTTCAAAAACGTCGTGCTTCTAAAACGTCGTGCTTCCAAAATTTTTATTCTTCCAAAACATCCGTCCGATCAATATAACACCTTCTCTAACAGGGTTGAGCAGCTTAAGGTTCCTTCACGATCAATTCTTCGACCACTTCGTTCTTCGAAATTTCTCGATCGACCCTTCTTGCCCGCGGTTCGGCCACTATGTGATGCTCGACCAATCTTCTGTTTTCTCTGAACCATGTCAAGTTTTTCGTGATGGAAACTTAACATTACTCAAGATGTTTTGATCCCCAAAAGCTCGGCTCCAAGTTACGACTTCTCGATCTCGGCCATTTTACCCCTTCTGGCGGGTTATTACATTCTCCCCCCTTAATAGAATTCGTCCTCGAATTCTTAGGTGTGCAACTGCTCAGCTTCACGACATGCTCTTTCTGGATGGAGATTTCTCCTTGGATCACTTCGTCTCGCGGTCTCCATTCTGATTTCAGATTCTGAACTCTCTCCATCTCGATACATTCCAAAGCACTCGCCTTGGTCTTGAATCCTTTCCTTTCTTTACTTTGTGATTTTCCATGTTTCACTCATTCTGAACTCGTCTCCATATCGCTCTGCTCTGTCCACCACTTGTCCATTAAGTTTGCTCCTCAAGGTCACCACAATCGTCTTCATATCTCTTTACTCGAATGATCACTGAGTTGTCCTCTTACTTTTACTCTGCCACAACACTCATTTCTCATGAAACGATCTTGTCCATCTGCGTCTCTTATTACTCCAACCATTTTTTGATCTCTCCTTTCTTTGATACTGATGAAGTCCTTCCCAAAGCAGTCTTGTTCCCCCTTGTCTAGTCCATACCACTGTCCAGTCCTCCGAATCTTCACTCTTTCTTTTTGGGTTTTTGGCTTTAAACTCTTCTCACTTTAAGGTGTCTATCCTTAAAATTCCGATCAACGAACACACAACAAGCTGCAACTTAAAAGAACACTTCCTATGCAAGTTAGCCAAAACCTAACAAATACTAACAACTCAACCTAACTGCAAATTCTAACCAAACAACTAATTGCAAAAATCTAACCAACCATCTAATCACTAAACTAACCAGCAACCTAACGGTTCTAATCGCACAACCTAGCAAATCTAACTAGGCAATCTAACCACGTATCCTAGGTTCCAAAACCTAGTCCGAAAAGGCGGTCTAATTCTAAGGTTCTAATGATACTAACAATTTGCGTGATATTTCAACCGTTGTAAATGTTTTGTTAAGCCATATGTCCAAGCGCTCACTATTTATCATCCTGTGAACCACATATTTCAAATACGCAACAATCAAACAAGAACATGCATACTTGAATAATATGGTCACATAATTATTTAATAGATAACACAATAGATAACCATTTTCACTATAAAACACATCCTTCCATCAAATATATACATGATAGAAAAACATCCTTTATCGTTACCGATGGTATATCATACAACAAAAAGGACATAAGCCGTCACAACACACTACAAAAGTCGTACACCGATATCACAAAAAAAGTTAGTACCCTACTTACCAGGTCCTAAGTGTCTAAGGACGCCATTTATAAAGTAACATAGCGCATTTGGGGCAGCGCCCCCACTCCGTCGATCCCGCTTCAGGCTGTGTACAAGGTAGGTAGGGTATCTCCATTATCTTCATGTATCTCGTGCAAACGGCTGCAAGATGCCCCGCATCTCCACAAATGCAACACATCTGGTACAAATACGATCCACCAAGATTGGTCATAGTATGATATGGGTGTCTGTGAGGATCCACATATCCATCTCCGACACCACTGAACATAACGCCACCTTGTCCATAGTAAGAGGATTGTGTAGCGTAAGGATCTCCATAAGGAGTCGATCCTCCGGGAACATAGGCTGATCCCATCGCTGGAAAGGTAGAGGGTCCTCCAGTCTCGTAAATGGTCGAATAGAGTGGTAGCTCCGCTGTAGCTGTCTCCATCGCTGGAAATCTAGAAGGCTCTCCAGTCTCATAACTAGACTGATAACAGGCTGGCTCCATCGACTGATAGTATGCTGGCTCCATCGGCTGATAGTATGCTGGCTCCATCGGCTGAGTAGATGGCTCATCAGAAAGCATCAAGTCTGCATAATGCACTAGGGGATCATCGTCACTATCCCTAATAATCTCCATTGACTGATAGTAGGGTGCCTCCCATCCCATCATGAACTCATGCTGCAAGTCCATCAGGATAGAAGTAGTGTCGAGAAGTCCCGGCAACATGGGCAGCTCAAATGCCTCTAAAGGTGGGGATCCAGATGGTATCCCTACTCCTGGCGCTGGTGGTGAAGAATGATCCTCAGCAGAATCATCACAAAGTGTCTCTCCCGAAGTGCCCGAAGAAGAAATAGTGATCGGGCTCGGGTGTGCTAGTGAAGGCACCTCCAGAACAATATCATCTGTCTCGGAGTCATCGTCGGAAAGGATAATAATCGGTTCTGGTGCCACCATATCGTCTATCTCGGTGTCATCATCGGAAATGATAATAGGTGTCGGATCTGTAACAGGCACAACCTGATCAAACTCCTGTGGATCAAAAAGATCTCCAAGGGTAAAATCGTCCATCTCTCTAGTCTTCTGCCTATCCACCAGTACAACAACCTGTGGAATCAAAGTTACAAAATATACATGGGTTAGACGAAATTCTAATACTAAAAATCTATCTTACCCCTCCACAACGATTGGACACAACCGGATTCCTAGTGAGTGCATTGGCGACTCCTTTTTGACTCGAAAAATATTGAAAACATTTTGAAAAACACGGGAACCAGTGAGCATAATCGTAACCATGCTATGATACCACCATTGTAACACCCCCGACCCATTCTAGGAATAGGTCGACCCACCAGCCAACAATCAAACAAGAACATGACCGACGGTCCGACTTTCCACCATGGGTCGGAAGCGTTACATGACGGGCTAGGGACGAACCGATCAGTGTCACAGAATTATTTTGTAACTTAGACCAATTCATCACCTAACACGTCCCGCTAAATCCAGGCTTAAGGCTTTGGTGTGTGATGGATGAATGAAAATGGTGAGGGGGTGAAGGGTTTATATAGAAATCGCCGGCGAGTCTGACGGTGCCACCCAAGCGGCTGTGTGTCGCCCCGCATGCTTCCGGTCGCATGCATTGCGACACACGGGCGTCCACATGCCCTGATGCATGCTTCCTTTACATGCCAGAAGATAGAACCACTACCAGATGTCTCTCAACATGTCTGGGGTTCATGCGTCGCGACACACGGGCTACTGGATGTCAGCTCGCATGCGCCGGTTGCAGATATGATGACATGTCGTGCTTCTGGGTGTCAAGATGCATGGAACAGCTTCATGCACGTCTACACCTCCTTCTTATGTTGACACTCAGCAGGTTAAATGGTTGACACCACATCCTGATCCCTTAGATCAAGCCACCTTGAGTTTCTCGGTCGATTTGCGCTATTTCGGCCTTTATAGTGAATTTTCGTCCCGCGATCAATCCCAAATATTTTTCCGCTCCCTTTCCGATGAGCTTAATAAATTTAATAAACTCCAAAATATTTCTGATCTTGACAGAAAATATTTTCCGAGCCTCCGGCGTCCTAAAAAAAATCCATAATACCGAAATTATCGATTTTTGCCAATAATGGGTTTTCCCGTCGTGCTTCGATTCCCGTCGTGCTTACTTCCCGTCCTGCTTATATTCCCGTCCTGCTTAAATTTCCGTCCTGCTTAAATTCCCGTCCTACTTAAATTTCCGTCCTGCTTCCGGCTTCTAAAACTATTTTTTAATGATACGAAATCTTTTTCCGGGAAAAATTCGCGGTGAAGAAACGTCGGCTTCAAAAACCTTGTGCTTCCAAAATTTTTATTCTTCCAAAACACTTGTCTGATCAATCTAACACCTTCTCTAACAGGGTTGAGCAGCTTAAGGTTCCTTCACGATCAATTCTTCGACCACTTCGTTCTTCGAAATTTCTCGATCGACCCTTCTTGCCCGCGGTTGGGCCACTATGTGATGCTCGACCAATCTTTTGTTTTCTCTGAACCATGTCAAGTTTTTCGTGATGGAAACTTAACATTACTCAAGATGTTTCGATCCCCAAAAGCTCTGCTCCAAGTTACGACTTCTCGATCTCGGCCATTTTACCCCTTCGGCGGGTTATTACAATGGCGGTTACGGATTCGATTCACGTTTGAAGGGGTTTTTCTCTCTAAAGGAGAGTTATACTAAATGGTATGGACCTCGCCATGAAGAGATTATGGCCTTTGTCCTAGAACCTCTTGGTCAACCAAAAAAATACATAACTAATACAATCATGATTTACAATTTATATTCACTCACCAATGTGAAAAGCAATTCAATTTTCTTAATTTTAAATTTACATGTTTTATAATTGTTTTGTAATTACATGATTTTAATTGATTTTCAATCAACTCTTTTCAAAATCTTATAATTAATTTTAAGAATAAATATATGAGTAGACTTATTGATCAGGGCAATCTTCTCACGGTCGTAGTAGTAAAAATGTTTATTGAATCTTTTGTGGTAATAATGGGGTAATTGTAATTTTATTATCTTTTAGGTTAATTTTACATCTCATCAAATTTGAGCTATTAATTTTCCTTTAAATTTTTGGGTCATTTTGGCAAATTTCCTGTACTTAATATGAGCAAAAATTTATATTTATTAAAATACATATATTTAAAATATATAATTAAAATAAATATTCATTATGTATAATATAAATAAAATCGTTATTTTCAGAGTAGGTATATTTAAAATTAGTAAAACTTAAATAAAATCAAAATTAAAGAGTTAAACCAAATCTGATGAAACGAACTACAAATAGTTATATTTATTGTTTTACTAGTGGTTTGTCTGCGCTACGCGCGGAGAGATTGTTTATTTTTTAAAGAATTTGCTATGTAATTGTAATTCCATTTTTGGTTTTATGGTTTGATTGTTGTCGGCAATTTTAGACGTAATATTTGGTTGTGAATGATTCTGATGTTATTTATCATTATGATAATCCTGATTTGTTTGAATAGTTATTTTCACTCTGGAATGCCTTGTGGAGGCTGGCCCTACTAACACTCTTTGTGCGTTCTTAACATAATTTTTAACTTGTGAAGGTATTAACTTCATACAGATATTTTCTTGGCCAACCTAGCTACTGTTTTTTTTTTAATAAAAGACAATCCAAATTATGTCAACGCATTACGGTACGTAAAGTACTATTTGACGGTCACCAGAAGAAAAGAAAAAAATATGAGAAATGATAACTAAAATTTTTAAACGCATAGTTTGCAAATCTGTTCTCAGCGAACTCAACACAGTGTACATTTTATATGTAGAATCAAGTAGCATGAAAATATACCATACAAAAGATAAAGTACATAGAATACTTTAAGAGAAACCAATATATTGTCTGATAGTGTGAGAAACATCTTTTGATAGGTGGAGCAAGCATGTGTTGCTTTATCATCCCTTGCTCGAGATGTAAGTGTGGCAATGCAGCTGTGCAGCTGGTGAAGTGTGATATAATGAAGCTAACTGAAACTGATCTGAAATCTGCGGCCCCAAACGAAGTTATATCTGTTGCTACACATATGCTTACTCTCGTCTCTGCCGACCTAAAGCATACATACATATGCTTACAATTTCCTGCCTTATGGTTTCTATTTGCTTTGACGTTTTAGTATGAGTGAGGATGTTAGAGAGAGCATTGTAGGGTTTGTAGATTTTCGAGAAACAGTCAAGCTTTGAGCACTAAAGTAAGAAACTGGAAAAATACCCTTATCAAAGCAAGCCTTCGAGTCCTCTCTCAAGTACCACATGTGGTTCTATTTATTCATGAGCATTGCAACATATATAACAAATAAATTAATCAGACCCAAATAATCATTAACTCTAAAGTTTACATATTGTGGACGAGACAATCACATCTCTTTTCACCCTAGGCAATGATTCAATAGTTATAGCAAAGGTTAGAGCGCACTGGTTAATCTATGCAGTAGATGAACACTGTGAGAATGGGCAGAAGCTAAGTATTGATATAGCTCTTTGATACCAAAATAATGTCATTAGCTTGAATTATATCATCTGAATATATAAGGACAATACATCATACTTTGCCATTCTTCTACCCAAATAAAGACTAAAGAATCTAACATGTTAGTAAAGACAAAAGAAATAACCTTAAAAGTGACAGACAAATCATGAGCTACATGCTTCCAACACAACTCCAAATGTCTGAATACTTCTACCCACATCTACTTGAACTGCTTTCTTTTAAAAGTTTGCAATCCAGGCCTGCAAGGATAGATAAAACCAACAATTTCATTTATAATTGTAATTTGTCTCCAATCTGAGATTTTAATTTCAAGTTATATGATGATATTATAAGCAAAAACATTCATCTTGCCATAGCTATTGACCTTACCGAAAGATCTCATGTGATTAACTTGACTTTTTTGTTTTGATCACATTCAGCTCATAATCTTATGTCCCGTTGAAGGTTTGCAATCGGGCCTGTAAGGATAAACAAAACACCAAAACAGATAGATGGGGTTAGGGTTTTATCTAAAATTGATAAACAATAGAAGTAAAAACAAAGTAGGAAGGGTCGGAGGAGGCGAAGTGAACTGAGAAGACAATATATATAGATATACTGTCACATTGGAAGTGGTAAGGGGCTAATATAGTGCCGGAGGAGAATTTGAAGCGAGGGTCGGCATGGGACTGTTATTGTATTTAGAATATGATTAATTGAAGTAGTGAAGACTCGTAAATTGGAGGAGTGGAAAAGACGAGCAACAAAATTTTTTTCCACCTATTCGTCGCAATAGTTAATTATTGCTAATGATTTTTTTCCTTACAAATCACTCTAATCATGAACCTGGGTTGGGCTTGGTTAAGAGACATAACCGAAATAAATGGTAATCTAAACCGAATTTAGACACCGTAACTAAAGATGAAAGCAGATAGGCAGATACGCCGGGGACCAGAAACCCTAAAGAAACAATCGAAGAAGCCGCCGTCAAGGGTTACTCGCTACAAGAAAGGTTCGGTGGCACAATACCACCACCGAGAGGCAAGACGAGACTCGAGCTTCAAACTTCAGAGATAGACCGGAGCAGACCAAAAAACCTCCACTGCAGGCATAGAGTACCACTATAGACATCGGTAAGAAGAAAGGACACATTAGAGGGAGAGGACTCTCGGAGCAAGTGAACCACCGGGAATATTCCGATGCGGTGCATCACCACCGTTAAACAAATACACAATTCTTGGAGACGAAAGGTGTGAGTGGGCTACGCTATTTATTTTTATAAGTCCAAATAATGAATGTGTCAAGTCCATTTACTTTAATCCGAAAGACCCAAATAGAAGCAACGAAAGTAAGTAAATTAAATGAAGAGTAGACACGTGTCATTTTTCCTCCATTGGAGTTAAAAAAAAGTCTCCTTTATTAGTATAGATTTTCCTAGCTATATACAAATTTCTTAAAGAAAAAGTAAACATATATGACATATCTTTATTCTAAGCCTTCCACCTTCGTTGGAAAAAAGCCTTCCACCTTCAATACTCTTTTTTTTTTTGAACTGGATCTTCAATATTATTCAACGACAAAATTTTGGAAAAATATAGACAGACCTCATTTTCCTTTCTTCTAGTCCAACTCATCGGCCGCCTCAGCCCTCAACCTCTCTGCTGTTTTGTTACGAGATTGCTCAACACCTCCTTTCTTTGTCTCTACCGTACCATACTTGGTCCGATGATTCTTGTCAGCATTTTCACTACTTTTTCTTTTGTTTTTGCTGCTTTTATCATCATCACTTCCTCCTTTAGATTTAGCAGAGCCATGACGCCCTTCTTTACCACCATGCTTCTTCTTCTTTGATTCTCCTTTTTTGTTTTTCTTATTATCGCTCTCTTTTTTCTTATTATCGCTCTCCTTGTCAGAATTTTTATTACTTTTTGTGGAAGATTTAGTTGCAACCAATTTTCGCGGTTCTACAGATTTTTCTTCCTTTGTTTCAGATTTTGATGAAGATTTCATGCTAATTTCATCTGCTTTCTCTGCGATTAAACTAATTACATTAAGCCATTTTAAGATCCCATCTTTTATTTCTTTTTGTTGTTTTTTGGTTAGTTGTAAGATTTCGTTTATCTCTGTTTTGTTATTTCGCCCGCCGGTAATCTTCTCACCAATAGATTGCAACATTTTGACGGTTTCCATGGCTTCAGTTTTCTCCTTTTGTAGCTTATTCACCTAAGTAAACCAAAGGAACCAGAACGTTTGTTAGGCCATAACTTCTAGGACAAGTCATTTGATTTTAAAGTTTTTCTCTATTGATTTTTAGGGTTTCTATGTTTTGTGAAAAGTAACCAATGATAATAAAATTTGGTCTTAGACTGGCCCATGTCGGTTTAAATTTATGCATAAATCCTAATAAATTGTATAGAGTTTTCTCAGTTTGATGGACACAACAAATCCAAAAGATTTGTTCAATTACCTCTCCTCCTTTAGATACACTTTCATCAGTACCTAGAGCTGCTATGGCCTGGAAAAGGCTACCTGCCTTAGCCTTCATGTGAGACTCGTGGTCCTTCCCTTTAGAGACCGAGCATACGTACTTGGAAAAGGCATTAATTTTTTCGAAGAAGTACCTAAACTTCTCTGTCTTGGCGCATTCTTTTTCGAGGTCGGCCACGAAAGTAGACACAACCTTGACGGTGTAAGGCTCGATATCACCAATAACTATTGGATCTCCGGTCTGTGGTAAAGCCGGTTTAATTTTCACGTGAGCTGAAGCTACATTGAAGAAGGTTACAGTTGCAAGAATGATGGTAAAACATAACAAATGTTGAAATCTAGACATTGTATGAGAAAAGTATGTCGATTTAAATTGCTGTTTAACCTTTCAAGACCCAAGATTTCTTATATAGAAATATGAAAGTACTCTATCTTTAGAATCACGAAAATAAGGGATTGATTGAAGATAAATTGGTGGATAGAGGTAACAAAGAATAGTAAAGAATCTGATGGTTCTCCTAATTGTTGTTATTTCTACAATGTATATATACTAGATGATTTTTCCGTGCTCATGCACGGACATAAATATTTATAAAATAAATATATTATAATAACTGATTGATATTTACTTTTAGTTTAAAATTAATTTATAATTTGTGTGTATAATTTATATTTATAATATTATATTAATTTAATTATACATATGATTTTAGATATTTTATATCTAATCGGTTTTGTTGTTTTTAAAGTCGATTTAGCTATCATTTGGACATATTGGATTCCATCTATTTCTTTGAATTCAATTATAATATTTTCTATTCTAAATATATTATTTTTTATTAATTTTTCTTATTTGCATTTAGGTTGATTGTTGTTTTAGATATGTAAGTATAATTTAGTAAGATTATGTATAACTTAAGATATATTGTGCTTAGAATGAAAAAAAATAAACTAAGGTGTCTGATATAAATTAATATAATGATAATATTCTAAAGTTCCATGCATATATGTAAATTTTACAAAAGAACTAAATTGTTACAGTGAGTTAATATTTTATATTTTATTTGTTAATATGTGTTTAAGTCATCCTATAATTTTTATAAAATAATATATTATTAATTATATTCTCTTATAAAATAAATAAATTATATATTCTAATTTTAGTTAAAACTATGATTTTAGATATAAGTTGGATTAGTCGAGTCACTCATGTTGTAGTTATTTGATCAAAAGATGTTTATTGTTAAAATTTATTTTTAGTTTTTAATCTCTTAAAATATGCAGTAAAATGTGATTGTTTTGAGAAATTATATTATATAAGTAAAATATAATTTATATTTTTGCTGTATTTGTAAGATATAATAGTCAACTAAATATATGAAAAAACAAAAAAAAACATTTCATTAATACTAATTATAAATTATTTTTTGTCAATTAAACATACATCAGTTTATATTACTTAATTATTTTATGTAATAATCTAAGAAAATAGACAGATAAACAAATTCTACTACTTGGAAAATATATTTATTTGTATTGTGTAAAATTATGTTTTAAAAGAAAAATATTTCTTTTTCTAATTTCAAGATCATCTGTGTGAATGTTTTTTTATGAAATCATATCATATACAAATATTTTTTTCATCTAAGAAGATATAGATACAAGGAAAATATTTTATTACTTCAAAAGTATATTTTGTGTTAGTAAAATATATTTTAAATGAAATATTACTATTTTGTGAACTTTTCTTTTATGAAATCATATTATATATACATATTTCGTTTTAAATTAGTTTATAAACTTTATAAATGTTTCCTTTTTATTTTATATTGTTATTTGGAAAATTTTAAAAAGAAAAATATTTTTAATGTAATTTTTAATTCATTAAGGGTATCATAGTAATCAACCACCGTGAGAATAAACGTGAGTGCGACACCTAGGAAATTGACTTCTCAAATAATATTATAGATATATATATATATATAGTCTTTTTTGGGGCAAAATACACAAATTAGTTTTTAAACCATAAAGAGGCTTTTTTTTTGTTTGGTGGTAAAGTTGTTGTAACTACAACCAAATAAATTTAGTTGCTCTCGACAGTCTCTCTTCTCACTTTGACTCTATCGCTTTCCAGCACATCCCTCGTTCTCAGAACAGGGTTGCTGATTTGTTAGCTAAACAGACCCTTAACGTTCATTGCTCTTCTTCTCTTCTGTTATCGGGCTAGCCTTCATGTGGGCTTTAAACTCTCCAACTCCTTTCTGCATTAATATAAGTATCAAGTTGTTGAAAAATAAATATCGATCTCTATTTCTTAATTGATTCCAGTTATGCTGGAACCTACCTTAGTGTTGGTTTCTTTGTCCTTAATTTAATAGTCCAGTCACGAACTCAATATGAGGATCTTAGACTTTCTTCAGTTAAAAAGAGTGTCAATCCGTCAATTCTCTCTGTGAGGGGTGATTTCCGGTGATTACATTTTCTTTTTTGAATTCTTTATTTTTCTCTTCCGTCACCGTGAGTGGAATCACATTTACCGGCGTTCAGCTACGGTTATTTATTGACAGAGAAAGTTTATCTTTCCTTTTCTTCTTCTAACTTCCCAAACTTGGCTCACAAGAAATCCGCCTTATTCACACGGTTTTCCTTTTTTGAGCTCGAGATTGATATTATTTCCTTTCAGAATGATATCACTAAAGATTTGTGTTCAATTCTGCACTATCAAAGGGAAATTTTCCTTAGTGTGCTCAGACTTACTCCCAAAGAATCACGGTGGTTTACAACTCCGGTTTCATAGTTTTGCTTTTCTTTCTACTGCTATGGCGGATCTCCTTCATCAGAGTCTTAAATTGATGTCCATTGGAGATGACGAAGAACCACTCACCCTACCTGATAGCCCGAGATGCAGAGTATTTGATGAAAACTCAACTAGCATCTTGGGGAGACTTTTGAATCCTGATATTCAGAATATGGCGAGGATGATCGAGTATATGCCGACAGTGTGGCGTGTCTACGGGAGATTTAGAGGCGTTGCTCTCTCAAGAGACAGATTTCAGTTTATTTTCCAGCGTGAGGAAGACCTCATCACGGTGCTCAGGGATAGACCATGGTCATATAATCATTGGGCTATGGTTCTTGAGCGATGGACGGCAGATCCCCCCCCCTGATTACTTACGCTATATGGAACTCTGGATTCGTATTCGACATATCCCGATGAGTTTCTTTACTGGAGATACCATGTATAGACTTGCTTCAGAAATCGGCCATGTTGAGGAGATAGCTTATGATCCTAAAGTCTCTCACACTAAGGATTACATCCGGACCTTGATCACTTTCGATACTGAGAATCCAGCCAAAGCTACTCGAAAGTTGACAGTGAGTAAAGATAAAACGGTGATTATTGAGTTCGAATATGAGAGGATCCACAAAAAATGCCATCACTGCTATCGCCTTACTCATGAGAAGTTCCGCTGTCCAGTGTTGCGACATGGCTCTAAACAGTTAGCTCAGTCTAGCACATCTCCCTCCACTAGTGACAAGTCTACATCGGAGTCATCTTCACGTATTGAAAAGAGTGTTCCCATGGAGGCTCCCCCTGGGTTTCCTCCGATGTTCCCGGAGCTTCCTCCCCAAGAGCAAAGAGCGTCTATGCTCTATATCTCTCATTCTGATGACACAGAGAGACAGGCCAGAATAATGCGTGTTCGACAAGCTATAGAGGACCAGGGTCAGTCTCATACGGCAATCCTCACCAGGTTCACTGCAGACCTTGATAAGGGGAAGGGCCATGTTTTCTCTTATCCTGAGCCTGAGCAGGATCCGAGACCTCACCAGCGGACTAAGCTAACGCTCTCCTTGCCTTCGAAGAATGATGCTACTGCACAGGAAGTCCAGTCGGACTCTGAAAGCTCTGGTATAGCGAGTAACTTAGAGTCAACTGTCACTACGGGTTTTCAGATTGGTTTGTCTTCTCAGACTCCATCTGCCGGTGATAGCAAAGCTGCTAAGGTAGCCCGGCGTAGGCCTCCCTCCTGGAAACGGAAAGCTCAGGCGGGTAAAACCGCATCCAACAACTCCTCTTCCTCTGCTCTTGCTCATACGCCATTGGAGTCTGGCAGTAAGCGCAAGCCCGATGCAGTCTCCATGTCTCCGTCCAAGAAAATGTCGACTCCAGCAACTAATTCGGTGGCTTCCGGTTTGAAGCCGCTGATCCCCCAATGAGTGTGTGGTGTTGGAACTGTCAAGGTGCAGAAAGCACTGAGACAGTTCAGATCATTCGGGAAGTGCGACGTAAACACTTTCTGGATATTATGTTCTTGATGGAAACAAAGCAAAAGTTTGAGTATATTTCAGGTTTACAGAAAAGTTTGGGTTATGATGAAGTTTATACTGTTGAGCCCCTTGGTCTTAGTGGGGGTCTGGCGGTGTTTCGGAAAAGCAGTTATAAGGTTGAGATTCTTTCGGGAGATAAAAGGATCATCGACTTAAAGGTTACGTTCCGTTCGTTGTCCTTCTTTCTTTCTTGCGTCTATGGAGATCCAGTGAAGGAGAGACGTCAAGATGTGTGGGACAGATTGATAGAGATTGGTTTGAGAAGAAATGAGTCGTGGTTATTGGTTGGCGACTTTAATGAAATTATGTCCAACGAGGACAAGTTAGGTGGTGCGGTTCGGGATGAGTCAAGTTTTTGGGGCTTCCGACACATGGCTCGGAGCTGCAAGATCAGAGAACTTCGTAGCTCTGACAATGTTCTTTCTTGGGGTGGATGGAGGGAGCATGTTTGGATCCAGTGCCGCCTTGATAAATGCTTCGGCAATGACGAGTGGTTCAACATGTTTCCAAGATCGAGTGTTGAGTATGGTGATATGTGGGGTTCTGATCATCGACATATGATGATTGGTTTTGTTTTGGAACAGAGAGAGCTCAAACGAGGCAGATTCTATTTGGATAATAGGCTAATGCAGCGTCCAGGGTTTGAAGAAGTTGTTGTTCAGTCGTGGGGTGACACTGGTGATCCTATGAGTATTATGGATCGCATCTCTCGGGTTCGTAGAGGTATCTCAAGATGGAAGAAAACATCTGACCTCAACTCTCATGAGCGTATTCTTCGTTTCAAAGCGGCTCTGGAGATTGAAATATCTAAGCTTCACCCTATCCGAGCTGTTCTGAAAAGGATCAAGAAGAATCTAGCGGAGGCCTACAATGATGAAGAACGTTATTGGAGGCAGAAATGCAAAGAAGAGTGGTTGAAGGAGGAAGATAAGAACACGAGTTACTTTCACAATGTGGTGAAAGGGAAAAAGGTTCAGAACAGACTTATCATGCTCTTTGATGAGCAAGGTAATGAGCACTTCTCGGAAGGTTCGAAGGGTGATATCGCAGTGGCTTATTTCAGGGACCTATTCATGAGCTCCAATCCTCATGATCTTGACACCCTTTTTGATGGCTTCCAGGGTCGAGTTACAGATGAAATGAACACTTCCCTTACGGCACCGGTCTCGATGGAGGAAATCAAAAGAGTCGCATTTAGTGTTGATGGAGGAAGAGCTCCTGGTGAGGATGGACTGACAGGTACTTTCTACCATAAGTATTGGCATCTTGTTGGTCCGGCTGTGACGAAAGAGATTCAGGGTTTCTTTGAGAAGGCTGTGCTACCTGCAGGATGGAACCACACTCAGTTGAGTCTCATCCCGAAGGTCTCTAATGCTTGTCGTATGCAGGATCTCCGCCCTATCAGCCTTTGTGCGGTTCAATATAAGATAATTTTGAAGATCTTATGTAATCGTCTAAAGGTTATTCTCCCTGATGTGGTATCTGAAACTCAAGGCGCCTTTGTCTTGGGACGTTTAATCTCAGACAACATCATCATAGCACATGAGATGGTACATGCTCTAAGAACCAGAGACGGTGTTGTGGATGATTTCATGGCCATTAAGACTGATATGTCTAAGGCTTATGATCGGGTAGAGTGGTGTTTTCTTGGAAAAGATGGGTTTTGCTAGAGAGTGGGTACGGTGGATTATGGCCTGTGTCAGTATGGTCTCCTACTCTATCTTGTTGAATGGTGCTTCTCATGGTTTTATTAAGCCAGAGCGTGGCCTTCGCCAAGGTGATCCTCTGTCTCCCTTCTTGTTCATCCTATGTGCCGAGGCTCTAGTGAACAGTTTAAACTCATCAGCGATGGCGGGTCAACTCCATGGCATTAAACTGGGTGCTTCTGGACCAGCTGTTCACCATCTACTGTTTGCTGATGATAGCTTGCTGATGTGTAAAGAAAATACTGAGGAGGCCGAAGAGATTTTACATTGTCTGAGGTTGTATGGTGATGCCTCTGGCCAGATGATTAACCCTCAAAAATCATCGGTTATTTTTGGCTCCAAGGTTCCGGTAAGCACTAAAACTGCAGTCAAGGAGATTCTGCATATTGACAAGGAAGGAGGTGAAGGTACATACCTGGGACTCCCAGAATGTTTTAGTGGTTCTAAGAGGAATTTGTTGAGCTTCCTCCGTGGCAAACTACATGGGAGACTGAATGGATGGTTCTCTAAAGCCCTGTCGCAAGGAGGCAAGGAGATTCTGATCAAGTCAGTGTGTTTAGCGCTTCCTATCTATGCAATGTCTTGCTTTCGACTCCCCAAGGATACATGTGCTCGCCTTATCAGTGCTATGACTGAGTTCTGGTGGGGCAGTGGAAGTAATAAAAGGAAAATTGCATGGGTATCATGGCAAAAGATATGTCAATCTAAAAGGAATGGGGGTCTCGGATTCAAGGATCTTGAGATGTTTAATCAGTCCCTGTTAGGCAAACAGGCGTCTCGTATATGGAGTAACCCGGAGTCTCTGGTTGCTCGTGTCCTTAAGCATAGATATTTCCGTAACAGCTCCTTCTTGGAGAGTACCTTAGGCTCGCGACCGTCCTTTGCGTGGAGAAGTTTATTGCATGTTCGAGATTTGCTCAAGCAAGGTTTGGTCCAATTCATTGGTGACGGTTCTAGAACCAACGTGTGGTGGGAGAAATGGATCATCGAAAAGACGCCCAGAATTCCCAATTATAGAGCTGACTCAGTTGTTGATCTTTCTCTTACGGTTTCTGATCTTTTGGATCAACACTCAGGACTATGGAATCAGCACTTGGTTCGTCAGACCTTCAGTCCAGGTGATGCTGATATTATCCTCAGAACAAGGACTAGGCCAAATAAGGAAGATAAGCTCATTTGGGCTTATACCAAATCTGGGGAATACACTTCAAAGAGTGGTTACAAGTTTCTGGAGGTAGCTGCTGAGAACTTAAATCCGGATCATCAGGGAGTCTCTCCTCTTGAAAAAAAGCTATGGACTGGGCTGTGGAAAACCAAAACCTCTCCAAAACTTAGACACTTCTTATGGAAGGTTCTCTCTGGTGCACTGGCTGTGAGATCCCGTCTGAGAACTAGAGGTATTAATATTGATCCCACTTGTAGTGTGTGTGGTGAAGCCCCGGAGGATATTGCGCATGTTTTGTTTCATTGCAGAATTGCAGTAGAGGTGTGGTCACGGTCCTCTGTTCCCTTACCTCCTTCAGGCGTGTGGTCCACTTCTGTTTTCCTTAATCTCTACCACCTATTGGAGTGTAGTAAAAAGAAGAACCTTTCTCCAGAGATTGGTCAATCCTTTCCTTAGATTCTATGGCAGATATGGAAAGCTAGAAATGAATTCTGCTTTGAGAGAATCTGAAAGGATCCTTCTTCTGTTTTGGAGAAAGCCATTATGGAAGCTGAAATTTGGAGGGAAATCCAAGCTCCTAGCGAAATCGTGGCTCCTCCCTTGGTGGTGAGCTCTGGTACGCCTGCTGCATGGTCTCCTCCTTCGCCTTCTTGGCTGAAATGTAATCTGGCGTCTTCATGGGTGGAGAACTCTGCTGTGAGTGGTGCAGCATGGATGGTTAGGGATGAGAATGGTAGAGCTATCCTGCATAGTCGACGTGCTTTTCCTTGTCTGACATCGGCCTTAGATGCGGAGCTTCATGCTCTGCTTTGGTCTATGGAGTCACTGGCCAGTCATCATATGGATAAGGTGATTTTCGAAACCTCATCTATTGACTTGCGTAAGGCTCTACTCCAACCAGGTCGGTATCCCCAATACCAGTATCTTATTTCGTCGATCCTCCATCATCTTCACTGCTTCCAAGATTGGAGTATTGACTTTGTGAAGACATCAAGAAACACGGCAGCTACATCGATTGCGACTAGTGTTACCTCAGATTATCGAATTCAATCATATGTAGCCTCTGGTGGTCCGTTTCGGCTGTGTAATCTCTTGCAGAAGGAGGCTTCAGTCATCGTTGGTTGATCACAATAATCTGTCCTTGCTGCTGCTTATTTCTTTTCTGAAGAATCTCCTGCACCTGGCGGGTTGGTCTGTTGCTATGCTGCCTATTGGTGGCTTTCTTCTCTTTGCGGTTGCTGTCTTTTATTTTTCTCTGTTTGCTTACGTATGTTTGCTTTTCTTTCCTTTGTTTGCCTTCTTTTTTTCTACTATGTATCAGTCTTACCTCTTTTTAGATGGTGAGATTGGAACTTTTGAAGTCAATGAAATCCAGTGTTAAAAAAAAAGACTTTCTTTATAGTCATAGTTTAACACATCATGAAGTTATTATGCATTTGTTTTTCCTTCCTTTAACTCAGTATAAAGCTCTTTTACCTCATCATGAGGTTGTTGTTCGAAATTTTTCTTCACATTCATTACAATCCTATACATAAAATGAGAACTCATTTAATATATTTTTTAGGTGCCAATAATAAAGATTTTATTTTAACTTTATTTTAATGAGTAAAAAAGCAGTTCTAGGACTAATTATTATCAGTATCCAAGCAATCCAAATATATTGCACATCTAAACTATTAAAACTGAAGTACAAATAGTACTTAGCCCTAACTTTTGTCAAATAATTACAATTGACTGCCACTGGCCCAAAAACTATCCTTTTAAAATTTTCCTAAATCACCGTAAGTAAATTGACTTGTAACTAAACCGACTGCACTATTATGTGATATATTTACCATTTTGTATTTCATATGTGTATCACTTTTTAAAACTGGCACACTCCATTGTTAATATTTCCATCTTGATTTTATTCATACTCTAAGAACATAGTTTAGAAACTGATTCACTCCATGATAAACATATCCATTCAATTGTAGTAATATTCTAAAAACATTGTATTGCACCGAATCTGAACTTGTATTGGACTGTTTCTTCTTCCCTACAGAATGAACACTTCTACTTTATCTCTCGGCCTATGGATGGTATACAAAATACAATTTTCTATTATTAAACCAAACCGGGATTGGAAAAAAAGAAATTCGGTAATAAATTTATAAATGTCCTTTAAATATGGTATATTCAGAGTATATGCTAAAAATATATGTAGATTTTGAAAATAAACAGTTTTCGTCAACCTAAGATCACGCTATTACTCAATATCAAACCAAAAAGTATGCATATACTAACTTTAAGATCGATCTTCCAAAATCACGTAATATCTAACTTATTATCTTTCCTAAATCTCAACTTCATTCCAAGATTTATCCTTTAGTTCAAAAAATCTAGGTATACTTGATAGACACCCTAATAATGTTCTACCCATCTATAAATAAGAGCGTTTCATTACTCAAAGATGTCAAGTTTAAAAGTGGGTGGGTGGCTTCGCTCACGGAAATAACATATCAGTTATGGTGGAGATCGTAGCAGATGAAACACCAGGCACGATACTAATATGCAAGAACTGGATCCCTTTTGCTACACCAATTGCTAAACTTATGTGTTGTTCCCAAGTAAGCAATCTTCCCACATGCCCATCTTTTCACATAAAAGGAAATAACATTCCTTGAAGTTAGAAGAAACATAAAATGATTATTCTCTAATATGTTGTCATGTTTCAGTGTCATACCAGAGAATCAGATCCTGAGTTCTCCATTTGGGACATACTCAATGACGACACACATTTTTCTGACTGTTGAAAAATCTAGGTAGCTCTCGAAACAGTGCTCTAGCACTCAAAACAGTAGCATTCATATCTTTGTTTGTTTCACTTTACTTCTCTTCAAAGTGCAGGGTTTTCTCACCTCTTTCTCGATCAATGAATCCAACACCGATTTAATACATTCAAGGTCAGACTTGAAAGAACACTGATCTTCAACATGAATACTATCCATTTCTTTTGATAACTTTCGGCAATGTCTCAAGTTTTAGAAGCCACGGCCAAACTATAATTTCTTCTATGTATCATTATAAAGCTCTGAGTTCGAAATCAAAAGAAGAAAAGAAAGTCCGAAGATATGTGGATCCAGCTCTTTTTTGTCGATGGTTTATTATGCTATTATAAACTATGAGAAATATTACAAGATGATACTACAGCCGACAATTCTACATACCTTATGAGGATTCACGTCTGACTGCATCATCCCGAGTCATCCCTATGAGATCCATATCTGACAGTACTCCTTGCACTATGCCAAAGATCTCATGTATGCTTTTTCTCCATAAATCTGCATAATTCGCCTTAGGTTCGAAATCCAGACCTCCTGGTGTAGAAGCATTAATGAACCCTTAGTCAAACCACTGGACTAATGGGGCTTCCACCAGCTCTAAAATACTCAAATCTCAGAAGATTTAACTTTCAATCTCTTTTTTCATAGAAAAAATAATAATCCAGAGAAAAGTGAATTGTTTGGGTTTTTGTTGGGGTCAAAATCGGTCAACGACGAAATCGTCACCCGAAAGTCCTCGAAATAAAAACCAAGTGACGATCAAAACCAAGAAACGGGTCGTCACTCGATGAACTCACAAGAAGGCATGAACGGACCGTGAGCCCCGGGGATCAACGAAGGCAAGCAGGCACCGTGGACGCAGGACAAAGACGCAGCAAGCTTGCTGTCCCGTCTGGCGCCGGCGGCAAGGGTCCTGGTTCCCATCTATGCAATCGTCTCGTGATCTCGGGCAACGACAGCACCTTGGTCCCTTAAACCCATGTCCGGATTGTCCGCAAACTACAATGATTCTTCCGCAAAGCCTTCTCGATTGTTTAAAAGTTCATCTTTAAACGTCTAAAGTTCAAGCCACATTACTCAAACCCTTGAAAACGGTTATCTCGAAATCTACGGCTAAAGATCCTTCCAAACTCAAAGATTTCCGCACGAACGACTAACGGGAAAGATCGAACAACGGAAAACCCACGGACGGCAAGACGCCCTGGCGCCGGCGGCAGCGCCACGCTGGCGGCCTGGCGCGGCACACCCGCCTGGCGCCGGCGGCACCGCCACGCTGGCCGCCTGGCGCCGGCACGCTGCCACGCTGGCCGCCTGGCGCTGGCGCATCGCTGCCACCTGGCGCCAGCGCACGCGCTCCCAAACCGCCTGGCACCGGCGGCAAGCCCTCGACGCCGGTCGACGGCCTCGCCCGGTCTCGGTCCCATCATGCTCGGTCTGATCCCATCTTGGCTTGTTTGGATCAATCTTCGTGAGTTTGGTACGATCACGGTTATTCTAAACACCAAACATCTCGACTATAAGAGGAATTAGTGTTCCTTCGGAAAAACCGAAACCTTCAAAGACTGTTCTTTCGAAAAACCGGAAAAACATCTAAACGGCCCGACGTGGCCAAACGCCCACTTACGATTTTCCGAAAGGAAGGATAACTTTGACGGTTTATCCTTATCCTCACATAAGAGATAAATGTCAAGTTTCCAGAAGATAAATGTCAAGTTTCCAGAAGATAAATGTCAAGTTTTCCGAAGATAAATGTCAAGTTTCCCGATAAACACGAAAATGGACGAAAATGGAAAAAGCCCAATTCAGCCCGCGAGAAGATAGACCGTCTTAAGAAGAGTATATAAGGAGAGCTTTGGGCGAGGAGAAAATCATCACCAAACTTCCAGAGCACTTAGCACTTAGAGCGTTTTTAGCTTTCTTTTTCTGTTTTCATTAGCGAGCTGCGACTCAACTAGGTTAGATCTAGGCGGCCGGACTAGCGGACCTTTCGACAGCTCTTGTAGTTTATTTCTTACCCGTTGTTCACGCTCAAACGCGAATTCAGAAATAAGATCTCTTTTCGCTCTACTTTACGATTTTTTCTTTTCGACTTAATCTCCATTGATTGTATCGTGTGTGGCCCAGCAGATATCCGGGACCTTCAAGGAAGATCGGGTTAACTCGGTTTTCCTCCACAAATCTTTATCGGAAATTGACGGTGTGAATTTCGGTTCCCACAGTTTTTTTCTTCGAAAAGAAAAGAATTAGATCACAAACTTGGTATTGTTATAAATCATATGGTGGACGGCCCATAACCAGGCGTCCAAGAAGAAAGAGAGACGGCCCATACTATGTTTTCCTTTTACTTATTTACTTTTTTTATTTTTCCATATTTGTATTTACCTTTTCCTAGTTAGACTAGGAATTGTTAGTTTTCTATTTATCTTATGACGGTCTAAACCTTGTATATATATGGAGCCTTTAGGCTATGGAATAATATAAGTTTACTCACTGATTCATAACACGTTATCAGCACGAAAGCTCTCTAAAACCCTGACACAAAAATCGACCACAAAACCCTAATCACCTCCCCGGCGATTTTCCTTTTTCCGGCACAAACTTTCCTAAACCACAAAACCCTAATTCCTTATTTCCTTTTTACGGTCTGAAATCCTTCTCTGGTTCGAGGAAGCAGCCGCATCTCTCATCCGATCCGACGAACTCAACAAACCTGAAGCAAAGACGCGATCAGCTTCAGCTCGTTCCGGTTCATCTCAGCTCGCGGCTAATCTCTCTCTCGGTGGTCCATTCAACACGCATTAAGGTTTAGGTAATTAAAATTCTAAACTCTAAAACCCATAAAACAAATTGGTTGTTTTGATAAAGGTTAAACCCTAAAATTTGAAATCTCTAATGTTGAAAACCCTAAGATAATAGATCCCAAAACCCTTACTTGAGTAAATCGGAGCTCTCAAGTCCGATAGAGATTGTTTTAAACAATTAAATTCAAAACCCTAAAAAGTTTTGAATCTCAAAAATCCTATGATCATCCTAAATCTTTTGATCATATCGTGTCCCTTAATCCCCTTGATTTATTGATCATATCCCGAAATCTTAAAACCCTAAACCACATATATGCAATCCGCATCTCATGTAAAACCGATTCTAAAAACCCTAAAATAAAATTGTTTTGAATCCGTTTATCTTGAAATTGTTTGATTGTTTTAATTCGATCAAATTGAAAATATTAAGATGCTAGATTGATTGTTTAAACATCTAGAATTCGATTTGATTTAGGATTGTTAAAATCGCATACTTGAAATTGAAACCGATTAAATCCGATTGCTAAGATTGTTATTTCAAGTTCATATAAAATCGATTAGCATGTTGAAACTTTGAATCTCTTGATAAATCGCATTATTAGGTTGATAGAATTGATTGAAGTTTCATGATGATGTTTAGGTTGATAGCCGATTATTATCATTAAGTTGATTGATTGGTTTTAATTGTTTTGGATAAATCATTGAATTCGAATTTGATTGTTTTAAAGTCTAAAGTTGTTAAATCCGAATTTGATTAGGGTTATTGCTAGAATTGATTTAATTGATTATTAATTATAAAATCCTGATAATGATTGCTTGATTATTTAAATCCAAATTTTGAATCACCTAGAAACAAATTGTTAGGATCTCATCCGAATTTTGTTGTTTGAATTAACTAAAAATTGTTTGAGGTTTCTTGTTTCATAAATTACTTAGAAACTGTGATTGCTAAGGTGTTTTAAGATCCGGTTGCATTAAAAATCATATAGAATCTGATTGTCCATATCAGTAGCCGTGTGGCTTATATTGCATTCATGTTTGATCAATAGAAACAATTGTTAGGATTGATGTTCATTGTAGCCGTGTGGCATCATCCAGTATGGCCGTGTGGCATCATGGTCGTGTGACCTAATGCATTATAACCTTGATCATATTGTTTGCATCATATATACTTGTTAGAAATTTTTTTTTCTGATGTGTGTGCCATAGAGTATATTGATAGAAAGAGATAAAATTTCAAAAAGTATAAATATATTTGATTTCAGATGTCGAAAATCAATAACCTGGATTATGCTGCCCTAAATGTCTCTGGAGACAATTACTTACAATGGACTCTTGATACAAATATCATTTTAAAATCCAAGGGTCTTGGTGATTGTATTACCGAGAATAACAGTGCTAACGAAAAAGATCGTTATAGTGCAATATTAATTATTCGCCATCATCTGATTGAGAGTCTCAAAAATCAGTACTTAACCATTGAGAATCCTCTAGACCTTTGGAATGCATTGAAACAGAGATACGATCATCAAAAGACGATCCTATAACCAAAGGCTAGACACGAATGGAAAAACCTCAGGATCAAAGACTTTAAGTCTGTTGATCAATACAACTCAGCAATGTTTAAGATCGTTTCTAAACTTAAACTGTGTGGTGAGGATATCACAGAAGAGCAAATGCTTGAGAAGACATTTTCCACCTTCCACACAAGCAATGTGTTGCTTCAGCAACAGTACCGTGCAAAAGAATTCAAGACATATACAAGTCTGATTTCATGCTTATTACCTGCTGAGCAAAACAATGAGTTAATGATGATGAATAGTGAGATGAGACCTCCAGGATCCACACTATTACCTAAAGCCCATGCGGCCAATGAGGCTGATAAAGAGGCTAATCACGTTCAATCTCACAGTCGTGGGCGTGAGAGATTTAAGGGATGTGGCCATGGTCGAAATAATTCTGGCCGTGGACGAGGTAATCAATCTGGTCGAGACCAGAACCAGGGACGCTCGTTTGGACGTCATGGTCGAGGCCGCGGGTCTTCATTTAAACCGCAGCACTCAAACAACTCGACCAAATCTGTATGCCATAGGTGTGGAATGAGCAACCATTGGGCAAAGACTTGTAGGACTCCCAAGCATCTAGTTGAGCTATACACAGAGAGTATGAAAGGGAAGAATCCTGAAGCCCACATGGTGATCCAAGATGATGAGAACGATTTTGATCATTAAAAAGATGATCCTTTGGAGTATGAAACTTCAGTTGTTCTAAAAGACTGATTTCGACATTTGTATTGTTTTATTTGCTTTGATACTATGATTTGGTGTTATTATTTTATATTGTCATTTCTTGGAATTTATTTATGGAATGAATTTTTTATTATGGATCATCTTGTAAGAATTACTTTTATTAAAAATAATAATAATAAAATATCTTATATAAATTATATAAAATAAAGTCTCTAAGTATCATCCTACATTTTTATTTTTAGAAATGAAAGAGGATGTATTCGTGGTGGATAGTGGGTCGAGCCACACGATCTTAAGAGACAAAAGATACTTCATAAATCTAACCCTTAAAAACGCCAATATTTCCACCATTGCGGGTATAGCTAGTCTCATAGAGGGCCATGGCTAGGCCAACATTTTGTTGCCTATGGGAACACATCTCGAAATTTCGGATGCTTTGTATTCTCCCAGCTCTAAAAGAAGTTTATTAAGTTTCAAAGACATTCGAATGAATGGATATCATATTGAGACTAAGGGCGAAGGAAATAAAGAATTCCTTCAGATTATTGAAATTACCCATGACCAAAAGAAGGTCTTAGAATCAATACCTGCAATATCTACTGGTCTTTATCATGCTAAAGTCAGTATGATTGAGGCTAATGCCACATTTAACAAAACAGCCATCAAAATTTTCACTTTATGGCATGACCGACTGGGTCATCCCGGGTCAACTATGATGGGTAAATTGATTGATAATACCAGCGGCCGTTCACTAAAAGAAAAACGAGTTATTCCTAAACACTTAATGTGTACTGCTTGTTCACAAGGGAAACTCATAGTAAAGTCATCACCTATTAAGGTGACAAAGGAAACTATTAATTTTCTGGAAAGAATACAAGAAGACATTTGTGAACCAATACACCCACATTGTGGGACATTCAGATATTTTATGGTCCTTATTGATGCATCGACCAGATGGTCGCATGTCTGTCTCCTATCGATCCGCAACTTGGCATTTCCAAGATTGCTAGCTCAGATAATAAGATTACAAGCTCATTTTCCAGATTTTCTTTTGAAGACTATACGTCTTGATAATGCTAGTGAATTCACTTCTCAGGCGTTTAATGATTATTGTATGTCTATGGAAGTAACAGTGGAACACTCCGTGGCACATGTACATACACAAAATCGCTTAGCTGAATCATTTATAAAACGAATACAGCTCATTGCATGACCATTACTCATGAGGTCGAGGCTTCCGGTTTCAGCATGGGGACACGCAGTCCTTCATGCGGCTGAACTTATACGCATCAGGCCATCTAGTGAACACAAATATTTCCCATCCCAATTACTTACGGGTCATGAGCCAGACGTCTCCCATCTAAAAACTTTTGGCTGTGTGGTTTATGTTCCTATTGCTCAACCACAGAAAACAAAGATGGGACCACAAAGACGGATGAGAATATATGTTGGATTTGATTCCCCCACAATTATAAAATACCTTGAGCCAACTACGGGTGATTTTTATAAGGCCAGGTATGCGGATTGTCATTTTAATGAATCCAAACTTCTAGCATTAGGGGGAGATAATAAGCTGGTAAAAGAAATATCATGGAATCAGACATCCATAAATTGGCAAGATCCTCAGACTCAAGTGTGTGATCTTGAGGTCTAGAAAATAATACATTTGCAAAAGCTAGCTAATCAATTGCCAGATTCCTTTGCTGACCCGAAAAGAGTGACTAAGTCACATGTACCAGCTATTACTGCACCAGTTCGGATTGATGTTCATGAGGGACACAATCAAGTTGCTACAGATTCCAAAACACATTTGAAATGTGGTAGGCCAATTGGTTCCATAGATAAGAAACCTCGATAAACAAAGAAATGTGCTATATCCGAGGTTGGAACCCCCGACAAGGATGTGGCCGATCTTACCCGAGATGTGACCACACCTAAGTCCATAGAAATGGATATGGGTCCGGACGTACCAAGCAATGATCCTCGGGACGCCGGGGTTCTTTGTACTGATGGTCCGAACAATAATGAGATCTCAATAAATTATGTCTTGTCTGGAAAACAATGGAATAGAAAAGATGTCGACATCACAGATATATTTGCTTATGAGGTAGCACTCGAACTAATGGATAATGGGGATCAAGAACCCACGTCTATATATGAATGCATGCAAAGAAAAGATTGGCTTAAGTGGAAAGAAGCCATAAACGTGGAGTTAAACTCTATAAAGAAGAGAGGTATTTTCTGTCCAATAATCTGAACACCAAATGATACAAAACCAGTGGGATACAGATGGGTCTTTGTGAAGAAGAGAAATGAGAATGGTGAAGTCGTGAGGTATAAAGCCCGACTTGTTGCACAAGGATTCTCACAGAGACCAGGAATCGATTATGAGGAAACATATTCCCCTGTGGTGGATGCAACCACTTTTAGATTCCTGATAAGTCTGGCCATCAGAGAAAATCTAGATATGAGATTGATGGATGTCGTTACAGCATATCTATATGGCCCACTGGATAATGAAATCTATATGAAAATCCCAGAGGGTATTGAATTGAAAAATAAAGAGAGCTCTCGTGAACAACACTGCATAAAGTTGAATAAATCACTTTATGGACTGAAACAATCTGGTCGGATGTGGTACAACAGATTAAGTGAGTACCTCATAAAAGAAGGATACAGAAATGATCCGATCAGTCCATGTATTTTCATAAAGAAATTCGAAAATAAGGGCTTTGTGATTATAACAGTGTATGTTGATGATTTAAATATCATTGGAACCTCTGGAGAGATTTCAGAAACAGTTGAATATCTTAAGAAAGAATTCGAAATGAAAGATCTTGGAAAGACAAGATTTTGTTTGGGATTACAGCTTGAGTATATAAATGATGGAATCCTTGTGCATCAAATGGCATATACAGAAAAAGTACTCAAGAGATTTAATATGTCCGAGTCTCACCCTTCATCCAGCCCTATGGTCGTGAGGTCTCTAAACCTGGACACGGATCCATTTCGTCCCAAGGAGGACGGAGAGGATGTCCTTGGTCCGCAAGTGCCATATCTCAGTGCCATAGGAGCATTGATGTATTTATCAACTCAGACACACGGCCTGATATATGCTTTGCCGTGAATCTACTTTCTAGGTTTAGCTCCTGTCCAACCAAAAGGCACTGGGACTGGATAAAACATGTTCTTCGTTACCTACAAGGAACGAAAGATTTGGGCATGTTTTATACCAACAAAAACAAAGATGGTTTAATCGGATTTGCTGATGCTAGATACCTTTCAGATCCGCACAATTGTAGATCTCAGACAGGCTATGTGTTTACACATGGTGGAACGGCCATATCATGGCGTTCAATGAAGCAGACACTCGTGGCCACATCCTCAAATCATTCGGAAATATTGGCCATACATGAGGCCAGCCGCGAGTGTGTCTGGTTGAGGTCGATGACCCAACATATACGATCAGATTGTGGGATGCCCAAATATAAGGGTCCAACCGTGATGTATGAGGATAATGCAGCATGTATTGCTCAGCTCAAAGATGGATACATCAAATGGGACAGGACGAAACACATCCTGCCCAAATTCTTTTCTACACACGAGATGCAGAAGTCCGGTGTAGTCCAAGTGATACAGGTCCGATCCAATGACAAATCAGCCGACCTGTTCACTAAGGCCTTACCAACCGCGACGTTGAAGAAGCTCATACATCAGCTTGGGATGCGTCGACTGAAAGACCTTCAGTGATGCATTCATCAGGGGGAGTAGTGTGTGTTGTACTCTTTTTCATTCACCATGGTTTTGTCCCACTGGGTTTTCCTGGTAAGGTTTTAATGAGATAACATTAAGTATACTACGAATCCTGAACGGTTATGGCGTCCAAGGAGGAGTGTTATAAATCATATGGTGGACGGCCCATAACCAGGCGTCCAAGAAGAGAGAGAGACGGCCCATATTATGTTTTCCTTTTACTTATCTACTTTGTATTTTTCCATATTTGTATTTACCTTTTCCTAATTAGACTAAGAATTGTTAGTTTTCTATTTATTTTATGACGGTCTATTTATGACGGTCTAAACTTTGTATATATATGGAGCTTTTAGGCTATGGAATAATATAAGTTTACTCACTGATTCACAACAGGTGTTTTATTGTTACAGTGGCCGCATATATTATTTGGAATTTGGGCCAAATTACAAAACACGGCTCTGTCTTAATACTATTATTCATACGGATCATTTAAAATTAGGTGTGGTAGCTATATTAGAATCCGACCGTGGCCCATTTATTTATTAGCTTTTCCATTTAAAATCAATACCATTAAAATGGGATCATTCCCAAATTATACCCTTAATGAATTTTTAAAAATTTCCAAAAATGTCATTACTATTTCAAAGAGAATCAAACATTCATTAATGGCATAATTGTCATTTGTATTTTTGGGCTTATATAACTTATGTTTTTGGGCTTATATAACTAAAAACTATATAGTCAAAATATATATATTACATCGGGCTTATGGATTAATTTTCCCATCTAATTATTATTTTTAAATCTTGCAATTAGTTGATAACAATATCAACGAATGTCACTTTTCCAATTAGTTATGTTGTTTATAATGCTCATCAAATTATATTATTAGCAACATGTTACTATTATATGCGTGTACTTTGAGTATGACTGCACACAACAAAAAATCCATGTGGCTAGCAATACTATTATGTAAATCTTAGTGAACATATAATTAAAAACTTCATATAGTTACATATATCATCATAGAATAACAAGTATTGACACAAAACTTACAGAAATCACTTGGACTATACGAGCGTTCTAATAGTATTAAGATAAAATGGAGAATATTTTTAAACTTAAGTTTTTGAGGTTTTATCAAATCAACCAGTTCCTGATCACGGGTTAAAACTGGATTTTTGAATTTTTATCGGATTTTATCATATTTTTAATTAACAAATGTCTCATTGAATTTAAAATGGATTATATACAGTTCGTCAATGTACAGATGTTTTATAGTTATCATCTATCAACCGGAATTGGATTGTAGGTTAGTAACGGGTTTCTGGATTTAATAGGATTTTTCGATTTTCAGTTAAATGATTTTTTTCATTAAAACCAAACTAGAGTTATCGGATCTACGAGTTTGACAACGAATCCGTGTGAATATGAAAACAATGTTTGAAACTCAAATATTATAATAAAATAATTTTAAAAATATGTGTCTTCTAATAAAAGGTTATAAATATTTATCAAAATAGTTAACAAAACGCATCCACGCTTAAAAAGCTGGTCAAAAATCTAGTGCAACAGCTTAAACTAACTTTTGACCAATATATAGGGATCATATACATATATATATATAATATCCATAAAACTATAAGATATAAAGTTATTTATTTTTCATAAATATAAATTTGATATATATAAGTTTGTTTAATAAACAAAAATATTTTAAATTTATACAAATTTAAATAATTTACAAAACAATAAATTAAATTAATATATGATTACTACTTTTAATATTTTAATTTTAAATACTTTTAGGTTAACAACTAATAACAATATGTTTATAATCTTGAAAAGAGCTGATTATGTTTATATATCAATATGTTTATAATGATTATTATAAACTTTAAATAAAATAAATATAAAACAAACACATACCGGCGGATCTTGTGGTCAAACTCTAGTAATATTTGATGGTAACTATGATTTATAGAAAGTATATATAATACTTCAAAATTCATTTTTAGAAATATAGTATTTATAAACTATATAAAATATTTCAAACATGATTTATATAATTTATATTCTTATATAATTGGTATATTATTCATGTTTTAAGTTTTTTATATGAATAAGTATAGAGTCAAGATGATGTTAATTAAAGAGATTTTGTGTAACAATTATATTGTTGTAACTTTTAAACTTATTAAAAGTATTTTGCGTTTGGGGAACATGTATAAACTCTGAGTGATTAAAGCTTTTCTTGAGTATCTTGATGTTATGGAGATGAGTTACAAAAGCAGGTCGTTCTTTTGGTTCTGAAACCATGTTTACCAACTGAGAACAATCAGTTGCAAACGTCACATAAAACTGTCTTAAATTCTTCATACTCTCCATTGCTCATATAAGGACCTCTATTTCCAAATGAAATGGTCAAAGGATGGCTCTCGTGTTTTGAACCCAATCAAACCATCAAAACCTTCTAATGTACTATACTATCCTTGTCCCGAATAAATATCATTTTATTTTCATGAACCGTTCATAAAACACCTGGAATGTTTGGTAAAGTTTCCATCTCCCTCTCACTAGATAGACTCACTTGTTGAGTTATAGATACATGTGCCTCTTCCCAAATAATTGATTCAATTTCCGCAAGTCGTAATGTATCTAGAGGATCAATATCTATGTTAGTGAAAACCATGTTATTCCGTCCTTTTCAAATATACCACAAAATCCAATCGAACTAATGGTTTTCCATTTTTGGGATCACTCTCCAATATAAATTATCTATATTTGCAAAAATTGACGAAGTTGGAAAAGTATATGGATTCGATGATATTCATGTGAGAGACCAAACTTCAACAGCCAGAGGACATTTGAAAAAATATGATTAATCGATTCCTCTGCTGCTTCAAACTGACATTTCTAGATTCTTTTGCCATTTTGATTGTGTTACTGTGTTTGTTTAACGGTTCCTCTGTAAATGAAGACTGAACTTTATTTATAAAGTTTGGTTTGAACAAATAATATATTTGAATGAAATAATTAACTATATTACCAAAAATATAAATAAAGTATTGTTCAACAATGTTTATTAAACTCAAACAACTAAGTATTACAGAAAATATATAATCAATAAACAAATTTTATTTTATTTTTAAAATCCAATAATTTTACCTCAAATAGAATTATATATGTTTATCACCAAAAAAATAAAAACCGGTCCATAAATATAAAAATAAAATAAAAATAATTGTTTATATATTCATTCAACTATAATTTGCAAAAAAAGAGAGAATATTTTACACTTTAAAAGAACAAATAAAATTTATTTTTTAACTGAAGTCTAAAATCTTATGACTATGAAGAATAGAAACAGAGAATAGTGTATGGAAATAAATAAATGATTTTTGACTTTCTTTCCTCAGAAAAAAAAACTAAAACAAGTTTAAATTTATATAAAAACTAACTAGAAAATGACAGCTAAACATCTATTACCATAATATAATAAAGCTTTGCTAAAAATTAAATTCTCATCAATTATATGTTGAGGGTGATTGATTAAACTATAACTATAGAAAATCTACTGTAGAACTCAGTCTATATAATTATTATTTTTACCTGTGTAATGGATGTAACTTTAAAATTGATTTGCTATAGCAATATTTTTCATACAACTAAAAATGTTGCTTTAAAAAGTAAAGTTTTTACAGCCAGTTTTTTATTTCTTTGGCTGTAGGTTTATAAGCCACTAAATATGATTATAATTTTAAAGGTTTTACATGTTGTTTTTGTGGATTTGGGTTTTTAAATTAATCCGGATCATCAATTTTTATTGGGTTTTAGCCGTTTTCTGGTTTTATTTAAATTGTGTTTTAGATCTAATTAGTTTTGGCTTATTACACGAGTTTATGGTCGGATTGGTTTTCAAAACTGGTAATATCGTATGTTTGAAGTTAATAAACCAGTGTTGAATAATGAATGAAAAGGAGATATTGAGAAGAAGAAGAAGAAAAAACAAAAAGGTGTAAAAAAAAATTGATAGTGAGAAAACAAACCCGCCGTTGGAAACAAACCCGCCCATAGAAAAAGAACTTCTTTTGACTGATGAAAAAGGAATAGCCCATGGTTTCGCTCCACTCCTCCTTACGAATCTGTCTATCTTCTTCCTCGAATCCACTTTTATCGAATCCCTTCCCCTTTTAAAACACATTTCCTTTTTTCTCACCGTCTCCTCGTTTATACCAAACACTGTTCTTTTTATCTATCTATCTATCTTCTTGTCCGAATCATAACCATAAAAACCCAGATTGAATGGGAGCTGGTACAGTTGCGAGAGATCGAGTACGGAAAGATCTCTCCGAGATTTCAAACAAAACGAATATTCCGGCGACGAGACCCGTCGTTTCCTCCTCTCCGGAGATTCGTTCAAGCTCTCGGAAGAGGAACCAACGGCGGAGCAAGAAAGCTGTGATCTCTCCGGTGCAGAAGCTTTTCGAAACTTGCAAGAAAGTATTCGCTAATGCCAAATCCGGAGCCGTCCCGTCTCAAGAACACATTAACATGCTTCGAGCCGTTCTTGGTAAGTTCCATTACCCTTTTTTTTGGTAGATTCTAAAGTTTGAAACATGAGTTGTGTGTCTGAATCTATATGTTTCTGTCTTGCATCATTAGACGAAATCAAGCCTGAAGATGTTGATGTGAGCTCTAAGATGCCGTATTTTCGATCTAAATCGATCGGACGCCCTCCAGTGACGTATCTCCACATCTACAAATGTCATAGCTTCTCGGTACTAATCTTGTTTCACTTCAAAAGATTCTTGAATTCTTTCTTGTTTTGTCTTATATTCTAATGTTTTTTGTTTTACCTAGATGGGCATTTTCTGTTTACCACCAACTGGTGTAATCCCACTTCACAATCACCCGGAGATGACTGTGTTTAGTAAGCTCTTGTTTGGTACAATGCACATCAAATCCTATGATTGGGTCGCTGATTCTCCCCGTAAGTCGTGTAACTATTACATCAAACGAATACATTTGTACTTGTTACTAGGATTGGTGTGTTTGATTGTTATGTGTGGATCAATGTAGAGCCGAGTTCGGATACTCGTCTGGCGAAAGTGAAAGTAGATTCAGACTTCACGGCACCTTGTGACACTTCTATACTCTACCCTGCCGATGGAGGGAATATGCATTGCTTCACCGCCAAAACAGCTTGTGCGGTTCTTGATGTTCTTGGTCCTCCATACTCCGATCCTGCAGGACGTCACTGTACTTACTACTTCGATCACCCCTTCTCAAGCTTCTCAGGTACGGTACTCTTCTGTTCTAGTTTGGATTTGTTTTTACAAGATCTGATTGGAGAATTGAAAATACAGTTGATGGAGTTGAGGTTAGAGAAGAGGAGAAGGAAGAGTATGAGTGGTTGAAGGAGAGGGAAGAGGAGCCTGAGGATTTGACTGTTACGGCGATGATGTATAGTGGACCAATCATCAAAGAATGAATGAACGAATGTGTAGGAAGAAAGAAAAAAAGTCTCTTGTTTCTTCTAACTTTTCATTGTGTGGTTTTTGGGTTTCTGTTCGTTTTGTCTGTATATAAAAAGAAGTCTTTGAAAGTACACACAGCACAAGGACAAATCTCGAATTTGGATAAAACGAAGAATAGTAGCGCAAGTACACATTTGTCGGAATGTTGTACTGTTTACACATCATCATATGATCCATTGTTAGAAGTTGTTTAGGTGTCTAATAATGTTAGGCCTAAAGTAAAGTAAACAAATGGGGATGTAGCA
This sequence comes from Brassica nigra, assembly GCA_016432835.1. Taxonomy (NCBI): domain Eukaryota; kingdom Viridiplantae; phylum Streptophyta; class Magnoliopsida; order Brassicales; family Brassicaceae; genus Brassica; species Brassica nigra. Next base: position 17,668,452 of record CM028245.1, on the reverse strand, counting down.
TGCGGGGAGATATGACCACCTGCTTCTCCATTTTAATACTGCAACCAGAACATGTCTTAAAGCTGCTTTTCATCATGTGGGGATGTAGCTCAGATGGTAGAGCGCTCGCTTAGCATGCGAGAGGTACGGGGGGATCGATACCCCGCATCTCCATTTTTAAGTTTTTTCCAACTTCTAGTATCACAAACGACTATTATTTTAGCGAACTCAGCATAAAAGCGCACCGTTTTGTACTGATCTCAACTTTATCTGACACAAAGGCCTTGATTGGCACAGCAGTATGTTATAAAAGTTGTATACTGCAGAAGCAGTATGCTCTTATAAATCTAGTTAATATGGTGATTGGTAGAGCAGTTACAACAGAACATGATTCATATATAAAACTATTTTAAAAATGAGTATATAATATATAATATATAATTTATTCATTTCTAAATAATATATATATTTATGATATATATATTAATTTTATAATTCTATTCAAAACGATAAATCATATTTTACATATATGTAATATTTTGAACGTAAATATTATTCTTTTGAAAATTAAAAAAACATTTTTCCTTTTTGAAAAATAAAATTACTTTTCTAAAATATAATATAATAATTTTAAAGATAAATATTAATTGTAAAATAAAATATCTTTTAAAAATAAATATTAATTTAAAAAAATATATTTTGTAAAAAAATAAAATATACTTTTAGAAATAAAATAAATATTTATTTTAAACCAAAATTTTCTTTTAAAGAATTTTTATTTACTTTTCTAAAAATAACTTTAATTTTCTTGAAAATAAAATTTATTTTAAAGGAAATAAAATTTATTAATTTATTTTCCAAGAAAATATTTTTATTTTTAAAAATAAATTATTTTAAAGATAAAAATTATTTTTGAAACCTAATATAATTTTGTGATACTATTAAACAAAATAAATTTTTAATTTTATATATATTCTAAATACAAATGCTCTCTCAAAAGCTTCATATGAGAGCATTGGACAAAGAACATTTAGAGTAATGCTCATGCTTCTGCTTTAGCAATCAAGCCGAGAGAAACATTCACCATGGCCCAAACGCTTCCAGCCAATTACAAAACCCCGTAAATTATAATTATCTCGAACCCACGTTATAGTTTAGTCTCGACAGCTGAAATTCACCTTATCATCATATCTTAACCGTCAACTTTGACCACACTAATAAATAAATTTATTTCTCTCGCTGAATTAGACTACACTTTTTTTTCTCACCGTCAAACTTTCTTTCACTAATCAAAATCAAACATAACTTTTAACTTTTTAAAAAAATTAACCACAAAACAATGAAGCGACCTATTATCACTCAAAGTCACGTGAATGGATCCTACATTACCTAATCAATATTCATTATCCTTTATAACAACTACGGGAACGGTGTACGACTACCATTTCTTAAACCACCGAATTCGACGAAACAATACAAAGACATTAACTAAACCGATAGTTAAAAGCCAAACCCAAACTAATTTTTACACAATGCCAAGGGTTAAAGTCTTGAAGTTGACTGCAAGTTTACAAATGGGGTCGTATTTGTTCTTCTTCCTATTGTATAAATAAGATTGTGGATGATCGTTCAATGGATCCAATCATCTCGTGGAGCTGAAAGCAGCTTCAACAGTTTTGTGGTTTCGCATATTTACGAGTTTGGTAAATGTTAATAGAAAATGTTAACAAATGATGTTCCTCTTGGCTTATTTACGTTTTGTAACCAATGATCGTACACTGGATCCAATCATCCTTTTGAAGTGCCATACCCCACTAATTTTGGAGAAGTTACTTTTGACCGAAGAGAAAGAATGATGCTGCCGAGATGGAAGTTTAGATGGCACTAAAAGAATCTTTAAAACAAGAGTTTGAGGATGGATTGTTCCAATATAAACCTCAAATATATCTGTAAAAAATTTTGAATGTTACATTGTAATCGCCAGTGTTAATAATTAATTACAAGTATTTAAAATATATAAGTAAATAATAAATCTCTATAATATTATTTGAGAAGTCAGTTTCCTATGTGTCACACTCACGTTAACTCTCATGATGGTTGTTTACATTGATAAACTTAATGAATTAAAAATATTATATTTAAATACTATTATTGAATTTTTATTTAGTTTCCTTTATAAAATTTTCCAAATAACATATATAATAAAAGGAAACGTTTATAAAGTTAAAAACGAATTTAAAACGAAATTATATGTATAAATTATAAGATTTCATTAAAAAGAAAGTTCACAAAATAGTAATATTCCATTTTCTTAAAAAAAAATTGATAACATAAAATATACTAATAAAATATTTTCTTTATAATTATATTTTCACAGATAGTCTTGATATTATAAAAGAAATAATATTTCTTATAAAATAAAATTTAAACAGTACAACAATATATATTCAAAGTAATAGAAATATTTTTATATATCTATCTACTGTTTTAGATGATTACAAAAAATAATTAAGTAACATAAACTGATATATGTTTAGTTGACTAAAAATAATTTATAATTAGTATTATTGAAATGTTATTTGTTTCTTATATTTAGTTGATTGTAATATCTTTCATTTACAGCAAAAATATCAAATAAATATTCATAAAATTATTTAGAAATTATAAAAAAATTTTAATTATTCTGAATATTGATATGTCTTCACGAGCTTCCAAAAAAGTATTAGTTACTTATCTATGTAACTTCCTATAGATCATCGCTTTATTTTCTAATATATTAAAAAAAAATAACATTTAATTTGATATATATTATGAAAATACATGCACATTTAATGATAAATAAAATAAATTTGACTTGGCTTAATTATATTAAATATAATTATACTTCCATTCGAATTTAAAAGAATATATGTAACTCAATATGCTCATAATATGAGTGACTCGACTAATCCAACTTAGATATAAAATCATAGATTTAACTACAATAGGAAAATATAATTTTGTAATAATAATAATTTATTTTATAAATATAAATTATAGGAAGACTCAAAACACATTAACAAATGAAAATAAAATATTAACCAACTGTTACAATTAAGTTCTTTTATAAAATTTATATATATGCATGAGACTCAGAATAGTATCATTATACTAATTTACGTAATCTGGAATCAAACATTTTAGTTTATTTTTTATTTCATTCTAAGCATAATATATCTTAAGTTATACATAATCTTCCTAATATGTATTTACATATCTAAGAAAACAACCAACCTAAATGCAAATAAAAAAATTAATCAAAATTTTAATGCATTTAGAATAAAAAATATTATAGTTGAATTCAGATAAATAGATGCAATACAATATACCCAAATGATATTTAATTAGACTAAATCTAATCTAACATATCTAAAATCATATATCTAATTAAAGTAATATAATATTATTAATATATATTATGCATAAAAATTATAAATAAATTTAAAATAAAAATTAAATAGCAATAAATTATTATAATATATATTTACTTTATAAATATTTATACCGTGCATGAGTGGGAAGATCACCTAGTATACATTAAAACTGTAAAAATAATATTTTAACTCATATATGGATATTTTGGTTTCACCAAATAAGCAATTTCTTAATTTTTAAAAGAAAGTGTAACGATTAGAAAAAATGTTATAAAATGGTCAATTGCATATACATAATATTTTTATTTAACATAATATTATTTTATATTAATAATTCTGACCAATTCTCCTGCACATGTCCTGACCGTCCAATATGCATAAAAGGAAATATATATTTTGTGTTCTAATAATATATATAAAGATATATTTGAATATTTAAGTGAAATATAATTATATAGACTAAATGATACAAAAATCAATATTAGTAGAATTATATATAAATTAGATAATTGTACGGACTAAAATAAATAAAAAAAAAATAAATAGTGTTTTGAGGTTTTAAATAGTAAAATTTCAACTATTTGAGTTCTTAAAGTTTGAGAGTTTAAGGATTTATTAAAGAATCAAAAAATTTGAAATTTGAAGGTTTGAGGTGGTGATGTCCTAACTGGATGAGCAGTTGAAACTTAAAATTCAAGTCTTGGAGTATTTGTTAATAACCGAATAAAACGATGTGTTTAAACTTTAAAGCACCGAATCCTCAAGCAAAACAGCCTTTTTATAACTTGAGCACAACCGTGTGTTTTAGATTTCGTCACGTGCGGCACTGATTGGTGACAAATTCTCCTGCACATATCCTGACCGTCCAATATGCATAAAGAAAAAAAAAAAGAAATCCAAACATGTTATGATTTGAGAGAATGTTTGAGAGAAAATGTGGTGTATATTTCTCATTAGCTAACACCACTTTATATAGTGGTTTGATACAAGGGTTTACAAATGCTTTACAAGGAAGTAAATCTACACATTAATTGTTATTGACTACATTGATGTCATACATGAAGACTTGGTCAATGTGATGATAACGAGGTTGACTGAGTCTTCTAATCTCGAACCGGAATGTAGACGGATCGGAGACGGGTGTAGATGGACCGGATAGTCGGATCGGATGTAAACCTCCTTGGACTTCTACTTGGTTAAATGGCAATCCACACAATGGATTTATAACACTCCCCCTTGGATGCCATAACCATATCGGGCTTGTAATGTGCTAATGTTGCCTCATTAAAATCTTACTAGGAAAACCCATTGGGACAAAACCATAGTTAAGGAAAAAGAGTACAACACACATTACTCCCCCTGATTTGAACATCACTTGCTGAATAGATGTTCATGGATTCTTACTTGAACAATCTTGTAATGTTCGGACATATCATGTCTCTTAGAATCTGATGGTACTTAGAAAATGTACCACTTTGATATCGACCACTTTTAGTACTTTAGATAAAATGTACTATTTTATACTCTGGTCATCTGATTATGGTCTTTGACCAAATCATTCTTATATGCCTTTCCATATATATTGGTCGGCTAGTACTTTAGATCCTTTATATGATATGGATCATCATTGTATCGAGTATGAGATATTTTAGCTCTTTAGGACTTATGGACATGCCTTAGCTTTATGAGTATAATATTCTTTTGCCATAGACAACTTTTATACATAGGTCATATCGGTTAGATCATGATCCTTGTTTACATATGTCCATAGTTTATCTATGATCAATCTAAGACATTTTCAGTCTTAATATGTCGGCAGTTCGTGCACATATATATACATGGACGATTGGACAGATTTAGGCCGGACATGGCCTTGACATAGAACTGATCTAATAGATCATCAAACTCATGTCTAATGGCATCTATGATCTACAGCTTTATCATGGACAAAATCTTACAATATGGTCGGACCCGTTGGGTCGCATATGGACGCATAATGCGGTCCTACACCTTTTGTTCAAAGATAAACTTTGATCTTATAGCTTATCTTTATGATAGCTTATTCATTCATACCACAGCTTGGTTGGTTCATGCTGAGAATTTATCCAACCATAAGTATTACCAAAAAAATTTCGCTAATTTGTGGTGATGATCTATAACCTTTATAAGGTTTAATGAATAACCAGTTAACCTATCTTAGGCTGGTTAGTATAAAAACACAAGGAATTTAAAATTCCTCTATAGACTGATTTGAATTGTTCTTATAGAACTCTTCATTTGCTTACATGTAGCAATTTAATTCAGTCCATGGACAACTTTAGAAAAATGCTGTTCATGAGAACTTCTTTTCTCATCTTATGATTCTGAGCTCAATACATTTTGGTAAACCTTTAGGTACCAATAATATTATCATCATCCAGTGAGTCATATAAAACATACTACATCTTATGAATTTCTTCCAGACATTATATGTAGTGACATATGTAGTAGTATCCACCACTTTGGATTATATAGATCTCTCTTGGTCTGTCTCACGATTTTATCCTTCTTTCAGATTTATCTATTCATGGACATCTTATGGCGTTTACATATTTATGGCCAATACAACACGCCTATTATATATCACTTTTAGAAACCCCACGTTTCTTTTATTATTAATTATGAGTACTCTTGCGTGGGTTCATGATCCTCGTTTCATTATTCATGTGCTACACACTTGCGCTTTTCTATGAATGTATGTGTCGACACACTTATATATATGGTTCCTTCCAGACTTGGTATAAAATCGATTTTGAGATTCTCATTATCTAGGACCTTTGTAACCTTATAACTTGGCGTCCCAAGTTATATGGTATGGTACCTAGCCGTTCAGCTGGCCAGCCATATATCTCAATGCCTGGAATGGTTTCCTTTATAAAACTCGGAATTTATCTCATGCACCTTTCTTTCTTTCCGAGGTTCCTTTGAATTATGAAACTTTATTTGGAACTTTATTTGGTCTTATATTAGACTCTGTAGCAACTTGGTTGAGTCTTTAAGACATCAAAACCGTGTGGTGCTAAGCTGGGATGACTTAGTCATTCTTTTCTCGGTCAATGTGTCTGGCATTTTATTTTGCTATCATTGTAGCATATGGACGTCTATAACTTATTTTCTAGTCTGAGGATCTTTGCCAAGACATTAATGGTTGAAACCAGATGGTAGATACCATTCTTTACCAGCTTATTACTTTTCTCCTTTCAAATGTTGGATATTCGGATTCATAAACCTTATGTAATCCTTGTTCCTTGGCTTATAATTAAATCACCCATTTTAGCTCAAGGTTTCTTTAAACTCATGGAGAAAGTATATTCATATATATATATATATACCCAACATATATTCCCAATCCTCCTTATGAGATTCTAAGGTCATATGATCTTAGATGGCACATATATTTGTGGTGGATTCATTCTCAATATCTTAAGATGATATATGTCTGGACTCATGACCCGTATTAGTCTGAGGTGGGAATATCTGTGATCACTTATATGGCCTGATATAATATAAATGGCCTGATGCAAGTTAATCTTTTATAATTCAACCAATATGTAATTATGGTTGTGGACCATATTTCACGGATTTTAGTATGGTCATGTATCATAGGATTTGTCCTCACTTCCCCTCATGAACATACTCTAATTCGTGGTGCTGGGACAATAAATTCCCTTGTGCATAGATATATATTGCACAAACGTGAGATCTTATGGGATAGCTTTTGTGCCCTTTTTTAAATCTTTGCATCATAATCTGGATGGCTATGTATGGTAATGCCATCTAAGTGATAAATTTCGTGGGTCAATCAAACATGATTGCCCTGGCTTATGCCTAATATCATATTGATCTCTAGATCAATAGAGAATGTAGTCACGACCATTTAGGCGATTTTAATTTAGGTACTCTTATTCCCTTTTGTCCATTGTTGGAAACCATTTTCTCTTCTTAATTCAATGGACCTTATAGGGTGAATATAATGCCTTTTAGGCAATGCAATGCCATGGTCGAGCTTCTTTTTCCTTTCTTTCAAGGAATGCGTAAAGAGTATTTTATGCATCATAACTAAGCCTTGATGGCCGAGCAAGTCGTGCCATTTGTTAAAGGCTTCTTAGAACTCTTTGAAAAGTGAGTTGAGATATTAATCCTCAATCATATTTATCTTGGCCCAATGAAGGCCTATAGATATAGTAGGTATAGTCTCTAGGACTTTCCTTTGGCCTTGGGAATTTTCATAAATAAGAAGAAATTCTTTCTTTCCTTTGCCCATAGTTTCAATATGTAGACCATTCATACGAATGTCTTTGAAACCTAACGAATTCCACTTTGATTTATGGGAATATAATGCATCATAGATTTCTAGATGCGTGCCTTCAGGCATCATGAGGTTGGCCTGGCCATGGCCTCGAATAAAGTATCTTTTGTCTCTTAATATAGTGTGGCTTAATCCACTATAGAGACCAAAGACAAAGTAGAATGATGTCGAAATCTAATTGGCCACTTTAAGGCAATATGAAGTCTCATATCCAAGATGATCATCATACTCATGGTCGAAATCATTCGCACCATCGTGATGGACCCAATGGGCCATAGGGTTCTATCCCTTTATGCTCTCCTGGTAGAGTTTAATAAGGTGTTTGGGAGTTCTATATTGGTTGAACCAATGGTTGTTCATCCCACACTGATGGCAAGCAGATTTGGTCGAGGCATGGTTTTTGATATCGGACTTATACCCATGGCTCCGTTGATAACCTTAGCCTTGGTCTCGACTATGGAGTGACTGTGGGTGATATCCACGCACATCCTTGCCATCCTCCATGGCCTTTCACATGGCCATGGTTTGACTCTTTCATATGGCTCTGTGGCAGCATGTGCCTTAGGCAATGCATAAATCCAGGAGACCTCATCTTACTATTCTTCATGATTAACTCATTGTTTTGCTTAGCAAGCAACAAACAAGAGATTAAATTTGCATATGTGGAGGAATCCTTTTCTCGGTATTATTGCTGAAGCAAAACATTGCTTGTGGAATATAGAGAATTTCTTCTCTAACATGTTAGCATATGTGATAGTCTCTACACAGTTTCAACTTTGAGACTATCATGAATAGAGCCGAGATAAACTCATCCACAGACTTATAGTCTTAGATCTTTAGGTTCCTCCATCTTGTCCAGACATAAGATAATTAATGGAGATCTCATCATTTGAACCCTCAGTACCATGAGGCTCGGCGTCCGAGATCCATTGGTTGGTACCTTAGGAATGGCCATGTCGGCCTTGTCTGGACAATCTATGAGACTTTCGGATGGAGATCTCATCATCAGTACCATGAGGCTCGGCCGAGACCCATTGGTTGGTACCTTAGGAATGGCGTATGATTAAGAGAAATCGCCTTGTATCTATCTCAAAAGTGAGATATTTAGATATCACCAAGATTTAGATTGATTATATATAGGTATTAAAGCCCTTTAGAATTTGAATAAGGATCAGTCATCATTTATTTGAGATCAAGCAATATGGATGAAAATCAATCATAATGGTCTAAGGGTAAATGCATGGATCAAGAACTAGTCGGATGTATGTTCTGTCACGAGCATTGGACCTAAGCAATTTATTTGAATAAGCATGTAATACCGCATGTCCCAAGCTGATACTGGTAGCTTCGACCTCATGAGTAATGGTCGAGCAATCAATTGGATTCTTTTAATGAAGGATTCGGCCAATTCGTTCTGTGTATGTACATGTGCCACGGAGTGTTCCGCACTTACCCCATGGACATACAGTAATCATTAAAAGCTTGGGAACTGAATTCACTTGCTTTGTCAAGACATATAGTCTTTAATGGAAAATCTGGAAAGTGGGCTCAGTCTTATGATCTGAGCCAATAATCTTGCCAATGCCAAGTTCGAGATGATAATAGACAAACATGCGACCATCTGGTCGATGCGTCAATGAGGACCATAAAATATCGAAATGTTCCACAAGGTGGGTGTATTGGTCCACATATATCACCTTGTATTCTTTCCAGAAAGTTCAATGTTTCTTTAACTACCTTTACAGGTGATGGCCTTATTATTAATTTCCCTTGTGAGTATGGAATACATGTAATGCCCATAGGGATAATATTACTTTCTTTCAAGGGATGGCCAGTTGAGTTCAAGATTATCTTGCGCATCATGGTTAGACCAGGATGGCCGAGCCTTTCATGCCATTGTTTAAAGGCTTCTCTGAACTCATTTGTCTTTGTGACATTTGCCTCAATTGATTTTATTCTATCTTATGACATATCAATATAAAATGATGCTATGACTTATAAAACTTTTAGAAATAATTTTCAGTCAAAGATATGCATTCAATAAAATCAAACAAGCATTTATAAAATCGAATATGCATTTATAAAAATCATAAAAGATTTTTAAAACTTTGACAGTTACAAAACAAATATTAATAGGAAAAGATATGCAATGAATGAATTTAATTTCGATTTTATTTTGGTTGACTGATTTTCAAGAATTCTTAGAAACAAGATTCATATAGATCTTTAGATGTTTTAATAATTTAGAGATACTTAGAACCTTTAAAGAATTATAAGTTTATGGACTCAAATAATTTTGGAATCAAGTTTCATATGGATCATATGGATCATAGAAACAAGATTAATATTTTGAATCCATAGATTGTTTATAAATTATGGATTCATATAGATCCTAGATTTGTTTCAGATATAATGGTGTTCTTTAGATTTTCAGGTTTTGATTTGTTTACCTTTTTACCACATTGATCTGAATGGACCACCATGAGAGAGAGAGATGCCGGCGGATATAACTAGGGAGATGGCCGGCGTGGATTGTATATGCGATTTAGGACGCGTCTGAGATCAGATCGACAAGCCGTCTTCGGCAATGGATTCCTCTCTTCTTGGGCTTCAGATTGATAGGTGGATCGTCGTCTGGCTCCACAGGGTTTGAGAGATACGGCGGTTTAAAGTTGCGCCTGAATTCTGGCCGAAAGAGATGGCCGGAAAAGAGAGCTCAGGTGGAGAGAGACTTCTCAGGTGGAGAGCACAATCGTGCTGATAACGTGTTATGATTTGAGAGAATGTTTGAGAGAAAGTGTGGTGTATATTTCTCATTAGCTAACACCACTTTATATAGTGGTTTGATACAAGGGTTTACAAATGCTTTACAAGGAAGTAAATCTACACATTAATTGCTATTGACTACATTGATGTCATACATGAAGACTTGGTCAAGGTGATGATAACGAGGTTGACTGAGTCTTCTAATCTCGAACCGGAATGTAGACGGATCGGAGACGGGTGTAGATGGACCGGATAGTCGGATCGGATGTAAACCTCCTTGGACTTCTACTTGGTTAAATGGCAATCCACACAATGGATTTATAACAAAACATAAAAAAGGAAAATCCCGAACAGAAAAATGAAATCATAACATGGCCGTTGAATACATTCGATCACATCCTGACCGTCCACTTTCTTAATAGGAAAAAAAAGGAAATCCGAAAGAGAATAAAAAGGAAATTGATCATATTATGACCGTTGAAATAGTCTCTCTATATAATCATCATAAAGCATTGAGCTAATCTCATTCGACAACAACTCAAAATTTCCTTTTGATTTCTCTCCTCAGAGGTTTAGGTTTACTTCTAGTTCCCTCGTCGTGATTCTTTCATCTTCATCCATCACCGATAACTAAAAAGGATGGTTCGCAAACTCCCAACCTCTTCGTTCTACCTCCAGTTATATCAGGTGGTCGATGACCGTTCGTCTGATCCGATCATCTCGTGGAGCAAAAGCAACAACAACAGTTTCATCGTTTGGGACTTGAAAAAGCTTCGCAGCGACATTCTCATGAAGTCCTCCTCTGTTTTGGGCAGAAACTTAACAGAGTTTAGGGCAAAACTTCGCTCTCATGGCTTTCGAAGTGTCGACAAAGGTCCTGGAGAATTGGAGTTCGCACATGATGATTTCGCGAGAAGCCCTCTAATGAAGAAGATGATGGCCAAATCCCTGTCCGAGAGGATTGAGAGATTCGACGCTCAAATCAAAATCTTGAAGTGTAGACTCAAAGCCAAGAAAGATTCCCTCAAAGTTGAGAATCTCTTCCAAAACCTACGGATCTGATCAACCAAGAAAAGTCAAGAAAAGCTCCAAATCAAGAAAAACTATGGAGTTCATTGAAAGTAGAGAGAATCTCTTACGGATCTGATCAACGTTTCATCTCTTCTGGTAATGAAACTTGTTATTTCTTCTAGAAACATTATATGTTTTGTAACCTCTTGTTCTACGAACGTTGTGCTTTTTTTCAGAAACAGTATATGTTTTGTAACTTCGCATTCTATATAATAAGTATAGTAAATCATCTTTACTTCTAATGTTTACTAGTCTCTTGTGTCTATGTTTCTATCAGTTTGCAAATTCGGTATAATCAAATCAACATGCATGTGGTTTTGTTTTGAAAGAGAGATGTTTCTTTACTTCTTCTGTAGATTGTCAATCACGTTTCAATCTTAAAGTTGTATCATCACTTAAAACATCTGCCTCTGTTGCTCAGAAAAAAAAACATCTGCCTCTCTAGCTATCAAGTTCTTTTAGCTTCTCAACAAGTTCTTTACCCCCTGTTCCATTTATTTTTTTACCTCGTGAACTTTCACTTTCACTAAAAGCACAGTTGCTACATGTTACAACATTCTTCTTTATGGTATGTGAGCAACACTCACAAGCATCTCTAGTTGCTCTTTAATTATATAGCTTCTCTTGATTAAAAGCAGCTCCACCTGTTAATTTGAGTTTTTAGTTTTAGAATGAGCATGTCTAAGTTTTTGCGAACATGTTTGCCTTATATTCTCATGTCTCTTAGTTCAAATCTGGATGGTTTTTCTCACTTGTTGGATAAGTTACTTTTGATAGAAGAAGAAGAAGAAGAAAAGGCAAAACAGAGGAATCGAGTAAAGAAGTGAAAGAATGATGCTGAGCTGGCACTATGTTGATGAGGTGGAAGTGCAGTAGTTGAAACTTGAAAGTCAAGTCTTTGGAGTAACTGTTAACACGATTGAGCGTTTAATAAGAACCAAATACTCAAACAAAATAAAACTTTTATAATTTGTGATAAACCGGTGCGTTTAGAGTTTGAGAGAAGGTGTGGCTGTTAGGAGTGAACCCAATCACCCCTTTGATACCTTAGAACACAAGTTGCTTTGATGCCAATTAAGGCCCCTCCTCAAAGCTAAGAGAATTTGTGAAAAACAAACTAATAAACAAAACACAAGTTACTTCAATTTTTTCTCTCCCTTTCTATTGTCTTTTCAAGTCATGCTTAAATACAAAAGTAAAGAAATAAACTAACTACTATGTAAAACAAACGTGGGTAAGAAGCAACACACTTCCTCAAGTTAAGGAAACATGATCCCACTAAATAAAATGCAATATGGAAACTAAAGTTTCTTAACAATTAACTTATGGAGATGGCCACGTTCTCTTCTTCTTGCATGAGTAGTATCTCATCAGTGGCACTGATTGTTAGATTTATATTTTGGGGACGAACGACAAGCCCGTATATGGGAAGTTTGATATCAATCTATCAAAAAGAAATAAATCAAACAAAATCTAAAAGGCATATGTCCGTGTTCATTAATGAGGAGAGCGAGAGAACGGTAAAAAATCTGAAATAAATATTTCGCTTTCTCTCACAAACCTCAACGGCTAAATAATTTTCTGAAGTAAATCTTTCTTTTTCTTCACAAACCTCAACGGCTAAATAATTTTCTGAAGTAAATATTTCCTTTTTTACACCGCACGTTAAAGAAAAATCTATAAATATATACCACACTCCACCAATTCACAAAGTTTCTCACTCAATTTCATTTGCCTTCTTCTTTCTTCTTCGCGTGCGAGAAAAACAGAGAGTGTTTCGAGAATCAAACAAGAAAAGCCAGACACCATGCGACCTTCTTCTTCTTCTTCTTCTTCTTCTTCTTCTTCTTCTTCTTCAAGTTATTCACTCGCTGCAACGAGTTTGAACAGCAGACTCATGACGATATTCAAGAAAGCTCAGGAGCTTACAACTCTCTGTGATATCGAAGCCTGTGTTATTCATTACGGACCTGACGGAGAACTGAGGACGTGGCCCGAGAACAGAGACAAAGTGAGAGACTTGGCTCTCCGATACATTCAACTAGACAAAGCCAAGAGACGCAAGAAAAGTGTCAATCTTTACGAGTTCCTCAACAAGATGAAGAAGACGAAGAGGGCAAAGAAGAATGTTGAGGAATTAAAGTATCCAGTCTCTGATCATTATTCTCCCGACCAAATCAACCAACTAATTCAGTCCTTGAAACTAAGTTACTCTACTTTGCAAGAAAGGCGTCGTTTTCTTGCAGAAAAAGCAAACTTGGAGGATCGTCAACATCGTGGGACTCAACCTTCAAACCCTAGCCAGTTCATCAAGTACCCACAAGAGTCTGTGTCGAAAAGTCAGGAGCTTTGTGTTTATGATCAGACCAACAACTTTCAACATCTTTGCTTTTCAAACACATCAGATTACTCATCGGCGCAAGAATCCGGATTACATTATCAGATGATGGCTTGTGGTGGTTATGATCAGAACATGTGTATGGGTAACATCAACATCAACGAGTTTCAACGTAGCACACAAGACTACTCAGTGTTACCACTGGAGCTACAAGAATCTACGAGTAAGTGCAGCTTGAATCAGTTGATGCAGCACGAGCTTTATGGCTTTGATCAGAACATGTGTATTAGTGATATTACCAACAGCTTCAACGTTGTAGATCCTTGTCTCTCAAACATGCTTTCCAGATGATTTCTTTTTTGATTTTCAGGACCCTTATGGTTGCAATTTGGTCGGTAACCCTAACTTCTCTCAAGATTTTCCAGACATGTCTTCAAACTATGTTTATGAAAACAGACTACTTCCGGGACCTACTCTACCATCTCTCTAGCTCCACGCTCCAACATTCCTAACGACAACTATGAGATTTCTCTGATGAAGTAGCTGATTGTAGATAGTGAAGTTGTTTATGTATCTACATGTTTTTATTTTGAATACGTACACAGTTTTTAAGTCAGACCTTTTGTTCGGTTTAGTACACTATTCATATATCTTTAATGAAATCTCACAGAACTTCAATGGAACATTTTATTTAGAATCATTGTGACATGTATATTCTCGTTGACTGCCACAGCAGATGCTTCTTTCGTCTCAACAGAATTAATTTCAATACATCTGCTTTATGTTTATTCACTCTCACTCTGTATAAAACCAAAACAAAACACCAAACTTAGAATTTTATAACAAAGACTACTCATGTTCTGTTGCCAAGTTATTAAGGAAGTTTTGTTTTGAAAAGAGCAATAGAAGTTACAAAAACAAAACACCAAACTTAGAAGTTAATTAAGTTTATAACAAAGATCACTCATGTTTTGCAGTCGTTGAGACCATGACGGAGAACGGGGAGCTAAGGAAGTTTTGTTTTCAAAAGAGCAATAGAAGTTACAGCGATGTAAAGAAAGACTAGTGCTTTCAACAATAAATACACACTTTTTTTTTACTCTCATTTCTTCATACTATGCAAACTCAGAGTCATAGTCCAAAATACACACCTCACTCTCACTTGCTATGTTGAAAGGCTTTTTAAAAAACATAGAATTTTTCACTTTCTCTAAAACAATTACAAGATTCTTCATCATGATAGCATCAAAAGGCAAAGCAAACTGAAAATAGAATTCGAATATGGAAATTGATAGAAGCATCAGAAGATAAAAGTCAGTAGGAGAGAGAAGCTGCTGCTGACATCAAAGTGCACTTCCTCGGTTAGATCAAGAAACAGATTGGCATCGTCTATTCTCAAAACAGAGCATTGGATTCAGGCCTCTCTCTCTCTCTCCAAATCTTTGAAACAAGATCAATGTTTTTACTTTAAGTATATCCTTCTAGTTGAAGAAGTGTGTTCCAATCTCAATTCAGATTTTCTTCCATTATCTTTCAAAAGAAAACCAGATTATATAGGCTACAGGCTTGATAAGTCGAGGCAAGATTCTTCAATTTGGCGCGAAAGTAGAGGGAGGAAGAAGACACAACCGATTAAAACGCTGCGTCTTGAATTTAGCGTTTTGTCACGTGCAGTGCTTGGCAGCTATGAAACGGCGCAGTTCTTTGTTGTTGGGGATCAGAAACACATCAAAAGTTCAAAACCTAGAGGCGCTCATTACAAAACCCGTAAATGCAAAATATATGTCAAATTGTCAACAAAACCGACTAAGATTTTCAATACTGACCGTTGATATTAATGCGAGCAAATCTTGACCGCATAATTGCAAAAAAGGAAATCCCAAACAGAAGTTTTTTTTTTTTTTAATTACATGACCGTTGAGATCAATCTCTATATAATAACAGCTTTCCCTCAAAAGAGCTAGTCACAAAGTTTCCTTTTTGTTAAGGCTTGCTTCTTGATCAGTTTTGGGTATTCTGATTCTCGATCTTCGTCATTGCCCACAAATCAAATCTAGGGTTTTACCACCACCACCAATAAAAAGAAAGATGGTTCGCCAACTGCCAACTGGATCTTCTTCTTCGTTCTACCTCCAGTTATATCAGATTGTCGATGACCGTTCGTCTGATCCGATCATCTCCTGGAGCAAAAGCAACAACAACAGTTTCGTCGTTTGGGACTTGAAAAAGCTTCGCAGCGACATTCTCATGAAGTCCTCCTCTGTTTTGGGCAGAAACTTAACAGAGTTTAGGGCAAAACTTCGCTCTCATGGCTTTCGAAGTGTCGACAAAGGTCCTGGAGAATTGGAGTTCTCACATGATGATTTCGCGAGAAGCCCTCTAATGAAGAAGATGATGATGGCCAAAGCCCTGTCCGAGAGGATTGAGAGATTCGACGCTCAAATCAAAGTCTTGAAGTGTAGACTCAAAGCCAAGAAAGCTTCCCTCAAAGTTGAGACTCTCTTTCAAAACCTACGGATCTGAATCAACCAAGAAAATTCAAGAAAAGGCTCAAAAGTAGAGAGAATCTCTTGCAAAGTTTAAGGATCTGATCAAAGTTTCACTCACATCTCTTCTTGTAATAATATTTGTGATTTTTTTTCTATAAACAGTATATGATCTGTAACATCTTGTTCTATTGTAATAAGAATAGTATTATTCTCTTTACTCCTAATTAATGTTTAGTAGTCTATTGTGTCATCAATTTGCAAATTCGGTTTATATATATATATATATATATATATATATATATATATGTTAATCAAAATCTACCTGTGATTATGTTTAAGAGATGTTTTTTTACTTCTATTTATTGCATAAGACTACTACACCAACTTGTTCATCAATCCTTTTGTCTTCTAAGAGACTGAGTATTTGTTGAAAAGCCTCATGTGGTATATGAACAGAACCAACTCTCTTCATCCTTTTCTTCCCTTCTTTCTACTTCTCCACAAGCTTCTTCTTCCTAGGCATCCATTCTATAACCTGAGGAAGAACATGCTGGAGTCCCTCGCTAAGCCGGTTTTAACAAACACTAGAAGCACATCATCAGTGTCCAGATCAAACATGGACTTTAACTGAGCTTCGACACCGTTAGCAACAGCTGGTGGTTGATCGATCTTGTTAATCAGGGGTACAATAGCGAGTTAGCTTCGAATGCTAAGTAAAAGTTAGTAATCGTTTGTGCTTGGACAACCTGAGCCGCATCAACGGCCAAGAGAGCTCCTTCACGAGCAGATAAAGATCTGGAGATCTCAAAGCTAAAGTTAACATAAACACTTGTTGATTTAGATTTCGAGACGAGTACTAATAAGAGGATCAAGGGTACTCAAAAGCGCAACTTTTTTATTATTTCTTAAGAAGATCAAAAGAAGAAAAAAACATGAATACTGGTGGTTCTATTCCTAACTTGTTCATGAAAAGCATAAAATAAAACTAGAGAGAAGTGTTCTAGACAAATGATCAATGTCTTTCGGAATCTAAACAAGCTAGTTTAGGCTTTATCTCACCATTAGACTCTCCTCTAACATTGATGCATTCTGCAGGAGGATGTGACGATCTTTGTGATATTTCATTCCTTTTCCTTCGTCTTGGTCAAGAATGTTTATATCGTTCATGTATATATCTCTGCATGGAACTGATTTGCTGCATAGGAGTTTCACAAACGGTTTCCTGACAGCTGTTCCATGTATGTGCTTGTACATTATATTCTTGATCTCCACAGCTTTTGTCTGTGAATATTAATAAATTAACATGCCATTTCATTATTTTAGTATATAATCTCATCAAACAACAATGAATCATTAACATATGTGCAGTCTCATCATATATCCCAGAGTAGAGATCAAACAAAAAAGGAAGACATAAACTATAATATAAATGCAGTAAAACTAATATAAGAAAATTCATTTATATAACAAGAAGAAGATAATCTACTTACATGGTTATTGCATTGCGAGTGAGGACAGTAAAACTGATCGATGATGATAGGTCGGGTTACACCATGTAGCTTTATACGTTCAAATAAAATATTTCGAACTAGTCCTCTTCCTCCCTAAATAATTAGAAATTTTGGACAATGATATCTTCAAAAATAAAATAGTTGGATAAAGTATTGCTACTGATATTGTTTCAATCTTTTGATTTTACCTGCCATGTCTTGATTCTAACTCCATTATCTGTTTTCCTGAAGATACAGTCTCGAACGATGACGTTTTCCACTGTTTCTTTAGACCCATTTCGACCTAAGCTTCCGATGCTTGTTTGAGAAATATAAAATTTGCTATAATTAGTTATAATTTTTTGATTAATTTTGCAATAATCAAAGTTATAATTGATACATGTAAGGTTATACAGAAGAAATATACCTTATCCCATGACCCGGACCACACGAGATTCCTGATATATTAACGTACTTTGAACCATCACCAATAGATATACAATCATCACCTAAAAATACCAAATATAACATGTAACAGAGTTATTATAGTTAGAGATCAATATTAGATAAATGGGATGTGTACAAAGATCAACAATGAATCACATGAAAAAAACGATAAAAAAACAATGAATCACCTGTATGAATGTTACTATTGTATACCAAGACATTCCGACAACGTTGAATGTGAATGCCATCAGTATTAGGGCTATCACCATCGGCGGTTATGGTGAGTTGCTTAACGAAAATCCATTTAGAATCTTCCAAAGACATTTGAAAATTTGGACTG
This sequence comes from Brassica nigra, assembly GCA_016432835.1. Taxonomy (NCBI): domain Eukaryota; kingdom Viridiplantae; phylum Streptophyta; class Magnoliopsida; order Brassicales; family Brassicaceae; genus Brassica; species Brassica nigra. Next base: position 17,649,771 of record CM028245.1, on the reverse strand, counting down.
TCTTTAACCACAATGTTACTTATATGCACATTACTCGAATGTGATATAACCACACCCTAAGAAAAACAAATAAAAAAACAAATCATATAAAATAGTTTGCAACAACTTATATTTGAGTTTGCAGATTTTATTGAAACATAATTGCATACCCGTGGTCTTCTGTGGCATGCCTATAAATTTAATTAAAATCATATGAGTTTAGATGAAGATAAAATAACGTTACTAGCTAAGAACAATAGAAAAGCTAAAAAATGAACTTACTTGTTTATACTTTTTGCAATTTAGCGACCACCATTTTGGCCCTTGGCCATCAATCGTGCCAGGACCATCAATATAAAGTCCATTAATATGAGCAAATTCGATCCACTTATGACAGTAATCTTCATTGCATTTCCATTGATATGGAGCATAAGGAGCAGTTAAGTTTCCACTGATCTACAATTACAAAATGTAGCTATGATGAAAATAATAAACTATATCGTTCACACTTAACTACAACTCTATGGTTATGATCAAATGATTTTATAATTTTGAAACAAAATTAACCAATGTTGTTTAATATCACAAATTCACTCACAAGAGTTTTCAAAGTATTAAAAACAATATACATATTAATAAAATGTTGAGTATCTCAAAACCATGAGAACTCTATCTTAAAATATTTCAAAGTATCTCTTTTGAGATAGAATTCTCATGACTTTGAAATACTCTTATCAAAATATGTTAGTATATTTATATATTTATATACATACACTTGAGAACCTAAGTGTGAAAACCCCATTGAGGTTGCTGTTATGAATTAGGGTTTTAGAAGGCAAGTTTAGAATATAGAGTACGAACACGACATCATTGGCACTGAGATTTAGAAAATTATAGACGATTTATTAAAGATTTGAACTAAATTTTATTTATTCAAATTTGGAGATCTAAAGAAAACTTTTAGGGCCTATAACTATGTAATTTTCTTCAAAATTTGAATGCCTGTTACAAATATTTCAGTTAGCATGGTCTAAAGCCGCCTTTATACCAAAGTTTTCATGGATTTTCTATGTTGTTGATGTAAACTAGGTTTTATAGATCTTAAACACACATATATGTATATGAGTATTACATACCGAAAAAACGATTTTCTTGGATTTACAAGGACCATGAAACTCAATTGGCTGAAGAAGAAATGTTCTTCCTTGAGGAATCTCCATGGTTGATTTAGAGCCAATGTAATTGCATGTGTCTTCCCATGCATCCATGAATGCCTGGAAAAACATTTTTACAGAGAAAAGTATGTATATTTCAATCTAGCTTGTAGATTTTCAATATATATGATATAATTTACCAAAAAAGACTAACTTTAGTATCGTTGGCATATCCATTTCCTATTGCTCCATAATCAAAAACATTGAAAACTTTACTGTTAAAATCAAGAGAAGAATGAGAAGGAGCTGTTTGATAATTGTGGAAGAGAGAAAAAAGATATGATAAGAGCATAAAAAAATTCATTTTCTTCTGTGCGACTAGAACAAGAAAAATGCAAGTATAATATACTTAAACGTGATTGAGGTTTGTTACAAAATCTTCATGTATGATTTTGTTTTCTTCGTTCAGAGATTCTGATCTTATTTGATAATATAAAATTTAGTTTTTTCCAGATTTTTATATAACAACAAAAAGGTATCCAGTTGTTTATTCCAGCATATCACAAATTATAATTAAATTTCCTTTTTATTTAGTATTGTAACTATATAAAAAAATAAAGATATTCCGAGAAACCTATTTTTCATTAATCGAAATTTGTTATATATATCAGTTACAAAAAAAAATCTGTTATATATATATATATTTACAAAAAAAAAAAGAAATTTGTTATATTGAAAATTGGTTGTTACAAAAAAGTGTTGAATATGTAAGAAATCATTTCATCTGAAGATCTACGGCTCACATCTCACCATGTCAAACATAAGTTCCTGTGAACTCCAATCATCATTTTTAACACGAAAGGAAAGAGGAGAACCCGTATTCGAGAAGCATAATAACCATAAAATAAATTGAAACATGTTAATGTTACAGAATGGTTTGAATATGTAAAAGACCATAGGTCGAATCGAATAGCAGAAGGGAGGAAACGTTAGCCAGACTTCTCGTGGAAGCTGGGAACCAAAAATCCCAACTTTTCCATCGTGAATGGCCAAATTTGATACACTTCGGTCCTATTTCTGCTTTGTTTCTATAGTGTCAGCAACTGCATCATCACTGTTCATCAATGGCTTAACCATATATAATACAGACCACGTACGACATGTTCATCCGAAAAGGTGTTATTACTGCTCACTTGTTAACTTTGATATCTTTGAGTTTGAGAGTTTTTGTTGAAGGGAAGACTGAAAGTTTTCGGTCTACGGTGGGAATCCGAGGTCGTAGAAACAGAAGCGGACCGCAAACCGAAGACGAAATTTGATTTTTCTTTACCTTAATTACCACGGAAAAAAAACATTCATAATACTTTTTCATCTGTTAAAACGATGCGTTTCACCTTTAGACGAAACGACGTCGTTTTAAAATATTTATCATCTTCCCCTCATTGTTGCAGTTGGAAGGGTTTTAAGTTTTAACAGGTAGATTTTTCTGGGTTTACTCAACGCTCAAATCGACAGATTACGATCAAGTAATGAACTTGAAATTAGCAAATCCTTTGTGGGTTCCTGTAAAAGCTTTGTTATGTAGAAAAACCACCACGAGAAGGAGTCTTTTAACTGCCACTGCTATAAACAGTTTAGCCGAAAAGAAAGATGAGGAAGAGGTTTTGGTAGTTGTTGGTGGTGGAGCTGCTGGAGTTTATGGAGCTATTAGGGCTAAGACTCTCTCACCTGAACTCAGAGTTTTGGTTATCGAGAAAGGGAGGTTTCTTTCTAAGGTTCATCCTCTTCTTGTTTCTATTAAGTTAAGCAGCACTTCTATTAACTAAACTCCTTTTGGAAGAGATCTTTTTGTTCATGTGTTTAATCGTTTTGCAATCTGTAGGTGAAGATTTCTGGTGGTGGTCGATGCAATGTGACCAATGGGCATTGCACAGATACGATTGTGAGTGTTGTTCACACACATAAAGTTTCAATCTTTGTGCTTCTGCTGAATCATATGATGCTTTCTCTTTGATCTCATATGGGAAGCATATTGTGTTTAGCTTACTTTAATATCAGATTTGGTGCATAGCTTGATTTGTGTTTCTGTTAACTTAATTTTAAATTTGCAAGTAGAGAGATTCCCAGAGGGTTGCATAGACACTGTTGTGAGTGTTGTTATATTATACATAGAAAGCTTGAAACTTTTCGCAATGAGGAATCGCAAAATCATAAAGCTTTCTTCTAGTTTTGTCTTTAATCATCCTGTGCCAAGCCTATCTGTTTTTGTTTGATTTGAACTTATGTTAACTACATTTGTATGTAGAGATTGGCGGAGAAATATCCTCGTGGTAATAAAGAGCTTAAAGGTTCTTTTTTCTACACACATGGACCTGCTGATACCATGTCATGGTTTTCTGATCATGGAGTGCCACTGAAGGTTTGTGGATTTCCATCACCTTAATCTTTGCATATGTTTTTCTTATTCCGGTCTAACTCTAGTATCCAACAGACTGAAGACGATGGAAGAGTATTCCCTGTGAGCGATAACTCATCTTCTGTAGTTGATTGTCTCTTACACGAAGCAACTATTAGAGGAGGTATCAATCATACAACAGCAGCTCTTCAAGTATCCGTTCTTCTTGTTTGTTCCTGCGTTCTCTTCATTCATATATCCATTCAAATTTCATTTAATCAGTTAGGCTTGAGAGAGGAAAGTCTGTGTTAAGTACTTCTACTCAACCCGATGGGAAGTTCCTTATTAAAGTTGGGAAGCGAACTGCTGACGTTTCTGAATCTATCGAAGCTTCATATCTTCTTATTGCTACTGGAAGTAGCCAACAGGTTACTTGAAGAACATGAATTCTTTCTTTCTTTAAAGCCATTTCACGAGACTTGTTTAATTATGTTGCAGGGTCACTCTTTAGCCACTCAGTTTGGTCATTCCATTGTCGATCCAGTACCGAGTTTATTCACTTTTAAGATCAATGATCCGTTACTTGCTGAGTTAGCTGGCGTAATTTTCCTCTATTTCTATGCCTTTTTAAAATGTATCACGAGCTTCATATTTGACATTGTTTTCTCTCTCTTGCTCAATGCTCAGATTAGTTTCTCCAAAGTCCAAGCCAAACTGAAACTAGAACACCCACGCCCGGATATATCAAAGCTCGTGCAGGTCTGCATCTCTCCTCCTCATTTGTTCAACATTCTTTATCATGAGGATAGGTTCAAATTTACTTGTTTTGTGTCAAGGTTGGTCCAATGCTTGTGACACACTGGGGACTTAGCGGACCTGTTATTCTCCGGCTCTCTGCATGGGGTGCACGTCATCTCTTCACTTCAGAGTACAAAGGTTCGGATCTTCCATCTTCAAAGAGAGAAATCTTGTTCATGTTCACTCTGTGAAGTTAATAAAGGTTGATATGGTTTGGTTGCAGGGCTTCTTATTGTTGACTTCATACCGGATATTAACATTGAAACTGCTAAATCTCTACTCAAACAACACAAGCTGCAGTTCTCAGTAACAACATTTCACACTTATACTCTCTTTCTTTTCTGTTGGTCTTTGATTTGAAAAGTTTTGAGCATTGTTTGATGTAGAAGCATAAGATATCCAATACTTTTCCTCCTCAATTCGGTCTTGTCAATAGATTCTGGAGATACATTCTAGACCGCGAGGTTCTTACCACACCTTCTTTCGTTGCTTTTATGTATTGTAAAACCTGTTGATCTTATGCAAATGTCATTGACTATCATGATATAACAGGGTTCTTCAAAAGACACCTTGTGGGCTTCATTGTCAAATAACTCTTTGAGCTCTATCTCTGATCTTCTTAAACATTGTACATTTCAAGTCACTGGAAAGGTATAACATCAAATATGAAGTTGACTATCATAATATTTTACTCAGTGTGGTGGTGATGACGCTGTGTTTTGTTATGTTGGTATATAAAGGGTCAATACAAGGATGAGTTTGTGACAGCAGGAGGAGTTCCTTTATCTGAGGTTTGCTTTTTGAAAACTTTAACTAATCCTGTGTTTTTTTTGTGCTTGGGGGTTGTAGTAAACCTGATCTTTACAATGTTTTTTTCGCTGTTTTTAGATTTCTTTGAAGACAATGGAGAGCAGACTGGTTCCTAATCTTTTCTTTGCAGGAGAGGTAAACATTGTTTATGTGCTACAATGTGTATTTAGTCGTTCACATACATATACACATGACATGAGTACATGACCATCGTAGCATCATATGTTTTCTTACAATTTGTGTCTGCAGGTACTAAATGTAGATGGAGTTACAGGAGGTTTCAATTTTCAGGCTAGTATGCTACCAGGACAACTCATATGCAATCAAAATGTTAAAATGCCACAGTAATTCATGCAAGTATTGTTTTTTGCAGAATGCTTGGTCAGGTGGATATATCGCAGGCACCCACATCGGAAAATTATCAAGTAACAGAAGTTCTACAGAAAGAAAAGTAATAGGATTATAGTCTTCTTAAGAGACAAACGCTGTAATATTTGATTTTTCTATTGTCTATCTATGTAGAAGAAGTAATCTCAATTATCAACAGTCTCTCTCTTTTTCAAAAGGAGGTCCACAAATACCATGTCCTGCAACATAAGAAAATAAACTAATCAGTATTTATTACGAAACAAGCTAAACATTACTGTTGAACAGACAATTGCATCTATGAGTCATAATAGTCTTCTGTTGAAAAAAAGATTGACAAGTCTTATTGATAAGTTTAGGCCTGGGCATAAAATCCGTAACCCGAAATTCGAACCGATCCTGAACCGAAAAATCCGATCCATACCCGGTCCGAAATATAAAAATATACCCAACTGAATTTTGTAAGATGGTACAAAACATATTCAAACCCAAAGTATTATTAACCGAATCCGAGCGAGTAATCCCAAAAACTAGAAAAACCTAAAAATCCGAAAAGATATCCGAAAAAACCGATCAGAATGTCCAAACTAATATACAATATAATTATATAAAACATAAATATATACTTCAAATATTCAATTTCATATTTATTTTGATATGATATCTAACACTAAATATTTAAAATTTAAACAAGTACCTTAAAAACTTAATTATATATAAGTAAGTATATATTTCTTATGTTTTTCTTTTAAGTTTTATTTCGGGTATATCCGAACCGATCTGATATAACCCGAATACGAATGATATATGATTACTTTATGGGTTCTAGGATGTGATACAAAACCGATCCGAACCCGACGTGTTATATCCGAACCCGACCCATACTTATAAATTTACTAGAATAGGACATAGGAGGTGTTATTAAATAGAAATGAAATTCGAAAAATCCAACCCAAACGTTAACGGATACCCAAACGCCCATACCTAGATAAGTTGATAACTAGAACAAGAAAAATAAAGGAAGGGTTTACATCTTGAAAACTGAAAAGTGCTATTTGGTTTTATCAGTCAAATCTTATGATAATGATTTTTAAAAGAAAATTATTATATGAGGAGTTTGTCTATTTATATGATATTAGGAGTTTTCTTGTGCCATGCGAAAATATAAAAATTTAAAAATATTATTTTTATATAAATACATTTTTCAATTTTCAACTTTTATATTTTCATTTTATTAGTTAAAAAATAAAATTATAATGTAATTGTTTTCAGTTTGATTTATTCAAGTTTACTTTAACTTTTAAATTTTATTTTATTTAAATTTTAATAAAACAATTAAAATTTTATAAATTTATTTTATGAATATTATACTTTATTTAGTTATTTTTTATTTTAAATATGTGTATTTGTAAATATATAAATTCGTTCTAGTAAATACATACATTAAATATAAATAACTTGTATAAATTGATAAAATATATAATTATAACTAGTCATTACCATATTTAAGAATTTTTCCAAAAAACGCAAATCTTAATATAGATTTTTTTTTGATCAAATAGAAAAGTTTATATGTCATAATTAGAATAATGTCATGTCATATTTCTTTTAAATCATGTCATCGTTTTTTGTTAAGAGTGAATAGCAATGACACATGTACAATTTAATTCTCAAATAATGTTTAGGTGAATAGATATAATTAGTTTTCATATTTTGTTAAGAGCATCTCCAATGATTTGCTCGTTTCTTTCTTTAAAATTTGAAGTTCTTCAAAATTTGAAGCAACATGTTCTCCAATGACTTCCTTCTAATTTTTCTTCAAAAAAATATTCTAAGTATATTTTATCACCACTTTAAAATTAATTATTAATAACACCTTATACTTTTTTAATTATTCTAATTTTACTCCTCTATTTTGTTTTAATATTAATTTGACCTAATGGCTATTTATTATAAGTTAAAAATTATTACATGATACAAGTATTACACATAAAATGAATAAATAAACAAAGAATTTTATATTTTATAAAGAAACACAAATACATATACCTCCAAATGATTAAAAATGTATTTAAAAATGAGCTTATTTTATTCTAAATTCTTCTAAATCGAACATAAAATTATCATAAATTAATAATTTCATGTTCTTCATTATTAACATTCAATTAGATAAAAGTAATAATATAAGTAAAATTTAAGAATTAGTTCATCTTAAAAAAATGAAGAACTTTCAATTCCTTAAAATTTGAAGAAATGAAAAAAAAAATGAAGCACCAATGGAATAAAAAATGAAGCAAAAAACGCAAAATAAATCACCATAGGAGATTCTTACTCGAGTTTTTATCCATTTTTTTTTTCTCATGTAAAAAGAATCAAAAAGTTTATGAAATTTAAAAAATTGGTTTCCATGAAATTTATTTACGTTCCTTAAAAATCTAAAACAGAAAATAGACAAATGGATTAGAATCCGGAACAAATAATTTAAAATACTTTAAAATCTCTTATATTTATTTATGTCTCCAGCTCAATTATTTCAGAATCAATTTTTAAGGCTCCTTACTAATTTATATAGGTTTTACTGTAATTGGTTCTATCAGTCAAATTGAGACAACCATGGTAAATTTTATGATAATGAGATTTAGAAGAAAATTATTATTGAAGTCTAAATAACCAATACATGACTTTCTCTATTTATATGATACAGAAATAGTTAGTTTTCATATTTTGTTACTCATGTTAATGTTTTTATTCAAATTTTTGTTTTTCATGTAGAAAGAATCAAAGAGTTTATGAAATTTAGAAAAATTGGTTTCCATGAAATTTATTTACGTTCCTTAAAAATCTAAAACAGAAAATAGACAAATGGATTAGAATCCGGAACAAATAATTTAAAATACTTTAAAATCTCTTATTTATTTATGTCTCCAGCTCAATTATTATTTCTGAATCAATTAAAAATCTTTAATTCGCCTTCTTGATTATTTAAAAATCTTGAATTCGCCTTCTTGATTATTTAAAATACTAAGAACATGTGCATTGCTAGCAACTTTAAGAGGTGCTTAAAGTGGAGCTTAGTGATTATTTAACTATTAAAATCAAGTTAAGCAATTATGTTAAGAAACACTTATTTTTGGTGGTTTATTGGAAGTTGCTTAATGAAGGTTGCTAAACATTTAAAAATTATTAATTTTATTTTGATCATTTTTTAAATAAAATTTATTTATTACATAAAACAAAGTCAAACATAACATTTTTGACATAGATTTTAAAAACCATAAAACAAATATTTGTAAAATAAACGATAATATTTTGAAAGCGGCATCCAAGTTTAGTTGTTGTCTTGAGCATGTCCAAATTTACGCCATATATGTTCAACTAAATCTTTTTTCAGTTGTTGATGCGATTGTCTATTACGAATTCTTGCTCGAACACCCATCTGATTGGCGATATTTGTCGGTTTATCTGTGAAAAAGATATCGTCGACATGTGCACCTCCGCTGCCTTCTCCTTGTTGGAAACCCGAAACATCGTCTTGAGTGCCATCTTCTCGTTCGTTTTCTACTATCATATTATGAAGTATGATACATGCTCTCATAATCTTCCCAATCTTGACTGTATCCCAACAACGTGCGGGATTTTTGATAATGGCAAATCGTGCTTGCAAGACTCCGAAAGCACGCTCGACATCTTTTCGGGCAGCTTCTTGACATTGAGCAAATAAAACTGCTTTCGGCCCTTGTGGAAGTCTAATAGATTGGATAAAAGTTGCCCAGTTCGGATAAATACCATCAGTGAGATAGTAAGCCATTGAATACGGATTTCCATTCACCGAGAAATTTACTTCCGGAGCTTCACCATTTATTATATCATCAAAAACAGGTGAGCACTCAAGAAAATTGATATCATTTAAGGTACCTGGAGGTCCAAAAAACGCATGCCATATCCAGAGATCGTATGAAGCAACCGCCTCCAAAACGATCGCGAGTTTTCCAGAACCACGAGTATATTGCCCTCTCCAAGCGGTGGGACAATTCTTCCACTCCCAATGCATACAATCGATGCTTCCTATCATACCGGGAAATCCACGAATCTCTCCAATATGAAGTAGATGTTGAAGATCATCCTGTGTTGGTCTTCTTAGGTACTGATCGCCAAACAAATCTATTATTGTTTCCACAAAATTTTCCACACATAACCGAGTAGTGGTTGCACCGAGCCTGAGGTATTCGTCGACCGCATCAAGCGCAGAACCATATGCCAACACACAAATAGCTGATGTACACTTTTGAAGTGTAGAGAGACCAAGCCTTCCGAGACTGTCCTTCTTTTGACGAAAGAATTCAACTTCATTGGAGAGACGATCAACAATGTGCATGAACAATGGCTTCTTCATTCTAAATCGTCGTCGGAATAGATTTTCATTATACGTTGGAGCATCGCTGAAATAATCATTCCATAACCGGAAATGGCCTTCTTCACGATTTTTTCGATATAAACTCTTTTTTTTTCTTTTTTTTCCTTTGTTCTTCTTGATCACCATGAATGGTGAAATTCTCAAAGGTTTGATCAAAATATTGATCAAAGATTTGATCAAATGCATCATCAAATGATTCATCTAGAGTGTTTTGAGAAGAAGAAGCCATATATGGTGATTGAAAAGAGAAGATGAGTTAAAGAGAAGATTTTTTGAGGCTGTTTTAAAGAGAGATATGAGTTTGTTGTTGTTACAAGTGCAAGAGATAAATGAGTTTGGTGTTGTTTTAGAAGAGAGAAATGAGTTTTGAGTACATTGATCATAAAAGAGAGAAATGGTTAAAAGAGAGAAATGAGTTTCGTGTTTAATATATACAAAAGAGAGAGGAGTACATTGATCATACAAGTCCGTGACTACAAAAAGCTACAACAAACTACAACAAGACAAGTGATCATACAAGTCCGTGTCTTTGACTCCGTGACACAAGAAGACACACACACGAGGCTTCAGTCTTTCACTCCATGACACAACAAGACACACATGACACAAGAAGACACAAAGTCCGTGTCTTTCACTCCGTGTCTTTCACTCCGTGACACAACAAGACACACACACGTGTCTTTCTTCCTCCGTGAATGAGACCTGAAACAAACAACAAGAACAACAACATATATATTTAAGAGATATATAATAACATCAACATATATATTAAACAAAAACTTAAGAAACAAGTTACACGTACACATAAACAGAAACTACAACGTAGAAAAACTTAAGCATCATCCATAAACTTCATGACAATACGGAGAACAACGAGAACAAGCAACTAAAGCAAACAACAAGATAAACTTCATGAAAATAACAGAAACTCCATGACACAAACACTAAAACTGAGACATAAATTAGTTAGACATCAACTCATTGATGAGTTTCTTCTTCAAAGCTTCTTCATCATCCCCTAGTGGTCCTTGTTTAGCAATGAGACTGTCAAGTAACTTAATCTTAGACAATCTTTCTTTCAAAACCAAATCTTGCTGCTTGATGCTCCACATTGTCTGAAACTCAGACAGGTCCTTCCCATCATCCATTGTCTTCTTAGAACGGGCCTTTGCTGCCTTAACACCGGGGACGAGTTGTGGCTTCATCATCACCAGAATCTGCTTCTGTTGCTTTGGAGCTTGCTGAATGTGAAACATCCCCACACTTCCTCTTTTTGGAGTTTCCAGCATTTTTAGACGTAGACATCTCACACCATTTCTGGTCATAACGCAACTCTTTCCAAGCATGTTCAAGGGTGAACTTTTTCTGATGGTTAGTGACGAAGATGCGGTGGGCTAGTTTAAGAACATCATCCTCGTTTTGACCACTGGTTCTCTGTCTGGTCGCAGCTTCAAATGCTCCACAAAACTTGCAAACAAGGTCATTGATCTTCTGCCAACGATTCTTACAGTGAGCTGGCTCTCTCTTCTCACTGCCAGCAGCGTGAGGACTAGCATTGTAGTACAGAGCAATTCTTTTCCAGAATGCATTAAACTTTTGCTCATTCCCTACTACTGCATCTTTGCTCGTGTTTAACCACGAGCTGATGAGGAGAACATCGTCTTCTGCTGACCACGTCCTTCTTTCTTTACGAGTGCCTTCAGTTTCTGCACCAAAGTTTGAATCCTCGGTTGCTTGACTGCCATAGATGGGAGCTTGCGGTGAAGACTGAGTACCAAACACAAGATTTTGTGGACTCATAAGAAGATCAACAAGGTTGGAGTTGGAAGTGGTCTCAGTAAAAGAATTAAAATCCATTTCCGCAGAGAAAGAGTATAGAAATAACAGATAGGAATCTGTTGGAGGTGGAAGAAGAGGAAAGCGTTTTAAAGAAGGAAGAGAGACTAGAGAAGTAAAAGATAGCATTGAACACTCAAAACAACTAACAACAAACACTAACGAGTTGACATGTATCTAACTTAAATTAATTTCCATTTCACAAGTCATTTATTATCGACAATTCAATTCATTATCAAACCCTAACCAATTCATTAAACTCTCTTCCTCAACCATAACCAATCCTTTATTCATTTCAACACATCAAACAGACAATGACTCCTATTAATTACACGGGTTCAATGCCAACATTTACCTACCTAACTCATCCATAAAGTTTTCATTGACTTTAAAAGAAGCAAAAGATTTACCTGTATTGACGAGCCAACATACGCACGGGTTCGACTTCTATTTATTACACGGCTTCAATGCTCCAGCATGTGCACTCCTCTGCTTTGACCATCCTTCCTCGTTTGCCTTGATTAATGCAGCTCAACAGAGACACAAACAGAAGCAAATAATATATGAGAAACAATTAAAACACAAAGCTTTTTAAAACGACAATCCATTTCGAAAACAAACACAAGAGACAGAGACATATCTTTATGAATCTGAAGATATATGTTTTACCTGTTTTGCGGTTGGAGTTATCTTCTTTAACAAACCTTCATGTCTGTTGCTAATTCCATCTTAAGAAACACAAACAGAGACAAACGAAAATGAATCACACAAAACCGAGACAACAAACAAATCAAATAAGAAAGAAAGATTCAGACATTAAAAGAATAATACAAACGTTTACCTTTGGTTTTGATTTCCTCGCAGATAGCCACCGAAAGAGAGGTACAAGTTTTCGATTTGATTTCATCATCGGGGGACGATCACGAGACAGAGGCTGAGTCTTGAGGTCATCGACGAATCGTCGACAACGATGAGGAGTAGTCGAGGAATCATCAAGGAATCGCCGACAGAAGCGGTGTCCTCGAAGTTTCACCACAACGAAGAGGACTCGTCGAGGGAGAGAGTCATGACACGTGGAGCCGCCGAGGAAGAGAAAGAGAGAAGCGGATTCGTCGACCTTATCGGAGAACTTGGCGGAGTCGTCCAGACGATCCAATCGACAAACGCGGAGTCACCGAAGGAGAGGAAGAGACAAGCGGAGTCGTCGAGGGAGAGAGGAAACCGAGTTATCGAGAGAGAATTTCTGAATGACACGTGTTATTAAGATGTGTTTCTTGGGCTGTTTAATTAAGCAGCGCGTCCTCGCTTTCTCCCTTATTTTCTTTTTTTTTAATCCTAAAATTATTAAACACCCCCTCTAAGCACCTGTGATGAACGTGCTCTTAAGTTTCAATTTTGATAGACTGGACTTAGTATGAAAACCGTAGTTAACCAGTTCATCAGAAATCAGGATTAGAAAAAACCGAACCACCTCGCCACGAGAGGCAAAGAGTTTCTTCTGCTGTCGTCGTTTCAGGTTTAGGGTTTTAGCGCTCCACAAAACTCTCTCTCTTTTCTCATTTTCGATTTCCTAATTGAATCCATTTTATGAACCCATCTCCTCACCAAATGCAAAGCCTTTTACTCCCTCACGTATGTGTATAAAACCTCTAACGGAATATAATCGCTGTCTGCTCCGATGTCTCAGTCACTGATTCGAGCAATCTCATCTCGGAAGAACCAATTGGGTATTGGGTTCTTCTCCAGATGCTCTTATTCTCGCCACTTTCACTCCCAATGGCCAATCGCTGCTCCCAAATGCTCCACACATACATCTTTAGGTAAACAAATTTCTATCTTTTCGATCATACAAATCCAAAGTCGCCCCCTTTTTCCTTAAACCTCTCTCTTTCTCTCTTTCTCAGGATGTTTTGTAACCGATTCTAAACGGGTTTCCGGTAATTTGTTCCCGGAGCTGAATCATACTTGCTTAGTTCGAAATGGGTTTTGTTCGGTCTCTTTGGTTGACTCCAACCTTGCTTCTGAGGGAGAAACCATTGATATAGAGGATGTTTCTTTGAATGTTGAACCTTTGGACAAGAAGGTTGTTTACAAGAAACCTATTGACTTCACCAAAATCGATGCCAAGCTCCTTCCCACTGTGATGATCATTGGCCGACCAAATGTTGGCAAATCTGCCTTGTACAACCGGTTAGTTTTCTTCTTTACATGTATATTCTTTTGATATGAATATGCTGTTGTAGATTCAGTTGATTGATTTATTGTGTTGTTGTTGGTGATTAAGATTGATTCGGAGGAGGGAGGCTCTGGTTTACAACACTCCAGATGATCATGTCACTAGGGATATAAGAGAAGGGATTGCCAAGTTAGGTGACTTGAGGTTTAATGTTCTGGACTCTGCTGGTATTGAGACTGAAGTTTCTTCTGGTACCATTCTTGGTCGAACCACATCTATGACCGCTAATGTTCTTGCAAGGACTCAGTTTGCAGTTCTTATCATCGACGTGAGGTGAGAGGTTTTTTAAATTCTAAGTTGCAATCAACTAAGCTGATGTTAGTGCTTTAATTATATTTGTTGAAGGGCGGGTTTGCATCCGTTGGATTTGGAAGTTGGTAAATGGCTGAGAAAGCATGCTCCACAGATTAAGCCTATAGTAGTAATGAACAAATCGGAGTCTATTGGTGAATCTCTTTCTGAAGTTGCTTCTGAGGCTCTTGCGCTGGGATTCGGTGAGCCTACTGCTATCTCTGCTGAGACCGGACTTGGGATGACTGCACTTTACGAAGTTCTCCATCCTTTACTAGAGGATTACATGGTCCATACCTTAAACGGTAATTAAACCGTATCAAGAATCACTTGACTAGAAGAAGCTGCTACCTCTTTGATTTTCTCTCTTTACTAAACCTCATAGTCTGTATATTCAGATAGATGCAGTCAAGATGATGTTCCAAGTGAGGAGAATCTCTCTGATGAAGACGAGTCCAAATTACCGTTGCAGTTAGCTATTGTGGGTAGGCCTAACGTTGGGAAGTCAACGTTGCTAAATGCATTGTTGGAAGAAGAGCGTGTGTTGGTGGGTCCAGAAGCTGGTCTCACTAGAGATGCTGTGAGAGTTCAGTTCGAGTTTCAGGGCAGGACCGTCTATATGGTACGTTTACCATTCTCATTAGGTGGACAGGCCCCTCACTAATTCACTTCGTTTGATGTTTATGTTGGATGTTTGTCAAGGTTGACACTGCTGGTTGGTTAGAGAGAACAGAACGTGACAAAGGACCAGCTTCTTTAAGTATCATGCAATCAAGAAAGAGTCTGATGCGTGCTCATATTGTCGCTTTAGTTCTTGACGCTGAAGAGGTTCTGTCGTATTCAAACATAGTTGCCTTCTTTCTGTTGCACAACTAATGCGATGACATGTGTGTTGTTCCAGATCATAAAAGGTCAACGCAGTATGACACATTCAGAAGTAGTTATAGCTAGACGAGCTGTAGAAGAAGGACGTGGTCTGGTCGTTATCGTTAACAAAATGGATTGTCTAAGAGGGAAACAAAACTCTGAGATGTACAAGAAAATCAAAGAAGCTGTTCCCATTGAAGTTCAGACAGTAATTCCACAGGTTATTTGATCTGTCCTTACTCCTTAGTAATAATAAAGAGAAAGAAACCGATCTTTTGTGAACTCTTGAGGTTCTTGAGTGATGAGAAACATAATATTTTGGTTGCAGATAACAGGAATCCCGGTTGTGTTTATCTCTGCACTAGAGGGAAGAGGACGTCTACAAGTAATGAACGAAGTCATTGGCACATACGAGAGATGGTGTTCAAGACTTTCCACTGGTCGCCTCAACCGCTGGTTAATTAAGGTCTGCACTTACCAATGGATTATTAAGACTAGAGAAAAAGATGTGACACCATGACTTGTCTAATCACTTTGTTATATTAGGTAATGAGCCGACATTCTTGGAAAGACTCGGCTTCACAGCCAAAGATCAAGTTCTTCACTCAGGTGAAAGCTCGACCGCCAACTTTTGTGGCGTTTCTGACCGGTAAAACGCAGCTACTGGAGAGCGACATAAGGTTCTTGACTAAATCATTGAAAGATGACTTTGATTTAGGAGGGACTCCTATTCGTATCATACAGAGGTCTGTTCTTAGGACTAGTCCCTCTGGTAAAAGCAGCGGTGGAAGCGCAAGCCGTTCTAGTGGTCCCGCGAGGCAAAGAACCACCTCAGACAAACGGACCGTTTCGGTTTAAGAAATCGTTTATAACTGAAGAAGAAATAATTCCTATGTCAACTAGTTTTGTTCTTTTTTTTTTGGTGTTATGTAATCCTGTTTCCGTACTATGATACTTATTATATATGTGCTATATTCCACAACCCTTAGCACTCTTGTAGTCTTGTTATGCTACGATTCTCCGTTATAATGGATGTAAAAGATAATTGGAAAAACAGACGAATAAACGAAATAAAGATTTAACCTGGTTTATCAAATTCTTATCTCCTTAGCTTATTCAGAGTACAATAAATGTATCCAACGTTCTAAAACTTTAGAGCTGACGTACATGCAGCCTTGGATAGGATTGGTTAAGCAAAATATCACGGTCCAGCGAGATCTCTGACTGGCTAAAGCTAGCGGGTCATGCCAGATTTAAGAAATATGACATTCTCTCTAAAAAGTAAAAAATAGTCCAATAACACATGACTTATCATAATTTTGCTACTGTTGGGATCTTGTACTAGTTTATCAAGCTAGCCTATAATTAAGTATATTTAAAGACAAAAATCTATAAACAACTGAAGCAAAAGTTATGAACTAAATTAAAAAAACAAATCATAATTAGTGAGATCGGGCTCTTCTATAGATGTTGGATAGCTTACACAATTAACATTATGATCACAACAAGATTATTCGTACAGTTCCTTTAGATCTGAAGTTTAGGGTTACTCTTGTCCTTCAAAAGAACTCTGAGAAAAAAAAGATTTCAAGAACTCTTCACTTATCAAACTGGATACTTGTATTTTAAAATTTTAACCTCCTTTTGCATCAGCTCATGTCAAAAACGAGTAATTCAAACAGTCATTTCATACAGATCCACGACATAGAACATACATATGACATCCTTATAGTATTAAACGCAGAGCATAAAAGAGTCGTAATTATTAGTTCCACATACTCTGATGTTTACTTCTTGCGCAGATCCCTGAAGTAGCCTTTGGGGTTCTTTTCAAATGAGTTCCTGGAAATACGACGCCCATTTCCTCCCGGAGCCCTCATCGTCGGGCCTGACCTCATCCAGAAGAAGGCTATGACCAGTGCTATTACCAGGCCAATGACCTTTGTTGGGGTATCGAAATACTCCAAGATCATCTTGATATTAGATGAAAGCTTCATCTTTTTTTTTTCGTCTCCTTGATTGGTTTGTTGTGGATTCAGCTGTTTATAACGTTTGGTAGGTAACGTTTGGTTCAAACCCGAATGCCGATAAAGTCTCTTTAATTTTGTTAGTAGTTGTTACAACGTTAGTATAAAGCACAGAAGGTGGGTCAGTACTCAGGATAAAAGAGGTAACAGGCCAATGGCTGGCACTTATAACATCATAAAAGAAAAAGATGCTGACCATCTTTGTACGCAAACCATCCTTTTACTTTTGTGTTTATTTTTTGAAATTCATACAAATTTAAAACCACATATTTTATATACAATAACTTCTATAAATGAATAGTAATCTACATCTTCTTAAAAATTGTCTAGCAATTCTAAAACTGGGATTCTGCAATCACTTCGGCTGTGAGGCATAAAATCGCCAAGGCTTATGATAAGAGCATAAAAGATCATAAGATGTTATTACCACATATAATTAGATCATCAATGTAAATAAACAGTCACTAAGTTACCCTGGGATGGGAACGGGTACAGAAAACGGGGACAAAAATGGGAACGAAAGCAAACTTAATTTTTTAGATACCGGTACGGTACTATGGGAACGGCAATCAAATTATAAGAAAATATAAAAATATCCATAAGTTAACACAGTAAACACATTTGATCAAAATACTAGACAGCAACAACAATAGAAACAACAGCAGACACACTTGATCAAAATACTAGAAAGCAACAGAATAAACCAATCATCTAGTAGCTCATTTTCAAAATCCGATTCATCTAGTGAAAGGACGGCAAACTCCAAGAATCCTACATATTCCATAGAATCAAATCCATCTCCACCAACATTCCACATCTTGGTCTTTTCAGCTTTATAGAAGTCCTAGGTTGTTGTGGATGAAGACCAAATCTTGAGCACTAGAATTTAACATGCTCCTTCTTAGTAAATGAATGAATGAGTAAGTATCCAATTATGCTCAGCATATGAAGATGAACTAGGCTGTCCAAGTAACTTAAAAGCCAAAGTTTGGAGTAGAGGGGTTTGAGCAATCGTTTATAGCTGAATAAATAATTCATATATCAACTAGTTTGTTCTTTTTTTTGGTGTACTGTGCCCTGTTTCGTATGATGATACGTATTATATATGTGCTACTCCACAAGCCCTAGCACTCTTGTTATTAGGCCTGGACACATGCCATTTACTTGGAACCAAATAACCGAACCGAAAAACGTTCTGTTTGGATTTGAATCATCAATTATTTGAGTATATAATATATTTCCAGAACTAAAGAATTGGAACCAGACTGGAACCAAACTGAAACTGAACTAAGAAAATTGAATGAATACCTAAATTTCTATAATATAATTTATATATCTATAAATATTAACTATATATTTAGTTTTAAAATAATCAAATAATTTTAAAAATACCGTTTATAAACCAAAATACCAAAAACCGAATTATCAAAATTCTTTTTATTCAAAATATCTTAAATTAACAAAATTATCCTAAAATTGATCTGAAAATTCGAAAAATTGATATTTAATCCGAAAATTTGACTTTTTAACCCGAATAAACTGGAACCGAATGGAAACCTAAACTATCTCGGATATTAGCTGATTCTTAACATGTTATCCGAACCAAACTAAAAACCAAAATAACCAATCCAGAACCAACCAAAATTTTTAAATACCCGAACGGATTCTAAACCTCTAAAACCAAAAAACTAAAGAACTGAAACTGAAATAGAACTGAAAACCGAATGCCCAAAGCTACTTGTTATACTACGATTCTCTGTTATGATGGATATAAAAGATAATGGGAAAACAGACTAATAAATAAAATAAAGATTTAATGTGGTTTATCAAATTGTTATGTCCACAGCTTATTCAGAGTACAATAGAATCATAAAAACACATGATTATATATTATCCAACGTTCTAACTTCTAAGACTTTAGAGCTGACGTACATGCAGCCTTGGATAGGATTGGTTAAGCATAATACCACGGTCCAGCGAGATCTCTGACTGACTAAAGCTACCGGGTCATGCCATTAAGGCATATAACATTCTCTCTAAAAATTAGTCCAAGAACACATGACTATTCAAGTATCATAATTTCATTTCTCTTGGGATCTTGTACTAGTTTATCAAGCTAAACCTATAAAAAATCTATAAACAACTGAAGCAAAAACAGTGCCGGACTAACTTTTTGTACTGTCCCAATCAAAATTTAAAACTATGCCCTTGTATATATATTTCATTATCACAAAACAGTGCAAAAACAGTTTAAATTTTCATTTAACAAATTCTATGGTCTACTTATAAAAGAAATAATATAATGTACACTTATTGTTGAAATATAGTTCGTCTTATATTTTTTCTACAAAATAAATCCATTAGACTCATATAGTCAAGTCTTTCAACCATAACCGTTTCAATTGATAACATATACAATCCATTATAATCTTTCTTGTGATATGGTAGACCGCAAATAAATCTTTATCAACATCAACTTCGAAAAAACTTCTTTCACCTGTGGCGACTACACCAGAATAGTCAACAATATGTGATTAGCAATTTATGTGTATTGATGACAATCTTACATTTTTTTCAAAAAAATCGAGTACTTCAATAGATTTTCGAACTTTCTCGGGCATTGATTCTCAAAGAAACTTTAGTTCCTTAAACAAATCATTATCAATTATATACGAATACGTACAATTCCTTAAAGAAACTTCTGGCTTCAAACATGATGCCCTTAAAATATCTTCACTTGCATCTTTAGCTTTCTTAAATTAAAAATAAATATACAAGTTTTTTTCATACTTTTGGAATTGTTCAAATCTGAATTCAAGAAAAATTAGAGCTAGAACTTGATTCGTGTTAAATTAATCATTCTTTAAGCTCTCTTCTGTTGATAATTTACTATATATTCAATCCTAAAAAAAAACTAGAAATATAATAATATACATAATTTTTAACCAATTTATAAATATTGTTGAAAGTTTTAACAAAATTTATTCTAACCAAAATGCCTAATAAGTAATATTTTAATAGAAAATCCTACATAATTTCCATTTGTTTATAGATACTGCTAAGAATTTTTTTAAGAAAATATGTCCTATTAATTTGGATGTCCTAATCCACGGTTTGAGTGGCTTGCCCTCTGGACCGGCTCTGAGCAAAAGGTATGAACTAAAAAAAAGGTATGAACTAAAAAAAAGGTATGAACTAAAAAAAAATCATAATCAATAGGATCAGTCGTATTCTGTTGAAGCTGGATAGCTTAAACACTCAACAGTCTCATTATGATCCAGAAGGTGGGTCAGGACTCAGAAGGTAACCGGCTAATGGCTGGCGCTAACATTATAAAAGAAAAAAGATGCTGACCGGACTGACTATATTTTATTGTTTTCTAGTACGCCATCATCATCTTACTTTGTTTTATTTTTTGAAGTTTTTAAAATACATATATTATATACAATAGCTTTTATTAATGAATAGTAAGTTATGTTTTCTCAAAAATCGTAGGCATGTATGTTATTATCTCTTTAGGAGTGGAGATAAATAGAATATCCAGATTTTCAGATATATTTGTGATCTAATCTGTTTCGTCTGAGTAACCAATTATCCGATTCAATTCGATTTGTATATACATGGAAATTCAGTATTTAGATATCTAGAAAAGTTTATATTTCTAATCGGATATTCGATTTGATCTGTATAATAAAATAATATCTTTTAAAACAAAAAAATAAACAAAAATACAAAATTATATAAAATAATAATATCTTAGTGCAAAATAAAAGACATTTATCTTTTAAAATTCTAATAACTAAAATAATCAATTTAATAAATAAAATAATGTAAAATTTGCATAAAATATAATAATTTTATTATGTGTATATGTAGTTCTACATATATATTTTATATATACATATAATGTATAAGATATGTTTATATATACATATAGTGTATAAGATCTGATATTTGTTTTTAAAATTAGTATTTGTGATTTGATTTTTTTACGGATATTGCATATTAGTATTTACGTTGCCTGATAGAGTTACAAATATCCGGATTTTCCGGTTCGAATGAAAATGAACAACGAATCGTATCAAATTTTACGGATATTTTACCCAGCCTTATATCTCTTCGGCCAGAAGATATCTATATACAATGGACACAAAAGCATTGGATACTATTTTTTACAGCCAGAGCATTGGATACTGCAAGGATAAAATTCATTCATTTTGGAATTAATACTAGAACAAATTAATGATTTATACTATTTCAGACCCCTTTTAATTAATTACATATACTAATTAACTAAATTTTCTACTGCATATAGAAATAATAAGAAAATTTTAATAATAAAATAAAATAAATATATATCCAACATATAATCAAAGATAACAGAAAAAAACAAATAAAATTAGCTCTAGAGATGCTTAGACCTTCTTTAATTTTATATTTTTCTCTAAAAAGAAGAACTCTATTAAAGAAAAACATTTTTACTCAAATATATGTGTTTATAATAAAGTTCATTTATACATAGGAGAAAATATAGAAGCAAAAGTAGTGTTCTTCTGTATTTAGAGCCAAAAACTAACATACATATATTTTTCTCGTATAAATAGATGAACTATATTATACATACTCGGCTTTTCATTGGTGCCCAAGGTGCATTTGCATTGGGATCACAAAAATTTTACGAAATTATAGTTAGTATTTAAGGTCTTTTTGTGTGGAAATTTAGGACCTTTTTTATAAAGTTCTTTTAAAAGTTATTGTAAAAAATAAATTTTGCAAATAGCCCACATAAAAAAGGAGACGGACCTGGTATTTTAATATTTTTTTTAGTTTTGATGGATTATGGTTTAGGGTCAAGAAACTGAAAAAAACTATCGAAAATATTCCAATTGGTTATACCATTGTATTCAAAAGTTTATTATCCTCATACACTATAAAAAACGCTTAAAACAATTTCTTAAAAATTATTGATGTATTCCACTAATCGTTTGTGTAAGTATTACCTTGAAATTTATGATTTAATCAAGGATCCCTGTTGTGATGTTATTTTGGAAAAAAATATTGAGTGTTTAATAAGTCTAAACCTTTTATTCACTTATCATATGACCCGGTAGTTTTTAAGATTGTTACCCATAAACTGTTAGATTTGCAAGACCCTAAATTTACCAATGGAAGTCATATTTTTTTTTGGTTTCCGCTGGGAATTCAAGACAAATTTTCCACGGAAGTCAATTTTTAGCTTCTGTCGGGAATTCCCGATGGATCCCAACAGATGTCATATTTTTTGGGTTTCCATGGGGAATTCCCAATAGATTCCTTGTTGTTTAAAGGTGAAGAAAATAAAAAACAAAATATAAAAAAGATTCTATTTTGTTTCACCATTGGTATACAAAATATTATTATCCTCGCACACTATCAAAAACAAATAATTTGTTTAAAAATCGTCGACGAATTCTGTTAACCGTTTGTGTAAGTATACATAATATTACTTTGAAGTTTATGATTCAATCAAATTACCCTTAGGTGATGTTATTTTTTGATGAAAACCTCCCAAGGATGATGCACTCTAAGGTGGTGAGGGGATAAGCTTTGCATCCAAGAGACTGTGAAATCTCAACAGATCAAATGATGTGGATTGAATGGCACACAAAGGTTGCGGAAACTCCTTTGATTTACCAGTGGATCGATTCTCTAGATATTACACACCAAAGAAATCGACAGCTTGCTGGATATGACACACCAACATGGAATGGATAGAGAGATGGATTGAGAGACGCCACAAAGATCTGTGAAAGGATCTATGATAAGTCTAGACCAGCCATGAGCATAGATATGACACACCATGAACATGGAGTTCCAAAAATTACAAGACATCACATCTTGAAAGAGAGAAACTTCTCTAATTTTTACTGAAAACAAACTTATATTTTATTCATGATTTTTGGTCTCTTTTATAGAGAATTACAAGATATTTTTGTCAATAAAATATCCTAACATGCAACACAACTTGGGAGTTGAAATTCAAACTCTATTCTGCATGGAAGAGAGAGAAACACACTAAAATAAATGCCATTGTGAATCTTGACGAAAATCAGTCTTCCTTTGATATTTTGGGCTGAATCCACTTTTCTAGGCTTCTCTGATGGACCAGGATTGTAGAACATTTGGGCTTGTGGCTTAATTCAATTTGGACTGGTCGGAATTGTTCACTGAATGCACATAGGTCCGAACTCGCGTAAACTGAAGATCTCTTGATTTGTAAATTGCATAACTCTTTCATCTGAACTCGGTTTGATTTGATTCTTTTTCGAGGAGCTCCGTAATTGAGTTGCACACATTCTCCAAGTAGTTTCATGCGCATAAGCCTCGTGTTTTGGAAGATATGGGTCAAACAATGAGCGTATATCTTTGCTGCTTCCCATGATCATATCATTCCCCTCTTCTTAAAAAAAAGATTTGTCCACAAATCTGGTTCATATAAAAGGAAGAGTATCTAGAAGTACTTTCTCTCTGACTAAAATAATTATAATAAGAGAAAAAAAAAACCAAAAACAGAAATAGATAATGAAAGATGAGAAGATGATTGAAAGAAGATGAAGAGGTGAGAAAATGGTAGAAATATGGAATTATAAAACCAAGCTTAGAGTGTTGCTCTGATACCAAATGATGAAAACCTCCCAAGGATAATGCACTCTAAGGTGGTGAGGGGATAAGCTTTGCATCCAAGAGACTGTGAAATCTCAATAGATCAAAGGATGTGGATTGAATGGCACACAAAGGTTGCGGAAACTCCTTTGATTCACCAGTGGATCGATTCTCTAGATATTACACACCAAAGAAATCGACAGCTTGCTGGATATGACACACCAACAAGGAATGGATAGAGAGATGGATTGAGAGATGCCATAAAGATCTGTGAAAGGATCTATGATAAGTCTAGACCAGCCATGAGCATAGATATGACACACCATGAACATGGAGTTCCAAAAATTACAAGACATCACATCTTGAAAGAGAGAAACTTCTCTAATTTTTACTGAAAACAAACTTATCTTTTATTCATGATTTTTGGTCTCTTTTATAGAGAATTACAAGATATTTTCGTCAATAAAATATCCTAACATGCAACACAACTTGGGAGTTGAAATTCAAACTCTATTCTGCATGGAAGAGAGAGAAACACACTAAAATAAATGCCATTGTGAATCTGGACGAAAATCAGTCTTCCTTTGATATTTTGGGCTGAATCCACTTTTCTGGGCTTCTCTGATGGACCAGGATTGTAGAACATTTGGGCTTGTGGCTTAATTCAATCTGGACTGGTCGGAATTGTTCACTGAATGCACATAGGTCCGAACTCGCGTAAACTGAAGATCTCTTGATTTGTAAATTGCATAACTCTTTCATCTGAACTCGGTTTGATTTGATTCTTTTTCGAGGAGCTCCGTAATTGAGTTGCACACATTCTCCAAGTGATTTCATGCGCATAAGCCTCGTGTTTTGGAAGATATGAGTCAAACAATGAACGTATATCTTTGCTGCTTCCCATGATCATATCATTTTTAAAAAATATATAGAGTGTTCCATACTTGTTTTTATACTTAACATATGACCCATAATTTTTTGAGACAGTTAACCCCTAAACACTTATATTTGCAAGACCTTAAATTGATTTCATAGGGAAACCGGCATATTTCCCAACAGAAGTCTTATTTTTTGGTTTTAGTATTTTCGGACTGGTTCCACACAAAATATTTTTTTTTCTTTCTTCAAGAATTAGGAATCCGTCAGGAATTCCCAACAGATTCCTGACAGATTATGGTTTAGGGTCAAGAAAAATGAAAAAAACTATCGAGAATATCTGATTACATTATACCATTGGTATAATCCTCACACGCTATCAAAAACACATATTTTTTTTTAAAAAAAATTTATCGATGATATCGGTTAATTATTTGTGTAAGTATACATAATATTACCTTAAAATTTATGATTCAATCGGGTTATCCTCATGTGATGTTATTTTGAAAAAAATAATGAGTTTTATTACGTCCAAATTTGTTTTTACACTCCTATCATATGACCTGATAAAGTATCGAGACCCTTAACCCATAAATTGTTATATTTTCAAAAATGTAAATTGACTAGCTATTGGGAATCCGCCGTATTCCCTACAGATTTCCGACAAAAATTCAGTTTTTGGAGTTTCATCAGAATTTTTTCCGAATTTCGTCCTATGGATTTATTTTCCGTCGGAAAAATCTCTTGTTTTCTTGTAGTGTATTGTAAATCAGCTCAAATGGCGTTTTTCCCTGAAGTAAAGCTGTTGGCGTGCATCTAATGACTTAGGCTGCAGTAACAATGTCCTCAGAATTCAATCACAAGGTTGGCCTGAAAACGCTGAGCACACACAGTATTTAGGATGTGTCTGTGTTTTCACTCAACACGTTCATTTTGTTGTGGAGTCCCAACACAGCTTGTTTCATTAATTATTCCATGAATAGCAAAAAATCAGAAAGGCATACAAATTCAGACCCACTGTCATTGCAAATTTTCCGAACCTTACTTAAGAGTTGGCTTTCAACACGAGCGATAAAGTCTTAAGGTGCCTTGATGCATCCTGTTTCATGGGAAGAAGATATATCCACACAGTTCTGGAACACTTCTTAATTAAAGACTTAAACAAGAACCCAATCTAACTCGGCTATGTTTTGTAGAAGTAGTGAAATGACCATTAAGAATTTTAATTAAAATCGGAGCCATGTCGCATAGATCAGACAGAAAATTGAGCAAACCAGTCATATGATTGGTTGCTCCTGAGTCAATAGATTCAGTGAGAAACTTACCAGAACGCTGCTCAGAGGAAGTCAACTTTCTCTCTTCGAGCATATGAACCAGTGTTTTCCATTGATCATCACTTAATCCACTGATACCTACTCAATCAGCTTGAGTTAAACCAGAAGAAGAAGCGCTGCCAGAAAAGATGTTATTCGCTTGAACAGAGCCGTAACCAACACCACTACCTGCATTGCCTCGTCCTAGAACAGAACCTGTATGTAATCCACGGCCTGCAGAAGAGATGTCTTTAGAGAAAGTTGTTCTTTTTTTTCTATTTCTCTTCATACCACTGAGGGTAACCAATCAGACGAAAACAACTGTCTGCTACATGTCTTGTATATATGACAACAATTTGAGCAAGTTCTGCTTTCATAAACATCTTTGGTGTTATTGTTGGACAAAATAAAGAGGAACAAAATACATCTGAAAAATTTCTCTTTTATTATTGATAAATTTTACAGAAGACAACATTATCACTTATATAGACTATTTACATGCTCTTCCTAATAATATGTGACCTTTCACAAATAACCAACTACCCTTTCTTGTATAACAAGTCACGACTTTTACTAACGCACCCGTTGAATCTAGACATACTTTATAATTTAATTATCTAAATTATATCAAACTCAATTATAAACTAACACTTCCCCTTAATTGAGTTTCAGTCTTACACCAATAGTCCCATTTTGTTCTTCACAACTTGGTGCTAAAACTTGAACTTCATGCCTTCGACTTTCTCCAAGTTTTGCCACTTCTTCTTCTTCTTCTTCTTCTTCTTCTTCTTCTTCTTCTTCTTCTTCTTCTTCTTCTTCTTCTTCTTCTTCTTCTTCTTCTTCTTCTTCTTCTTCTTCTTCTTTTGTTTTCTGCAGGTGCATGATCCATTCTTCTTCTCAGCCTCAGAATTTTCTTTGGTGACTCTTTCACCATACACATGTAATTTTCTTACCTTCTTCTTTAAACAAGACTCCGTACCAATTTGATATCATTTGCGAAACACTTAACAGATTCCTTGCTAAGTTAGATACTAGAAACACCTCTCTGATGATATTCTCTCATTGGCTTGTCATCACTTGGATATTCCTTACTAAGTTAGGTACTAGAAACACCTCTTTGATGATCTTCTCCTCCTTGGCTTGTCACTACAAGAAAACATATTTTTTACGAGGACGGTATTCCACGCAAATTCGTGGTAATAGGGGCTTTACGACGAATTAACGTGGAAACGCGTTTCGTTGTTAAACGCTCGTCATAACGGAGGATTCGTCTAAAGTCCACATAACGTTTACGAGAAAAAGATTTCCTCGTAAAGCGGAAGGAAAGTGTTCGTCGTAATGCCCTCGTAAACTTCGATGTAAATACCTCGTAATATTTCGTTGTAAAAGACACGTAATACTTCCACGTAAAGTCGATGTAAAGTTTACGAGGAGTTTACATCGACGCCATGTAAATTCCTCGTAAAGTTTACGAGGATTTTACGTGGAAACTTACAACGAATTTACAATTCCAAAAATATAATATTAATTAATTATAATTATATTAATTTATAAATATTTGAAATAAAAATTAAATATGAAACCAAAATCAAATTTTTTAAAAATTATAAATTCATAAAATAGTATTTAAATTTATAATACAAAACAATGTCTAAATGAAAAAAATAAAGTACTAAAGGCCAACATCATCGAAGTAGTTGGCCGAGGCGTTCGGGTCTGAAGAAGTTCCTGCTTCGGGATCCGGCTGTTGCATCCTCAGAGCTGCTCGTCTGTCCGCCAAAGCGGCCTGCATGGTCGGGTTTCCCACCGCCATAATATCCAGAAAACTCTCTCGAGAGTCCAAACGCTCCTACTGGGTATCCATGTGAGCCTGCATCCGCTCGTTGTCCTGGTCCCGTCTCGAATGGTATGACAAAGTCGCCCTTGCAACTTCGTTAACGGAACCTATTCCGACTGTCCATCCCTTCTTTCTAGGAGCCACCTATATATAAAGAACGTATTTAGAGTTAATAATATATATACTCAAACAATAAAAATTAAATTTTAAAAAATTATAAAATTTTACCTCCTCGAAGATCCGGTCGATCTCTTCGGTTGACAACTTGACGGGTAACCCATCTGCAGACTGTTGGGTAAGTTGCGTCTCTCGCTCTTCAATCCGAGTAGCCACCGCGTTGAAGAGTTTCTCGGATGCAGGATCAACAAAACCCCTCTGGTGAGGCGTGAGTCGTCTTGAATATGTCCGAGAGAGATGGCAGAACTCCTGTCTTCTCCAGCTAATAAACAAAATAATAAATAAATTTAATTAATAAATATAAATTTAAAAGAATTAAAATTTTAATTTTAATTAAAACTTACAACTTCAAGACGAATCCCGGCATGTGGTTTTTGGCCGGTTCTATGAACCATGGGCAAATTGCCATCCTTATCCTTCGTTCTTGAAGCGGAGCAGGAGTTGGCTTTACGGATGGAGCTGGGTAGTTTTCAAAGGCAATGAGACCATCCCATGCTTCCTTTGTGACCCGTTCGCTTCCCTCATAGCCGTAAAACTCCCACTTGTCCTTCCAGTCCGATACGGTGTTGCAAAGACGAGGCTTTGCCTTTGCAATGAACTCCTCTTCACCCTCTCGGTGATTCCTACGGACCAGTTCCACTTTTGCTGAAAAACCAAATTTAAAAAGATTAGAAAAATAATTAATTATTTAAAAATATAAATATGAATAATTATATGTAAATATTACCGCAAATTGCTTAAACCACGTCGTCTTGACGTGTTCGGGAGTCGTGCTCCAGTTGGGATAAGGGCCGTCGTAATATCCCTTCATCGTCTCTGAAACGCTCCGGCTAACACGGTTGTTAGCCCCAAACCTACAAATATAACAAATTTGTTAAAAATTGAAAAATTTAAAATTTAAAATTAAATAATTTAATGTACTTACCAATAAGTACCCGGGGGTCTATCGGGGTCCTGAACGTCTAAACCCTCTCGTCCAGGCTGGGCAAGCAAATCCTCGACGGTGTATCTCGCGAATGGTGCATAAGCAGGCACCCGCAAATCGGGATGAACTGCGGCCGGTGGAGCAGGCTGATCCGGGGCGACAGGTGGAGCTGGTGGGGGAGGCATCTGAGGTGGAATAGGAGGAGGGGTCGAAGAAACTCCCCGAGATGCCTGAGAGTCCGGAACAGTCCCCGAAGAAGACGACGGACCGCTAGATGAAGATGTGCCATCGCCAAACAAGTCGGCATATGTCGGTGCATCAGAAACTGGTTTCCTCTTCCTAGGAGCCATCTATAAAAATTAAAAAAAATTAATATCTTTAAAGAATTCTTTAATCTAATTTCCTAAACTAAACACCTAAACTAATTTCCTAAACTAATAACCTAAACTAATTCTCTAAACTAACCACCTAAACTTAAAAAAAAAAAGTTAGAGAGAGAGAGAGTACCTTTGAAGGGGGGGGATTTTGGGAGGAAGTTACGAGCAAAGCTCGTAAAAATGAGTTCTGCTATATATATAGAAACGATGTCCTCGTAATTTCGTCGTTACCAGGCCCGCGTTTTTAAAGTTTACGACGAATTTACCAGGCCCGCTTTTTTGTATTACGACGAATTTACCAGGCCCGTATATTTTATGTTACGACATAGTTACCAGGCCCGCGTCTTTTTAACCTCGAATTTACGAGGAAAAGTATGAAACCCCGAAAATCAAATCCCTAAACCCCAAAGTTACTCATCCTTACCATTATCACTCTTTCAAACTTTTATCCTCTTTATCCAACTAAAACCCTTAACTTCAACAAATTAAAAATTTAACCCCAAATAAATAGATATTATACAAGACAATATATAGTACACATACATTAAGTATCTCATTTAAGTAATAAAAAACAACATTTGGTACAATATTTTTTTAAAGATAAATACAACATTTGTTACATATATTACATCATTCTGAATTGTTTGAGTTCTCATCAACATCAGAACAATCATCGTCGTCACTACACTCGAACTCGTCTTCACGTGCTTCATCTGTCGCATCTTCGGAAAGATCTTCATATTGATGGTTATTTGGGTCGATCAAAAGAATTTCATCAGTTTGTTGATCAGGAACCTCAACTTCATTAATAGCATCTTCTTCTTGCAATGGTGGTTCTTCTCCAGCAACAATTCGTCCACGAGGTGTAATTTTGATAGTAGCCAACCAATTAATCCCAGAACTTCGAAGACGAGGGTATGGAAGAAAGCTAACTTGTTCGGCCTGGGAAGCTAGGATGAAAGGCTAAAATTTGTTGTATCTTCTCCCAGAGTTGACATCCACAACACCAAATTTGTTAAACCGAACACCTCGATTCTCAACGGGATCGAACAACTCACATTTGAAGAGGACACATTTTAGCTTCAATAACCCTGGAAATTCCACTTCAATAATCTCCTGCAAGATCCCGTAAAAGTCTGTTTCGCCTTTCACACATATTCCATAGTTACTTGTTGCCCCATGACTTCCATACTCGTATGTGTGAAAGGTAAAACCTCGTGTGAAGTACATATGTGATGTGGTGACCTTTGCTGCTGGACCTTGGACCAATTCGTGAAACCATACAGGGTAATATGGATCATCATACTCAACCTACAAAATACATCACCGTTAGAATAGTACCAAAGATTGCTTAATTTTAATCAAATATAATACCTGTGATTTTAACCACTTGACAAAATGCTTTTCTTTTCTTCCTTCCACTTCAGTTTCAGATATTCCGTATTGCTTCTTCAACTTGAGATACAAACATGCTGCAAATTAAACAAATGTATCATATCATATAATTAACAACAATAAATATAATTAACAACAATAAAGATAATTTTACCTTTCAAACGAAGACGTCATTGCATCCCCACAGTTCAGCATAATATATGTGTGGGCACTATGCTTGTCCTCTTCACTAGACCACCAGTCTTCTTTCAGCTTACCACCAAATCGTCCAATTTGACAAAAAAGTCAGGAACACCGTCTATGGCATATGACGAAGGTACTCCACCATCATCATATCTTCTAGGAACTCTTTTCCTTGTACGGACGGTTGGAGCAAAGTAGTAAGACGTGAAGTTAGAAGTTTCTGCTGTCAAACTCCCAGCAATGATCGAACCTTCCACCTTTGCTACATTTTTCTCTTTCCCCTTCAAATGCTTCATGTACCTCTCATATGGATACATCCATCCGTTGTGAATAGGTCCACGAAGTAATGCTTCGTACGAGAGGTGAACGACTAGATGCTGCATCACATCAAAAAATGATAGAGGAAATATCTTCTCCAGGTTGCACAATATGATGGGAATGTTCTCATGAAGTTGTTCGATGACTTCTTCCTTGAACGTACGTGTGCTAAGATCTCTGAAGAATGCTTCAATTGCTGTATGTTGCAAAGATAACCCAATTAATAACATTTTATAAACATATAGAATATACTATTAATAATATTTACCTGCAAGTGCTTCATGTACATTTGTTGGAAGGAGCTCAGCAAAAGCGAATGGAAGTAGTCGTTACATAAACACATGACAATCATGACTCTTCATTCCGGAGAACTTTTGACCCTTTTCAACACATCTTGACAGATTTGAAACATAACCATCAGGGAACTTAACTTCTGATGAGACCCAGTTAAACAAAGTTGTTTTCGCTTCTGATGACAACCGGAAGATGGGAACAGGAACGCTGCCATTGCTCTTGATATGTAACTCACTTCTCCAGCAAATAGAAGGTAAGTCCATCCTTGACTTTTTGTTATCTTTTGTCTTTCCTGAGACGTTCAATATTGTATTCATGATGTTGTCAAAAAAGTTCTTCTCTATGTGCATCACATCCAAGTTGTGGCGTAAAAGAAGATCCTTCCAGTAAGGCAGCTCCCAAAATATACTCTTCTTATGCCAATTGTGAGAGACTCCATACCCTTCAGGCATATTTCCCGGAACGTGCCAGTTTCCTCCACGCGGCACAGTTTCCAGAGCGCCATAATAATCAATTTCTGCTAGGGTCTGTTGCCCGGTGAGATATGGAGGAGGACTATCTCTGACAACTTTTTTGTATCTAAACAATGTCTTATTTCTTCGGTGCGGATGGAAATGGGAAGAAATCGACGATGACAATCAAACCAACAACTCTTTCTGCCATTCTTCAGTTGAAAAGCATCTGTCGATCCACGACAAATTGGACAAGATCATCTTCCATGAGTTGTCCACCCAGACAGCATCCCATAAGCAGGAAAGTCACTAATCGTCCACAGTAGAACTGCTCGCATCGTAAAATTGTTTTTCATGGAACAATCATACGTTCTCACCCCTTCTGACCACAACGACTGTAGCTCTTGTATCAATGGTTGGAGAAAAACATCAAGCGACCGTTTTGATGCTTCGGCCCAGGAATTAATATGGTTAAGAATAAAAATTCTTGTTCCATACACATGTCGGGCGGCAGGTTATACGGAGTAAGAATGACTGGCCACAAAGAATATTGTCTCCCAGACATTCCGAATGGACTAAATTCATCAGTGCTTAACCCAAGATAAACATTCCGAATATTGTTAGCGAAATCTGGGTATACCTTGTTGAAATGTTTCCACGCTCTTGCATCTGATGGATGAGCAATCTCGCCATCCTTCTGTCCATGTTCAGAATGCCACCTCATAGATGCAGCAGTCCTTCCACGTCCTTGCGGTTTGAATCGTGGTTTCTTGCATAATCGACACTCTTCCAGGTTCTCATCGTCCTTCCAGTAGATCATGCAGTTGTCGATGCAAACATCTATCATCTCCGAAGGCAACCCCAGACTATAAACCAATTTCTGAATCTCATAATAAGATTCAGCCGACAAATTGTCTTCTGGCAAGTACTCTTTCAACAACTCCGCCCAAGAATCCATGCAATTCTCAGATAAATTATGATCCGTTTTAATATTCATCATCCTAGCTGCTAGAGACAATTTAGAGAGACCTTCTCTACAACCAGTGTAGATTGGTTGATTTGCAGCATCTAGCATTTCATAAAACCTTTTTGCATCCAAATTAGGTTCTTCTACATTTTCAGTTTCATGAGCTATTGTTGTAGTTGTTTCTAAAAATGCATCAGTAATCATGTCTTGAATCCTATCATGATCTACCATCTGCTCATTCTGATTCGGTTCTTCATTATTACCAGGATCCTCAAAATGATTATTACTACTGCTAGCTTCATTTCCACCATAACCCTCTCCATGTTGATACCAAATATAGTAATGCGGTGTGAATCCTCTATTTACTAAGTGCTTCCATACAGTTTCACTAAGTGCAAATTTTGAATTTTTGCATTTCCGACAAGCGCAGAACATCTTACCGCTTTCCTGTGTGAGCGGTGTAGAGCCTGCCTGCTGCATGAATGTCTATAGCCCCCTCAGAAAGGTCTCCGTCACTCTACCGGCGGAATCTTTATGTGAATACATCCAACTCCGTATCTCGTAGATATTGTATCCATCAGCCATTTTTTTTTGAAGTTGTGTGTTTTCATTTTTTTTTCTTAGATTTGTTGGTGTGTTTTTAGCATTGAGAAATGACATATATATAGAAGATTTTCGAGTTTGGTAGGTAAAGGTATAAAGCACACTAAATACACGTTTGGACCAAGTATAACTGTAACAAGGTTCGTCGTAAAGTAGTTATAAAGTTACAATGCTTTTACGTGGAAAATAATATTCCTCGTAAAGTCGTTGTAACTTTACAACTACTTTACGACGAAACGAGTTCCATGTACTATTACATCCGCTTTACGACGAAACAACATTTCGTCGTAAAGTCCTTGTAATGGACTCGTAATTTTACGAGGAAATAATTTCGTCGTAACTTTTCGTTGTAAAGTCCGCGTTCTCTTGTAGTGTGTTATCACTTGGATATTTTCTTTCCCTGCCGTGATTACTCGTTGACCATTCACAAGCAATTCTCTTACATTCTTCTTTGTTTTACTTTTGTTGCACAATTGACACTCTCTTGTCAATTGTTTCTGTTCTTGATGTAGTAACTCTTAGGATCCTCTTTTCGGCTAGTCTTCTACATGTCTCCTTCAAGTTTCATGTGACTATCTTCACACCTCCCTGAATTATTTTCTCTGTTGTGCGTGAATCTCTTATTCACGTCTTCTCCAGTTGACTCTACAACCGCTAATGCTTCCTTTCATTCTTAGGTAAGCATATCCTTCTTGGGACGAGTAGCCTTGCTCTGTTTCTTACAACATTCGGCCTCTCCCCATGTAGCCGTCTTTATCTAAAAACTCCACACTATTCTTATTTGTGCTAATTCGCCTTACGTTGTTTTTTTTTCAACAGTAGGCTTTCATGTGATTGTGTGTTTTTTTTACATACATCACATCAACGGTCGATCTGGAATCCCATGTTCCACCACCGTTGCCAGTTTTCTGGTCTGAAAATGCTCGTCATCTTACTACACCAGAAGTCGTACTCCTCCCATCAAATATAGGAATCATTTGTTGCGATGTTTTCTCCATCATCTTCTTCGGTTATCTCTATAACCGGTTGACGGTTCAGATCATGTGCTGTGTGTGATCTTCGTCATGTCTTCTTTGGTTCTTTTATATATAACCAGTTCCTGCTCCCTTTTTCTCTTAGGTGAGCAGCCTCCTTTCTCGCTTGGTGTCTTCTTTTGATCACCATCACGTCTCCTTTGACGTCTCTTTGTGTCGGGTTATTTGAAACACCGTTCTCCATCACCCGCACACATCTCTTGTGTCTTTAAGATAACATTTATCGTAATACACCAAAAAACTTCTCCATCAAACATGAGAAACATTTATCTTGTGTCTTTGCAGATTTTTTTTTTTTTTTTTTGTGCTTCAATTGGCCCTTGTTCTTAAAAGCTCTGATACCGTGTTGGACAAATAAAGAGGAACAAAATACATCTGGAAAATTTTTCTTTTATTATTGACAAATTTTAGAGAAGACAACATTGTCACTTATATAGACTATTTACATGCTCTTCCTAATAATATGTGACCTTTCACAAATAACTAACTACCCTTTCTTGTATAATAAGTCACGACTCTTACTAACGCACCCGTTGAGTCTAGACATACTTTATAATTTAATTATGTAAATTATATCAAACTCAATTATAAACTAACAATTGAGATTTGGAGATCTGGACCGCAAATCTCATAGTTTCACCACGTTCAGTATTTAGACGACGAACACATTGATTCTTCAAACTGACACACTGCACTGTAAGCCACCTTGAAAGTAGGCAGTGGAACACGAGATAAAAACGCTGATTTTACAGCCCCGTACAATGTTTCATCAAGACCCATGAGGGATTGGTGTAGTTTGTCCTCCTCACGTTCTTTTCTTATTTCCTCCATAGTATTAGCATTTTGGTAGTCAGCTAAGCTTCTCCACAGCTGCGAGAGTTTTCCTTAGTAACTCATTTTTGCCGACAATCGGCTAATTCAGTCTTGAGTCTCTGAACATGCTGTCCGTTTTTAGCACCAAAACATTTACATATATATATATATATATATATATATGTCCACAGCTGATGAGTGTTGTCAATGTGAGACATGGAAGTTAATATACTCTCATCTATTTTCAACTTCATCCAGGATACGACAAGAGCATTATTTGTGATCCAATCTTCATATATAGTATGTTGAATCTTCACCCGGCTAAGGTATCATCCATCAGCAAAACCATATTTCTTCCTTGCTTTCAAGGCCAAACGCAAGTTAGTGGACCACTCATCATAGTTATGGCCATGCAGCAACAACTTGGAGATTAGTATTTCCGGATTATCACCCGAAGTGAGGTCATAAGGCGAGATTGTGCGACGCGTTTCAGTGTGAGCTTTCACCATGGAAGAGGTTAGTGCCAACTCTGTTCCAGTCATGTTTAAGAGCATATCGTCAAAGTAAGTCTGGCGGTAATTAGGTCAATTCAAGAGGGCGGAAACAAGACCTCGTAGAGAAGTAATACATCCCAGAATCGATGAGCTAAACCTTCTAGTAGTTAGGTTTGTAGCTCTAAGTACCAGCAGTGTAATAGAGCTTTTTGTGTATTATAAAGGTGACAGGCTTATGTACATAACTCGTAAGACCTAATCTCAAATACATAAGGATTTACATGAGTAATACAAGATGGGAGGCCTTGTTAGGTCCAATATGGAATGAGCTATTCCTACATTTGGACCGGAAGATTACATCAATCCACTATATGATCAAAACACTCAACACAAAGCTTACTACAACTTGCTTAACCGCTTAAACATATCTGGTTTAACTCCTAATTAAAATATGAATCTGATCATAACGATTGCAGTTTTTGATCAAACATATCCAACGCATAACAATAAGTTTGGATTCCTCTTCAAGTATCTGAAAATACATCCAACCATTTCTTATTATTTATTACCCAAATTATTCATATACATCTGTTAACGACTTGCAATGTCTAATTTTGTACATACTATCACGTCAAGAATA
Source organism: Brassica nigra (assembly GCA_016432835.1). Classification (NCBI taxonomy): domain Eukaryota; kingdom Viridiplantae; phylum Streptophyta; class Magnoliopsida; order Brassicales; family Brassicaceae; genus Brassica; species Brassica nigra. The sequence continues at coordinate 17,613,258 of CM028245.1, read as the reverse complement.
AGCAACTGAATATTCTACTAATGGAAAAATAATACTATTGGCATTAATTATATTAACATGCTTCAGACAGCTGGAATTACTTGATCATACGCTAATGAAGAGATATATGGTCAGACTCTATATATAATCTTCGGCCATTAGTTAACGAACGTAAATTAAAAGCATCTTCTAATATATGAAACTACCATACTCGTGAAAGCTTACTTTGTATACTTTTCACTATATGTGGGGTTACATTTTTCATATGTCAGTTTTATTATTATATTGCTTTAGGTTACAGATTGTGGCGTGACGCAACAATCTACCGTGGCAGGCTTTTGATGTTGTAATAAATTTATACGATATATTAAATCAAGGATAGTTGTTACAAAAAAAAAAATCTTAAATCAATATATGTAGCTCAAGACTGTCATCCATGATTTCTCTGATCTGATCCGCGAACATCATATTCACCAGCTTTTGGTACGTAGACCCGACGTTCTTTAAGCTAAAAGACATGATCTTATAGCAATAGATGCCCCAGGAGATCATGAAAAATGTTTTTTTTTTCTGGTCGTCTGGATGCATGAGTATCTGGTTGTAGTCGGAGAATGTATCCATAAAGCTCATTAACTGATGCCCGGCTATGTCGTCGACGAGTTTATCGATGTGAGATAGAGGAAAGGAATCCTTTGGACAGGATTTGTTGAGGTCTGTGAAGTTTATACAGACTCTCCATTTACCGTTTTTTTTCTTAACCATCACCACGTTGACTAGTCACTTTGGATGCGGATGAATCATGCGTCGAGCATGAGTCACAAATGAGGGGTGAGGATAAGAGGAAATAGACGATGTCGGTGAGGGATGAAGACGGAGAACCGCTCAGCCCGATGGCGTGTGTGTTCCAATCGCCAGGCACCAGCTGCTGCATCATCACCATGATCGGCTGCAAAACCAAGATCAATGCTGACGTCATTCTAAGTGGCTTGAACCATAATGTTTCCAAACATCCTCGTTTCTCAAGCAGATTGGTAACAAATACTTGTCCTATAATATGTACAAAATCGATTACAAAGGATTTTACTTATACTGTTTTCAATTTCAAAGTCAGATGATGGCTTGAGTTGGGTTAAGACTCAAGTCAACGTAGAAGACCATGTGTTTATAGCAGATATGGACTCGAACGAGATCGGCAAAGTTGGGGAAAGTTACGTTGAGGACTACGTTACACCTCTCACTATGCTTCCTCTTGATAAATCAAAACCTTTATGGGACATTCACATCCTCAACGTCAAAACATCTGATGCAGAAGCTGTCTGTGTGATAAGATCTCACCATTCATTAGGAGACGGAGCATCCCTCATGTCTCTATTAGTCGCATGTACTCAGAAAACATCAAACGGGGACACTGCTTCACTACCCCTGTTCTTACCAGACGTAAAATGGTGCCGAACGACAAAACTTCATAGTTCTTAAGGTCGATATTAGAGGGTTTTTCATCAATAAGATTGATTTGGAATACTTTCGTGGATATTTTGCTGGCCTTGGCGATTGCTTTGTTCTTGAAGGATACAAAGACACATCTAAAAGGTGATATGGGCGTCCAGAGTAATCCGAAGAAATTTTGCCACCAAATTGTCTCGTTGGATGACATAAGACTCATAAAAGAAGCTACGAACATGGTAAATTTTTGAGTTATTTGACCTTTTTACCAAAAAAAAAAGTTTTTGAGTTGGGCTTTTCAAAAAAAAAAAGTTTTTGAGTTGGTTTCTTGATATAGAAGCTAAGAGCAGCTATATCGGTAAAATATCTTTATAAATTATTTAATTAAATATGATACTATTATTTTAATATATGTTATTTTATAAAATGGAATAAAAATATCAAACCCATTAATAATAGGAAAATTTTCAATTCTAGCAGAAATTTGATACCACTTTTCAAATTTCAAATATATCATTAATGAATGACTATTTTCAAAAATATCTTAAATTTATGATAAAATAACACAAAGCTAATTTTTTAAATAATTATTGAACATTTATAAACTCAATCCCAACCCCTTAATACTACACCCTAAACAATAATCACCAAAGTCTAAATCCAAATGTTAATATATTTTTTGATATTGGTGATATTTTTGAAAAATGGTACTTAACTTGTGGTATTTCTAACAATTTCTCTTAATAAAGGGAGTGACAACTGAGTAGCTTAAAAGGTTTTTAAAGTGTTTTCCTAGAGATTTTGTTCTCATTTCTTTACCTCATTTTCAATAAAATAAGTGTTTATGTTGAAATACTTGTGCTTCTCTCTTTACGTAGTAGAAGTTCTAACAATATTTCTAATGTATTTTGCTATTTTTATTTTTAATTATTTTATAATAAAGATGGATTTTACTATTATGTATATATTTATAATAATATTGATTTAAATATACAGTAAGAAATAGTAAAATTTTTCTCATAAATCATATATATAATGAGACACTTTTCTCTCTTCTGAGAATGTCAACATCGGCGTTTCTTTAATGATTGTGGGCCTCATGTCTGATTTGGTATGTTCATTAATTTCTTGCGTTTGTATTTCGATTTTCGTACTCCGTTAAAAGAAGTAGTGAATCTACATATTTTATAAAAAATTTAAACCTAGTTAACAATTACAATAACACAAAACTTAAGAAAAAAATTATAATTGTCGTAATTTTTTCTCTTCCTTTTATGTAATACTTTTATATAAGTAATAATATGAATAAAATTTATCAAATCATATTTTAGAATAATAATTATAAATTGTTATAAATTTAAAACTTTAAATATAATCAAGATATAGACGTATTCATCTATTTCCGGATCGGATCGGATATCCGCTTTGCGAAGAGTTCCTTCGGAGCCTGTTTAGCCGAACGGGTAGAAACGCTTGCAGGGGTGCGTCTCCTCGCGTGTCTGGTCGTCCTTTGCTGGGCTCGAGCGTTATTTGGCGACTAGACGGTCGGGTGACGACTGGATGGTCGAGTGACGACTAGACGGCCGAGTGACTACTAGACAGTCAAGGGACGACTAAACAGTCAAGTGACGACTAAACGGACTCCGAGTTCAATCTTCTTTGAAGATACTTCACCATTCCCCACGGTGGGGGCCAATTGTTTGAACCGAAATCGGTCTTGTACTGGAGGTAGACAGATCTCGATGGTGGGATTAGGAGAAGTCTTCATGCTGAGCTTGAACTGGAAGAATGGAGAGTAAAAGAGGTGTAATGTGTTATAGCTGGACCCGGTGAAGGGCTGTCTACGTACCCCGGAAGGGGATCAAGCCAATCATAGTTCCACAACAATGGTCACAAGTGCCTAGATGAAAGCATGTGCTGAGGTGTTTCTCTCTCTAGGAGATGTTCTCTCTCTAAGAGGTGAGAGAAAGTGTAAATGATGGGAAGAAGGATCCTCCTCAAGGAGGGTATGCCTCCTTATTTATAGAAGGATGAGGTCTAGGGTTTTCCTAGTGACCTCTTTTAAATGGGCTGAGTCTATTATCTTATAAGTCTTGTTGAAGGGCAAAGCCCACCCCCAACAATAAGCCCCCCAGTTCGTTGAGAGAGATGACATTGATCTCTATGAATTTTACGAAGGAGGTTTATCAGAAAATGGACTCAGCGCTTTTACATTTGACGATCCAAGCAAGTTGTACCCTTACTAGGCTAGTTGAGTGGTGAACTCATGCCTAGGACGCGAGTTGTACTCTCGCTAGGGGAGTTTACTATGAAATCATCCCTAGAAGCAGTAACTCGGCCGGTAACTTGTGCTTGAACGAGGGAGAGTAGATGTACTCTTGCTAGGCGAGTTTAGTGTAAACTCGTGCCTGGAGAAAGGCAAGTTTACTAAACTCGTGCCTAGACAAAGGCGAGTAGTACTTTTTCTAGGCGAGTTGACTGGTGAACTCGTGCCTAGGACGCGAGTTGTAATCTCGCTAGGGTAGTTTACTATGAAATATTCCTAGAAGAATTAACTCGGCCAGTAACTCGTGCCTGAAAGGGAGCTTCCAAACTAATGTCTAGGAACCGTAATTCGGCAAGTAACTTATGCTTAGAAAAGACCAAGTTTACCGTACTCATGCCCAGTAAAAGGCGAGTCGGATGTAAACTTATGCCTGTTAGAAGGCAAATTAAACATAAACTCATGTCTACTAAGAAGTGAGCTGTATGTAAACCCATGTCTGGTAAAAGACAGATTTCATGAACTCATTCCTAGTGACAGACGAGTTCATGCCAAATTCATACCCAAGCAAAGGCAAGTTTACTATAAACTCATGTCAAAAATAAGATAAGGTGTACTCGTGCCTCAGCATACCTTCCTAAACAAAAGCTGAGGAGCTTGTTCTCATCGAACTCTTCTTGTCTCAAGCTCGTGCCGGTTCTCGGCCAAGAAGCGGAGTTCAAGTATGAAGTGACGAGTGATAGAGCTTGAAGTCAGCGGCGAGAGACAGAGCTGGCTTTGACTTGATCTCGAGGAGTCTTGACGAGGAGATGCCTTTGGAATCCATGGTGATGCTTTGACTGTCAAGTGTTTAGCCAAACGGGTAGAAACGCTTTATGAAGGATTCCTTCGGAGCCTGTTTAGCCGAACGGGTAGAAAAGCTTTGCGAAGAGTTCCTTTGGAGCCTATTTAGCCGAACGGGTAGAAACGCTTTGCGAAGAGTTCCTTCGGAGCCTGTTTAGCCGAACGGGTAGAAACGCTTGCAAGGGTGCGTCTCCTCGCGTGTCTGGTCGTCCTTTGCTGGGCTCGAGCGTTATTTGGCGACTAGAAGGTCGAGTGATGACTGGATGGTCGAGTGACGACTAGACGGCCGAGTGACGACTAGACAGTCAAGTGACGACTAGGCAGTCAAGTGACGACTAAACGGACTCCGAGTTCAATCTTTTTTGAAGATACTTCACCATGCCCCACGGTGGGCGCCAATTGTTTGAACCAAAATCGGTGATGTACTGGAGGTAGACAGATTTCGATGGTGGGATTAGGAGAAGTCTTCATGCTGAGCTTGAACTGGATGAATGGAGAGTAAAAGAGGTGTAATGTGTTATAGCTGGACCCGGTGAAGGGCTGCCTACGTACCCCGGAAGGGGATCAAGCCAATCGTAGTTCCACAACAATGGTCATAAGTGCCTAAATGAAAGCATGTGCCGAGGTGTTTCTCTCTCTAGGAGATGTTCTCTCTCTAAGAGGTGAGAGAAAGTGTAAATGATGGGAAGAAGGATCCTCCTCAAGGAAGGTATGCCTCCTTATTTAAAGAAGGACGAGATCTAGGGTTTTCCTAGTGACAAAGCCCACCCCCAACAAGGCTGTAAGATATATGGCTGCATTGAGTTCTGAGACGCTCTTTGCAAAGATACTATAAATATTGAACAAACTCAAATAGCAAAAGGATCAAGAAAGACAAAAATTATCTTTAAGGCGTCGAGGTAAAGATCTTACGCATCTTTAAGGTAACGGAGATAGAAAAAAGGACCACGGCCGATCAAAGTCACCGTTGTGATAAGACTTCATATATACCTTCCCTGGAAGGCAAGCAAAGAGACATCTTTGGGGGAAGCTTGTACATAGAGACAAGCTGTGAGGGAACAGATAAGTGGTTGTTAGCGAGACCAATGGATCCACCGAAAGCCTTGGGATAGGTTTCAAGGCAGTAGCATCGTCAGTGCACGTCAAAGTCAACGTAGTGATCTTTTCGCCGTCCATGGAGAATACTCTTTTAGGTGTGTATAGTAAGCCAACGATTGTCTTGGATGAACCTGGCATTGACTGGTTATCAAAAACTTCACTTTAATTTATGAAATTTTAATTTATCAATTAAAACCACTTCAATTAAACAAAAAAAAGGGAAAATTTGTTTTTTTAGGCTAAGAAAATGATAACTATAATTTATGTCCCACTAAACTAATCATTTTCAGAATGGCAATAATGCCCTTAAATTTTTTATTTTAAATTCATAATTAAAAATAATGAATCATTATAATGTATTTAGAAATATTTAATATTATAATAAAATATATTATTATAATTAAAATAACTAATAACATAAAACAAAAATCGATTTTAAATTCGTAATACAATTTTTAATCTTAAATTCATAATTACAATTAATAATGATTTTTATTGTTTTTTCTAAAAGTTGACTTCTTCATATATGGAAAATGAATATTTCCAAAACATTTATACCCATAATTTTCGTATTTATTATTCTTATCCGTAGAATACAGTAAATCTGTAGAATTCTACAGGTTTTTAGATTTATAGTAATGTGTAGATTTTGATTTCGACAGGTTTTAAATTTATAGTAACGTTTGGATTCCAATTTCTACAGATTTAAGAACGATAGGTTAAATGCGAAATGTTTATTCTAAATATTTTTAGAGTACTATTATTTACGTAGATTGTATTCTAAACATAATAGATTCAATGAAAAAATGGATTTCATTTTATACTACGTAGAATGCAAATTCTATATTATGTAGATCATAATATAAAATTATGATTTAAACATTTTAAAAACTGGAAAAGATACCACTAAATTGATATAGTTATTTTATCAATAATTACTATTTCTCCAATTTTTTTGGTTTGTAAAATTATTTATTTAATATATTTTCGAGACAAAAATAGTAGAAAATAGAAATTAGCCTAATGAGACATAATTACCATTTTTTTTCTAAAACTATTTTCTCAATAGAAATCACCCAAATGCACCACCTTTTACATTTATAAGCATTATAAAACCAGCAATTGAAAAAAATTCCGCGTTTGCGCGGGGATCCGCCTCTAGTATATAAAATAGCAATCTACATGTTAAAAGAATGAAATTGCCTCTAAATATTATAATAGAAGAAAAATTACTAATGAGTTAGAGATACTCTAATAAAAAAAAAAATTTGAGAAAGGGCTTTACTCTGATAAAAATTAATATTATCTTTTTAATTCTTTTTGTTTTTGTTACTATCAACGATGTCTTGCTCGGAGTTACACAGGCTGCTCTTTCGCGCTATCTAAACAATATGCCTGGTAATATACGACTTACAGCATGCGTTTTAGTAAACTTAAGGCAAGACATTGGGATTCAGGTTAGAAACCTAAACAACTAGAGTTGATTAACAAAATGTTCATATATATATAAACAAAATTATTGTGACACGAGACGGAAAAAAAAATGTATGTAGCCATTAGCATATATGATGGGGAAACTACTTCGGCTCTATCTATTTCCCTTTATTTACCGGCTCCGAAACCGATCCATTGGTGTATCTATCGAAGGCTAAATCAAATATGGATCGAAGGAAGAACTCACTTCTTGCTGCTTTGACATATTCAAGTACAAAATTCGTCTTCAATACTTTTGGAGCAAAGGTATACGAATTGAATGGAACAACTGAGCTCAGAACTGTTGCTAGGAATTTAAGTAGACCACTCGTCATTTGTAGGTATGTGCAATATTAGTCGAATGACTTTTGTCGAACATGACGACGGTCATTTTCAAACATGATCGGCCCTACAGATGAAACAGGGCGGATGGAGGAGAGGAGTGGGTGTTGCACATACCCCACATTTTTTTTTTTTTTACTTTTTTTAATAGTAAAATAAAATTTGTTTTAGTAAGTTAAAGAGAAAAAAAATTAAAAGTGCCCCACCCAATCAAAAACAAAACAAAAGTTTTTTGTCTAATTACAAATAGAATGAATGTGTTTCAGCCAAACAAAAATTAAGATAATATAACGTATATAACTCAATCCATATACGACAACTTAAATATTCTGCCCATATAATTATTAATCAAAAATTAAAAATCCTAAATTATTTTCAAACCCAATATCTATTCTCTTTTTTTTTTTTAAATAACAATTCTGCAAACAAATAAATTTTCTTATTTTAACTAAGTAGCATTATGGATGCAAACATCATGGATCATATTGCCAGTTGCCGCAAAGCTTTGAGTCAATGGAGGAGACAACACAACTTTAACTCAGATCTGTTAGTCGAGAAACTTAAAGAACAGGTGGAAGGACTGTACGGGAATGATAATGCAACGACCGAGGAAATAGTGGAAGCCTTGAAAGAATTTTTTGATGCTCTTAAGGCAGAAAAGATGTTCTAGAAGCAAAAAAAAAACGGGTGTTCTAGCTAAGAAAGGGAGATAGGAACACAAAATTTTTCCATACACTGACAAAGCAGGAGAGCGAGAAATAAAATTACCCAGCTTTTAGATGCGAATGGGAATGCTATTGAGGATGAAGAAGGACTGGTGGCCATTGCTACTAGTTATTTTAGACAAATTTTTGAGTCGTCAAACCCAGAAGATATAGATGATGCACTGTCAGAGGTTTCCACAACAATTACAAAGCCAATAAATAATGATTGTATTACTCCAGTCACAGAGTTGGAGGTTAAATTAACATTCTTTGCTATGCACCCAGAGAAAGCTCCAGGGCAAGATGGGATGACAGCTTTAATTTATCAAAAGTTTTGGGATATTGTCAAGGAAGATTTAACTCATATGATTAATCAATTCCTTTTCGATGGGGGGAGTGGCAAGTGGATTGAATGATACCAATATATGTCTCATTCCAAAGACGTCTAGGCCCAATGAGATGTCCCAGTTTCGGTCAATCAGTTTGTGCAATGTTAGCTACAAGATAATCTCTAAGGTCTTATGCCAGAGATTAAAGAAAGTTCTACGAGATAGAATTTCTGAAATCCAGTCAACCTTTGTTGCTGGAAGACAGATTTTGGATAATATCATGATAGCTCAAGAACTGTTTCATGCCCTGAGAACTAAACCGAGAGGACGCAATAAAAGGATGACCATTAAGACGGATATGAGTAAAGCATATGATAGGATGGAGTGGTCATTTGTTGAAGCGGTCATGAGAAAGATGGGTTTCTCAGAAACCTGGATTACTTGGATTATGCGATATATCACGTCGGCTAAATACAAAGTCCTCATGAATGGACAACCCAGAGGGAATATTATACCGGAGAGAGGCCTCAAGGAGATCCTTTATATCCTTTCATCTTTATTCTATGCACGGAAGCGGTCGTTAGCCTTCTTAATCATGCTGAGAAGCAAGGGAAGATAACAGGAATGCGTGTTACACGCGCGTGTCCCTCGGTATCTCACCTTCTCTTTGCTGACGATAGCCTTTTCTTCTGTAAGGCGGAGCCCCGTGAATGTGAAGAAGTGATGAAAGTAGTCAGGAAATATGGACAAGCATCAGGCCAATGCATTAACTTTGACAAATCTTCTCTACTCTTTGGTAAGAGGATCAATGCCACCATTCGACAACAGATAAAAGATACTCTTGGAATCCAGAATGAAGGAGGAATGGGTACATATTTAGGAATTCCAGAAGATATTAGCGGATCTAAAGGCAAACTCTTTGCTTTTCTCAAGGATAAACTGATGCATCGAGTGAATGGATGGACGGGTAGATGGCTATCAAAAGATGGAAAAGAGCTTTTGATAAAATCAATCCTACTAGCTCTCTCGACATATGTTATGTCTAGTTTCTTGCTACCATTAGAGATATGTGAAAATCTAGCCAGTGCCATTGCACAATTTTGGTGGAGCTCGAACCCCCCAAAGTGAGGAATACACTGGGAAAAATGGGAAAATCTTTGCTTACCAAGGGAGGAGGGTGGAATTGGTTTTCATATGATCTACAAGTTTAATCTGGCCTTACTAGCAAAACAAATATGGATATTAGTTCAATACCCTGACTCTTTGGTTGCTAGGGTTCTGAGGGGAAGATACTACAGATTAAGTTCGCCTTTGCGAATAATCTCAGTAAGCAGTCCATCTTATGTGTGGACCAGCATTTCAGCAGCACGAAAGCTATTGCTTCTGGGGAGTAGACAGAATGTACATTCAGGATATGAGGTCAGGGTGTGGGAGGACCCTTGGATCCCTACAACACCAGCCAGACCGGCTCAACCTCTGGTCCCAGTTTTGCATCCGAACATGAGAGTAAGCGACTATCAATGGAGAATCGAAGGAGTAGAATGTAGAGCTCCTAGAGAACTATATTGCACCTAATGATATACCTCTCATAAAGAGTTTGGCCATAAGCACAGCTCATCGTCGTGATACATTCTGCTGGAACTATACCATAAATGGACAATATATCGTCAAATCAGGATATTGGGTTGCTAGGAACTTACTGAAAGAAGAGGTAGGAAAAGAGGTACTAGAACCCAGTATAACTAAACTTCAAGTCTTTGCTTGGAAGATAAAGGCGCCTCTGAAGATTTGTCATCTTATATGGCAATTGATAACTGGTCATGTGGCAGTAACGCGGAACCTCATTCGGCGAAACATGAGATGTGATGACTACTGCCCCAATGTGGAGCACCAGAAGAATCTGTCACACATGCAATTTTTGAATGCCCGCCAGCTCTACAAGTTTGGTCATTATCAGCCACTCGAACAAGCTGAGACATTTTCCCGGTTTCGAGTCTCTATGCAAATATGGATTATCTTTTCTGGAGAAAGAATAACATTGTTGAGCCCGAATTAGACAGGGATCCTTATCCATGGATAATCTGGTATATCAGAAATGCTAGAAATGATAAGCTCTTTAGAGGGATTGACAGAGACCCATCGGAGTTAGTTAGTTTTGCTGAGAGCGAGTGTTAAGTAAGGTTCAATGCAAAAGAGATGGTACACTCGAACCTACAAGAACATAGCATGGAGGAAACTCAAGTCTTAAGCTTGAGTAATATTTGCATGGTAGATGGATCGTGGACATCCACATCACGATATAGTGGGTATGGATGGGTCTGAATGGACAGCTTGGGAAGGTACACCTTATGGGGACACAGAACTACATACGGCGAGGGTCTCCTTTGCACTCAGAACTGCAAGCACTGCGATGGGCGATGGAGAACATGCTTCAGCACTCGACATGCGAGAACTTAAGAACATATTGCAAGGATTTAATTACCATGATTAAGAAGCCTCATGCTTAGCCAAGTTTTGCAACAAAACTCGAAAGGATAGAGACTCTACAAATTTTCTTTCCAGACTTCAAGATCTCATATATTCCACGAGGGCAGAATCGGATTTCGGACTATTTAGCTAGGACCGCGAGGTCTTTTCATAGAGAACTCTATTTTATTGGTTGTTCTATTCCGGTCTGGTTATCCAGACCACCTCTAGTTTGAATAATAGAATAGCCGTTTGATGTTAAAAAAAAAAACCGAAGTAGCATAAATCTTTGTACACGGAATATGGTACACATCGATCACAGTTATTGATTCAACAACTGAACATTGTTGAATCCATAAAATTACTTCTTTACAATTTTTCAGGTAATGTTATCTATCATTTTTGATAATTTATTTTGATTTCAATTAAACTACCCACTTCCTTACATTTTTTACCAGATATAAAATACTATTATAACTGTTTTATTAATTGTTTATGGAACAATACTGAAAACCAATGTCTATACTACTGTAAGTTTTTTTTTTGTATTTGGGTTTTTAATGTTTTTGTTTATTGTATACTTTCAGTTTAATTTTTTTTGTCATCATACTTTCAGTTTAATTTTGAGCTCTCTTATGACTATGTTATATTTTGAATAAATTATTATACTAATTATAATAAAATATAATTATATGCCACGTTCTAAATAAATTTCTGGATCCGAATCAACTTCCATGGCCACCCCATTGCCTACATTGCTCCAAGTGTCTATGGACACTCTCATGTACGTGTACAAGGAGCAGAAAAGTGAAATTTATATACTTATTAACATCAACTTCAACCAACTTCTCTTTATATTCTCATTTACTAATATTCTCTTTTATGTATATCATAGGGATTAACACTACATTTCCTAAATTATGCGGAAAAGATGGTGATTTCGATAGGAGTTGATTCTACAGCCATACCATGTCCTCACAAGCTTTGTGATGCAATAGAGGACTCTCTAAAAGCCGCGAAAGCCGCTCTCTCACAGAAAGGATTAGTAAATGCACCTCCATTAAAAGATGTTTATATGAGATTTTCCAAAAAAAAAAAGAAGAAGAAAAAATAGAGAAGAAAAGGAAAAAATGAGAAGGAATTCTAATATGAAGAAATTCAGTAAAACCTTATAGGACACTTGAAAGTAATAGTCTGGTTCAGTTTTATTTAAAACTAGGTACGGACTGCGTTGCACATGTTTTATCGATGTTTTAATTTCATGAAAAACATAAAAAGTAGAAAAAATTCTATTGCAATGGTAGGATTTTTGTATATATATATATTGTGTGAAACTTATTTAAGAAATAAAAATTTGTGTTTCCATGTAAGTTTTGGCTGATATTTATGTTTATGTAATTATAGTGTATAAGCAGTTATTATAAATTTTGTACTTAGGGCTAGAAAACACCAAACCCAAAAATTCAAATCAATCCCAACCCCAAAAAATTTGAATTAGAGTGAAAGACAATGAATTATAAAGTTGAATCATGCAGATCGAGTGGATGACAATGCCATATATATATATATATATATATTCTTATGCTCTTAATTTAATATTCATATTAACTTTGTATTTTTTATTTTTCAAATAATTTGCTTTTCACTTTATAGTAACAATAAATACATTTTTATAAATTTAATTTAGTTTTAAAAAAATTTCTGACTTCCTTGTTTCTTGATTCTACCTTCCATTATAACAACTTTACTAAAATGAACTATGAGAAAAATACTACATAGTAAAAACAGAAAATGTAATAAAATGATGCTTGAAGTTTGATTTTTTTTCAAAACCTATGTAATGATCTGTTACGGTGACAATAATAATAATAAATTTTTGTAATGACCAAAACCTTTAAAAAATATAAAATACGTATTTGATTTTTTGTATGACCAAACACATTTAAAACACAAACATGACAACATCCTAATTTTCTTACGATTATTCATGAGGAATAAGATAACAGTAAAATGTTACCAAAAAAATTATAATACAAAAAATAGTAGTAACAAAAATAATCCAAAGTTATATTAAGGAAATGAAAAAGAGAGATATATGTTGATAGCCCTTAAAAATAGAAAATATGGAAAATACAACACTAATATACTATATTTTAATATACTACTTGAATTTAAGTGTTTTAGCTTTTGTGCTTTTCTAATAATTGTCGTTTGTTTTTTCTTACTTTTGTTCTGCTCGTTCTTTGTGTATGTTGTTTCCACAATTCTTATCCATTAAAATTGACTAAACAAAAAATAAAAATTCAAGTATTAAGTTACATTATATAATAAAAATCTATGAACATAATATATAGTACATTTACTTTTGTGAGTTTATGGATCTTTAAAGTTTTGACAAGAAGGTTAAATTTTTTTTCTTTTTGTATAGCTTTTATCGCAGATAAATAAGTTTTGCACGTAATTAGATGCACATTTTTGGAAATATCTTCCAATCCTTGTTCAGGTGAGTTTATTTTTGAACTGTTAGGATTGATTATCCTTGATTATTAGATAAAATTTATGATAACACAAATAATATGTACATTTTAAAATATTTTTAGTATATAAAGCTTACTTCTTTAGTAGTAGCTCCGGTTATCTCTAGATTATCTTCAATAATAAAAGAAAGAATCATTTTGATTATCTACTATTACTTTTATTTTGAAACTAAAGATGAATTAGCTTCAGACTTTAATAATAGATCAATATGTATCGATATATTTATTTATTTATAGCCATATATTGATAAATTTTTTATTTATTTGTAACTATATATCAGTTTTAATTAAACTTATTGATCAATATAAATATAAATCAATTATATATCGATAGTATAAAAAATTCTTTTTTGTTAAAGTTAGTTAATCATGATATTATAAACATATAGGATTCCATAACTAACACTTCTACCTGCTCTATAAGAATTCACGTATGTTTACACTATGTCAGATTGTACTCTTTGCACATGCTGAAAATCTCCTATAATACTTCTCTCCAATAAACTGATAATTCACCCTCTCTAGAATTCGAAACCTAATTATCTTCACATGTCAGCTTTGTTCTTGACTATCCAAAGGGGATTAGGAGGAAAAGACAAGACCAAAATCAGAATAAGATAAGCAATATTCTGACTATATAAAGAGGAAGGACCTGACCATCAACGAACAATCCGACGATAAAACGTGAAGAGAATACACAAAGAGATAAAGAGAAATTGAGAGAGTAGGAAGAAAAGAGTATCTAAGAGAGTTATCAAAATTAGTTTGAGTCTTCTTTGTTGTTGACTAGATTTCAGTTTTCTTCTTCGTTTGCTTTATTTGAGTAGTGTACCCAGAACACGAGAACCACACAAGTTAGTGTAAGACTTTGATTGATAGTGACAAAACACTTTCGAGAACCACTCAAGTTAATGTAATCCTTTGATTGATAGTGAAAATTATGGAGATGGTTTCCACCTAAGACGTACGGGTTAAAGGTCAGTGATCATTCTTGTGTCAGTTGCTATAGTGTCTGAAATCTAATAAGTTCTCGGTACTAAATCGGATAAAAACCCCTAATAAGTCATTTCAGAGTAATCCAAGTATGATTACAAGTGCAAGTTAGAAGTGTGGAACCAACACTAGATCAGGCACAAAACCAACACTAGATCAGGCTGACAAAAATCTTAAGGTGAAGTCTCTTGAAAACATGTCTAAGTGATTCTATTCTAAGTGCAAGATCAGGCACAAAACCACTGCTTTGGGCACGTGGAAGGAACCTTAAAATAACTACCAAACTAAGTCTTTTCCTGACAAAATCTATTTGGAAAAAAAAATTCTCTTGTTAAAATATGGAAGAGGACAAAATTATCATATCAGATAAAGATCAAATAATTCAGCTATTGTCAAGAATTCCAGAGGCGTACAAGCCACTGGATTACACACATCAATAAAGAACTTGGAAAGGATAGTCTTTGTGCAATCCTTTGATTTATTATGAAAGTTGTAGACTGTCTACCCAAAACGTACCGGTTATAGGTGGGGAAGGTTGTAATCAATTCTTGTATTGTTAGTTTCTATAGTTTTAGTAGGTAAAGACACATAGTCCCAATGTCTCTCTAACAAGTCATAGACCCGGAAATTATGTCAATTATGAAACTTACTATATATACTTTCAACCATAGTTATTAGCACATATAGTATCACTAACATCATTTATTTTGTTGATAAGTGCTACTATATACTTATATTTCGTATATATTTTGACATCAAATTAATTGTTTATTTTTTATATTAATTAGCCAGATACAAATTTTGTTGAGTTTAGCACTTACCAATTCTTATATGAGCCAACAGCATTCAAACCCTCGGGTGTTTCCAATGTCTTGAGGGTGCATTGTGAACAAGGAAGAACCTAATGACTTCAAAATTTCAGAGGATAAATATGCCACTCAACTGAGCAAACAAATGAGATATATAGTATGGTGATATATGGATAGAGTTTGGAGAGAACAATATATTTTTATGGGTCAAGGATGGCTATACAGCACATAAGGTTCAAATGGCCACATTATGGGGATGAATACCCGAGGGCAAATCATCTTTACATGCGTAATATGAGCTTTAACTTTGTCTATGGAGTGCATAAAGACAATGTAGTTCTCATAAGTGGTGCTCACATCACAATTGATGAAGATGGTGCAAAAAATGACTGAATTTAACTTCTCACTTGGAAAATTTTTAACTGTATAAAGAGTTCTTACTTGACTTTACAATCTAACATATTCCAAAAGAAAAAAAGAAACAATGACATACAAGCTTGTGCAAGATGCTAGAATTTTTCTTTCTATTATATTTTCTGTCGATTATGTACTATTGTTTAGTTTTGTAAATCAGTATCTAGTTCAAACTATAAAAGCTATTACTGAAAAAACTTTGTGTTAATAAAGAAAATAAAATATTTGTATTGGGTTTCCTTGATATTAAATAAATTTTGGATTCCCAACGAATTTAGTTGTTAGAGATGTAGCGTATGTATTTTAGAGTTATTTTTGAACTTACATTCCATTTCATGCCCTTAATAAAATAATATGAATAACGTCTAATACTTATATAAAGTATTTTCAATTTATATTTTATTTAGAAAACTTTATTTGCCTTGGGCCTCTTACACGACACGGCACGACAATGCTCCTCCCATTCGTTAATGTTTGAAATGGATATGGGGTGGGCACGAATCGAATATCTGGATTTTTGGAGGTATTTGTGATTCGAATCATTTTGTCGGAATAATCAATTATTCAATCCGATCTGATCTGAGTCATCCGGATATTCGGTTCCGGATATCCGGAAAATTTTAAATTATTTACCGGATATCCGATTTGATCCGTAAAAATAATAAAATTAAAAATAAATAAAACAAAATAATAATATTTTATTACAAAATAAAATTTTATTTACTTTTAAAATTTTAATAAATAATTTAATAAATTTTTAAATTAAAATATACTGTAAAATTTTTGTAAAACATAATATTTATATAACTTATATATAATTATATATATATGTATATATATGCATATAACGAATCGGATTATTCCTAAAAATATTAGTATTTGTGATATGTTTTGCTTCTTACGGATATTATATTTTAGTATTTGTTTTACGTCGTAAAGTTATAAATATCTAAATTTTCTGGTCTAAATAAAAACGGATAACGGATAACGAATCGAATCAAAATTTAAACTTATCTACCAATAGACTAGTCGTTGCTAAATATTTTGTTTTCAAACGCTACCAGCCTACCAATAAGTTCTACTTTATTGACCAAAAAATCCTACGTTGACGCATAAGTTCCAAGCATATGGGCCTTTTTATTGGCTATCACCTAGATTCCAGATTTTTTCTTCTTTTCCCACTTAAAAAAAGATTCGATCTTGATATTCACGATCAGTTATATATATATACTATTATTTGTAAAATTATTTTTCGTAACGGAACTTTGATGTTAAAAGTTAGATATTATGCTCCTAATGAGTACAAATATATATTAGTCAAAAATAAAAACAAATTTAATTTTTTATTAGATAAGTGATTAAAAATTAGTAATAGTAAGAATTCTCCAAAATCTAATATATATATATATATATATACATATTTTAAAGATAATATCTATATATATTTGTTGTTATCCAAAAATCTGTCGATGGAAGTTCAGAATTTCTTTTTAAGGAAACACATAAATAAATATTAATCAAATAAAATTATTAATTTATATAACTGAAAAGATATTGCTGAAGGGTTTCTATGATTTATTTATTAATAATGAATAAAGTAAAAGAAATTTTCAAAAAAAAAATAAACAAGTAAGAATTTTCAAGTGAAAACATAAATAACAATTTATTATTATAATATTTTAATTAGTAATGCATCTATTAATAAGTAATTATAAAATGCTCTTGTCCGCATTCACGGACGAACACCTAGTTAAACTATTGTTTCTAAAAAAATTGAAAACATAAAAAAATTCAGCATCATTAATAAAATAACTAGATTTGAAAGCACGGAATTCTTTTTTGGATTATAACAAAGAGTGTGATATTAATTAGTATTTTGGTTTTGTTGTATATTATAATGTTACTAAACTATTATATCCAAGAATGTTTTTCTAATTTATAAATTATCTTGCTGAGATTAGTATAGAAACTATCATGTAACTCTCTCTTAGACCTAGACAGATTACCCAAATTCGAAAAACCAAATAGAATCCGACCCAAAAATACATGTTTTGTTTGGGTACGAGTCGAGAGAAAAGTGTCTATTGGTTATCTTTTGGACCTGCGGATTTCTGTTCGAGTATGGATCCTGTCTGAGACCCGATCGGGTATGCAAAGTACCTTGATTGTCTATACAGTGAAAACTCTATAAATTAATAATGTTGGATTTATGAAATTTATTAATTTATAGAGTTATTAATTTTTTTTTTTAAATTCCATTTTCAGACTTAAAATTTTTTATCTAAAAGAAGGAAAAAATGATTTATTTCATAATATTATATATTAATGACAACTTTATAGATTTGAATTTCATATATTTTTATGAGACTATTTGATACATTTTATGTATGTTGAATACATATGAAAGTATACAAATGAGTTTTTATATGTAATTAAACAGAAATTAGATATACAATCCATTTTAAAGATTAATAAACAATAAAATATTTTATTTATGTATATTTAAAAATTATATATCTTAATTATTAATTTAGGATTTCAACAGGACCATATATTTAGCTAAGAGTTTTATAAAAAAAATATTATCTCATTATTTTATCTAGTTGTGTCATATTTTACACCGATCCAATTTGAGACAAGAAAAAATTATCCATTTACCTTTTTATTCATTTATCTAGTTTTAATTTATAGAATTTCTACTGTTTATTAGGTATATTTGGGTATTTCAGATATTTTGATATTATGGATATTCATTTATGTTTTGAATTCAGTTTTTTTGGTTATAGTTTTTGGTCTCCGGTAGAATTTTAAATTTTAAAATATAGTTTGGGTATTTGTTGGTTCCTAGAATCAGATTTTAGGTAAAATATTATAGTTTTTGGATATCCGAATAATTTTTGGGTGGTTGTTTGAGTTTTCAGATATTTTTTAGGTTTCTGGGTACTTAGAATTTTTTTGGATCTTAAATACCTTAACGGATCTAAACCCGTTCTGTATCCAAAAATTATAGGTTTTCTAGGGTTTTTGAATTATGGATCCACATGGATCCAAAAGGAATTGATCGAAACCCGAACTAGAAATTTTCAAATACCTAATTAAGTCCAAGTGTTTAGGTTTTGAAGGATCCAAACCTGAAAGGAGTCGATCGATAATCGACCGAAAATGTCTGCTCTCTCATTATATTTTTGTGTGTATTTTATAATAGTTATACTTGTTGAGTTGGTGAGATTTCGTATTTACTTGATTTTTTTTACTAATTTAATAGTATGAAAATTGCCAAACATGATTAAAAAAACTTGATTTTAAGTATAAAATATATCACGAATTCAATCAAATGCAAAAAAAGTAATTTAAAAGACTAGTCAATTTACTGATTTACGTTTTAAAATATATTTTAAATTAATTAATTTATATTAAAATATTTTAAAATACAACCGGTTGAAAATTAAAATCCCCAATTCCCTTTCTTTAACGAGTTAACTCTAATTTTCTTCCCGACCAATTTCCTTTTTCTTCAATGAAGTCATCTTTCTCTGACGGAAAACACTGCTTTTCTAATCGCTGGCTGAAATTGGTTTTTCTCCTATCGACACCAATCTAAATTGAAGATAAAGTCAACACTTCTCCTTCCTAGTTCGTTTTCATTCTTTGTATCACCTCTGTGTATATCTGAGACACTCACTGGTTAAAAATAATTGTTTTCCCATCTTCTTTGCATGTTTACCGCCATTAATCCCTGAAATAGGAAATCAATAGGGTTTGAGACTTGTTATTTGTTTTCTTATGTCTTTGATTGATTTAAAGTTTATTAATTGAATTTGTGAAAAAACTGTTTCACATTATAGTTGTACTATTCATTCGTAATGTTATACTAGTTGTATTATTCATAGTAATTTCAGTGTAATCTTAACTAGTTATGTTAGTTATCCCAAAAGTCTATAATTCACACAAGTTCAACTACAAATGAGAAACACAAATTCAACTACAAAATGAGAAACACAAGTTCATCTATAAATTGAGAAAGAGAAGGATTCGATAGGCTCTTTGGCCTCGTCAAACATTTGCTTCCTCCATTTAATCTTTTTCAGGATCCTCAAAAATTAGAAGGGATAACTCTTACCACCTACCAATTTAGCCAATTATTTTTTTTAATGGAGAATTTACTAAAAATGACTCAAAAAACTTAATCTAAAATGTAAAAGTATGAACGAAATTTAATCAAATGCAGAAATAACTTGAAAAGCTAGTGAAATTGCAATAGCCATCTTATGACTAAACAAAAAACATGTATTGAATTTTACCATTATAATCTTCCGTGTGAAAAGACTTCTAGGGAAGTTTTCTTTGAGAAGATACAAAAGATCTTAAAAATATTTTAAAATTTTTATAAAAAATATGTATATGGAGAAAATTGAATTTATGTAATAATAAACATTTTAAAATGTTAGAAATTTAGATTTACTAAAGTTGAATTTTTTCGATATAGATGAATGAATGTAAATTGAGTCAAGATAGTCTTTGGTTTAGGGTTTGACAACATATGTTAAGTATTGTTTGTATATTTAGAGATAGATTTTGGAATCTTAACTTTTAAATTTTTTTTTGACATACATGTGTTTAGTTTTGTGTATATTAAACACTTTGTAAGTTGATTTTAAGTTTAATGAATTGCCTTTTGGTATTTATTTATTTGATTAGATTAGGGTTTGGAAGACTTTCTCTAAGAAGTCTTTTGACATATAATGCAATAGAAGATTTCTTGGAAGACTTCAAACATGTTCCCGTCTAAATTTTAGTATAATTTAGATTTCCAGCTTAAAGCGAAGTCTTTGAGGAGAAGTCTTCTCATGTATTAAATCTTAAAAATAACTAGATCTCGATCCGCGCAATCGCGTGGATGTTTGTTTTTATTTATTTTTATATAAAAATTTTGTTTTCAATTCTAAATTGCTTATATTATAATATATATGAGGTGTGTAGATAAATTTAAGAAACATAATAAATTTACTGTATTTTTTCATTAATTAATTTGTTTAAAACTTTCACATATATTTGTATTTTGTTCTATATATGATTTTTTATTAATATTTTATTATTAAAGTTGTAAATATATGTAAGATTGGTTAAATACTTTTTTTATTATCATCTCCAAAGATATTGTAACATTTCACACATTTAGAAAGTTTAACAAAAATTAAACTTTTAGCTTCGTAGATTTCTATAATCGAGTAAATAATTAAACATTTAGTTTTTGTTTATTTTTTAAAATAAAATATTTAATTTTAAAATTGTTTTCATTGGTTTAAGGTAGTATAGACTAATCATTTTTAGATAATGATGATTTTTGTTATTTAAAAAACGTTATAATTTTAAAAGTTAACATCGACAAATATTTAAATAATTTTTGTTCTACATTATTCTGGTAAGTCCAAGATTATCAGATAACTAATTTTTGTCCAGAAAAAACGTGCTGTAAACCTAACATATTTTGTAACTTTAGATTATGTGTATTGTCGTGATCGTCATCGTCCCTTGAAATTAATATATTGTAGTATATTTAACTAAGAAGAATGCAAAACTGTATCATGTGATTTAATAAAAAAAATTCTGACAAAACAGAAGTATGTTTTGTTTCATTTGTAATAAATATATAGTAAATATAGGATATTAAGAATCGGTTGTTATAGTTACCTATATTATAGATATTAATATATTCATTTAAAATCTGGTATCAAGTATATTAAATAGATGATATTATTTATGTTGTTATGGAAAATAATAGTATTTAAGGTGATTCTGTTTTAAAAAATATAGGAAACAGTTTGAGAAAATCAAGATTTGTATTTAATAAGTTTTTTATTTAATATCAAGATGATTAATGATTGAAAAATGTAATGTGACTAATTCTAGTAGATAGTTCATATTTTTTTAAAAAATCACACATGAATGAGAAGTCATGATTTCTCTTTTAATATAATAGATTAACAAATTTTACAGAAAAATATTTTGAAAGGAAAAGAAAACAAAATCATGCAATAACAAATATTTGTAGATAATGTAAATTTAGTTTTACTAAAATTGAATTATTTTCAATATAGATAAGTGAAAGTAGATTGGATTATGATAGTCCTTAAACACTTTCTAAGTTTCTTATAAGTTTAAAGAAGTGTTTTTGCCTAGTTATTTGATTATAGGGTCTAAAAGACTTCCCAAAAAGTCTTCCAAACCGAACCGGACTTTAATTTTTACCTTCAATTTTAACTTAACCTAAACTAAATCAAAATATATTTAGAGTTTATTTGACTTAAGTCTTCTACCGAATAGCACTAGACATCCCCAGAAGTCTTCTTGGTGAATAGTAAATTTAAGGTTTAGAAGACTTTCCTAGAAACTAACCTATGCAGATTTCTTGCGGTAGTGAGAAGACTTCTTGTTTTTTTTTGTTAACAAAGAAAAGTTAGAAGATTTATAGGGGAAGTCTTCTATTAAAAACACACAAAAATTCAATTACAAAATTAACCTATGGATTGACTAGAAGATTTCTCTAGAAGTTTTCTCCATTGTGAAGACTTCTAAAAAGTCTTCTTCGTGAACATATTTGAAATTTTTTTGATTTCATACATTAAACTGTGAGATAACTTTCTCAGCTTCTCCAATCACACAAACCTTCACCGTAAAAGTGATCCATGCGTCAGTGACAAAAAATCATGAGCTTAAATGTCTCTATAAACCTTACAAATTTTGGAATCAAAATCTTGTTTTTGGACGAATTTAGAGTGAAAGTGAAAAGATGTGGTTTGTGTGCATAAAAATGAGATATGAAAAGTAAAAATCGATTTTTGGTGCATTAAGAGTTTCAAATTGGTTGGTCATGATGGTTAATGTATTGATGATGATGACAATATTGTAAATATTTGATGAAGATAGAGATGAAAGAGTAAAACACTCATTTTCAGAGAAAAAAAAAGAAAGAAAATAATAGTATTTTCATGAATAAGTTTAACTTTTAGGATAAATATGACAAATAAAAGTTTAAAAAAAAGCATAGGTTAATTTTGTGTTTAACTTTCAATTTTAAGTCATATTTGAAAAACACCATTTTTTATATGGAAATGTTTTGATTATCTTACTTTGTTTTCTATTAAAATTTAAATGAAAAATAAAAGAAATGGAGTCATATCAGAAAATTTGAAAGTCATTTTGAGAAAATGATTCTATATTTTCACAACTTGGATCGAAACACATTCAGACTTTTAGGTTCGGGTTATGGTTTTTTTTTTTTTCCAGCCTATTGTTATCCTTCTCTCTCTTTTTTGTCTCTCCCTTTATCAGTTCTTCTCCAGTAACGTTATTATTGATCATATTCTATATATATTTATATATAAACAAATTGGAATAAGTTCCAGTTTCTCTATAACGTAACCGAGAAAAAAAAATGGTGAAAATGTGTCAACTATGAATTGACCGACCATTCCTTAAGTTAGATCCGATGAAGAAGCTGAGAAGCTATTACTCGAATGTGAGGCATCACCAGAAACACCATCACCCAGAGAGGACGAGATGGTCGTGGTGGATTCTCTTCCCTCTACTCATCGCTTCACTCTTCTTCTTACTCTTCCTCACAACCGGACCCCGTTTCCTCCCTTTCACCCGACCCGTTTTGTTAACCGGATCTGGATCATCGTCCTTCGTCGAGTCCAAGATCAAACCCAAACCCGTCTCCTCCCTCCCTTCCCCGCCTCGATTCGCTTACCTGATCTCCGGATCCGCCGGAGACGGGAAGTCTCTCCGGCGAACTCTTCTTGCTCTCTACCATCCGAGTAACCGGTACGTTGTTCATCTGGACAGAGCTTCCTCGGAAGAGGAGAGAGAGGATCTCCACGGATACATTCGAAACTCGTCCTTGTTCCGAAGGTTTGGGAACGTTCATATGATCGAGAAAGCTAATCTCGTCACGTATCGTGGGCCGACGATGGTGGCTAATACGCTTCACGCGGCGGCGATTTTGCTTAGGGAAGGAGCTGAGTGGGACTGGTTCATCAATCTCAGCTCGTCAGATTATCCTCTGATGAGTCAAGATGGTAAGAGAGATGATTATTAAAAGTTCGAAACTTTCGTTTTCTATTACAAGATTTTAACTTTTTGTTGTTGTTGTTTGTTGTGTTTTTTGTAATAAGCAGATTTGTTGCATATATTCTCGCATTTGCCGCGGGATTTGAACTTCATTGATCATACTAGTAACATTGGATGGAAAGCGTAAGAGAATGAGAGTTTCAAGTTTTGTTTTTCTTCCTTTTTTACATTTTCTGTTTATATCATATATAATTAAAAGCTCAGGTTTTGATTTGGTTGTTTCAGATCGCAGAGAGCTAAACCTGTGATTATAGATCCTGGGCTTTATTTGAACAAGAAGTCTGATGTTTTTTGGATTACGCAAAGACGAAGCATCCCAACAGCATTCAAGCTCTTCACAGGTGATTGATCCCTTCTTTAACCATCTCTGAGCAAATCCTAGACTTGGTTGTGTATCATAGCGCTTTAGTTTTGGACTCGGATTTGCCTTGATTTGACCCATATCTAGTTAAGTTTGAACAACACTGAATCATTATGCTTAGATTGCATGTTCTTAGTTGGTTATTGTTTTGTTTGGTCGGTCTTTCTCAGATTTGCTCCATTTGTCATTGGTTGAACAACGCTGAAACATTATGCTAACATTGCTTGCCATCATATATCAGAACATGTATGCACATGATCTGAAAAGTCAAGTGTTGTTTGTTTGGAAGACTTTTGTCAGAATCAGTCAGCCATTTGATTCCATAAACTAACATGTGATTGTTGGCAACAGGCTCTGCTTGGATGGCGTTATCTCGGCCATTCATAGACTATTGTATATGGGGTTGGGATAACCTACCTCGTACCGTCTTAATGTACTACTCCAATTTCCTCTCTTCTCCGGAAGGATATTTCCACACAGTTCTCTGCAACGCTGAGGAATTCAAAAACACAACAGTAAACAGCGACCTACACTTCATAACGTGGGACAATCCGCCTAAGCAGCACCCACACCATCTCACCCTTGCAGACATGGATAGAATGGTCAATAGCAATGCCCCCTTTGCTAGAAAGTTCAGAAGAGAAGATCCTGTTCTTGACACGATCGATGAGGAGCTTCTCAACAGAGGTCCTGGTATGCCTACACCCGGTGGCTGGTGCATCGGAAGCCATGAAAATGGGACCGACCCTTGTGCTGTTATTGGTGATACCGATGTTCTCAGGCCTGGTCTAGGCGCTAGACGGCTGGAGACTCTTGTTACGTCGCTGTTATCTACTGAAAATTTTCGACCAAAGCAGTGCAAGTAAATCTTATAGTGAACCTCATTGCAGAACATCAAAGAGATCGGATCTAGCAGCCTTCATTGTTGGGATTAGATGTGATTACGGATCTGATTGTATCTCTCTTTTAGTCAAGAGCTTAACTAAAGATACTGAACAGTTAGGCTTTGGCTCTTGGAAGCATACGTGCCATCACAGCCACAGGTTAATGTATTGTTATAGTACTCTGTTTTTTAAGTTAGTTGCTCAAATTCAACTTCTAAATTCACTAAATCTGAACTTTTTTATTCTTAGAAAACATTGCAAACTTAGTGGAATCACTAATACAAGATGAACAATATTAAGCACATCAAACACAAGATCAGCCAAATAATCTGAACTTGTTCTTCTTCCTGTTTTCATCATGTTGACTCCTCTGATTGTTCTTCTTTTCCTCTAGAGCTTTGATCAGATTATTCAAGGATCCATCAACATCTGTTTCATGGTTTCTGGTCATTAAGTTCTCAGCAACATCAGCTGGGGAAATCTTTGTCTCCTTCAACAAAGACTTGATATTCTTGAACAAAGGATCATCATCATGATCATCAAGATCCAGGTAGTTCTTGGCAAGAATCTTGAAAGCTTCATAAGTGCAATAAGACAACTCAATGTGCATATCCATTCTCCCTCTTCTAATCAAAGCCGGGTCGAGTTTTTCCAAGTGGTTTGTTGTGAACACAACAATCCTTTCTTGTCCACAAGCTGACCAAATACCATCAATGAAGTTTAGAAGTCCAGACAGTGTAACCGCACTTTCGTCTTTATCCTGTTCTCCATTCCTTTCTGTTGAGTTTCTGTCTTTCTTGATTCTATTGCCTGTTAGGTCTACTGAGCAATCTATGTCCTCAATCACAACAATAGACTTGCTAGATGTAGCTGTAAGAAGTTTCCTCAACTCCGAGTTGTTCTTTATAGCCGTGAGTTCGAGATCATAGATGTTATAGTTCAAAAAATTAGCCATGGCCGAAATCATGGTGGACTTACCTGTTCCTGGTGGTCCATACAACAAGTAGCCTCGCTTCCAAGCTTTCCCAATCTTTTTGTAATAATCTTTCCCATTGGTAAAAGCGGTTAGGTCACTCATGATCTCTTCTTTCTTCTCTGGATCCATGGCTAGAGTCTCAAAACTCGCGGGATGATCAAACTCAATAGATCTCCACATATTGTGACTCAAAATCCATTGAGAACTAGGGTTATTCGTGAACAGCCTCGTCTGCTGTTTCTTGGCTTTAATTAGTTTCCCTTCTTCAACCACATAAGGTACATATGAATCAGTTATAAGACTCCTTGCACGGTGGTGAAAAGTGAGCTTGTAAGATCTTTCTTCATCAGAAGCAGTCACAATCTCCCACCAAACATTAGCTCCTTTGTATTCATCTCTGATTTTAACCTCGTCTCGTTTCAGGACCAAACCTTTGTTCTCTTTCAGCTGGCTTCCTTTGAGGTGCTTGGATTTATCGGTTGCTTTCGACTCAAGGTAGGTCTCGATGGCTGAGAAAGCGTGGTTGAGACGGTACTCGTCGCTCTCGGGGAAGTTGATATCGACATAAGGGGAGAAGAGGTTGGTGAAGTAATCTGAAACTCTTTGAGCGAAACAGATTTGTTGGAATGAAGACAAAAGAAACTCTTTGATTGCAATCTTGAAATGGTTAGGGAAGATTTGTTGAACGGTTGCCCAAATAAAGAACAAACTTGCCATGCTTGAGCCTATAGTTCCAAATGTATCGCCCATCATCATCATCGTTATACCTACAATGATCTTTCTTTTTGTTCTTTGTGATGTTTGTGTTTTGTGCCTACCCTCTGTCTTAGTTTTTATAGAAAATGAGGCTAGTAGTCTTTAGCGTTTAGTCTTTTTGTTTAATATTATATCGTCGACATTTCATACAAGAATTCAAATTTCTCCGCTTGACGGATGTGGTCCTGTTCTACAATAAAGTGTTAGTCGTCTTTTAATAATCCTATAGCAGGCTAATACACTAATCTAGTCATTGGAAGAAAAAAAACCCTAGTATATTTTAAAAGACTATAGTTCTCTGGACGGTTCAAAAGCTTGATGAAATCTGCGGAAAGTATTTTGAAAAGACGTCCTAGCTCTCAATTAGGAATAGGACACGTTTAAAATGCTAAGTTTCCCATTTATCCACTCAAACAAACGTTTTAGATTCGTCTGTTTAAACTTGTGACAAAATTAAAAAATACAATGTTCCATTTTTTTAAAACTATACAATGTTACAGTGTTCCATTTCCATAGGCAACTTGTTCACATATAACTAGACTAGATGATAATCCGTGCCCTGTGCAGAGTGAATATTTTTTAAAAATATTGTATTTAAATGTTATGAAGAATATACATTTTGTTATCAATAACATTCTTTACATTTGATTAGAGGTATACATTTGAGCACCATTTGATTTGGTTCGGTTCGGATCATTGTGGTTTTGGTTCGGTTCAGATTTTCGTGGATTTGGTTCGGTTCTGGGTTCAGATAACCTATTTAAAAAAGTTTCAAAAAGTAAAGTTCATATATGTTTTAAATTTTTCAAAGTCTAAAAATCAAAATAATATATCATATAAATTTGAATAATGTATGCCAAAATACTTAAACTTAACATAAAAATTAGTTTAGCTTAAATTTTTAGATAGGAAATCAAAAGATATTTTAAGTATTTTGGTATTTTAAGTATCAATTAGTTATTTTAAACATGTACTTATAAATATTTGTATATATTTCCAAGTATTTTACAACTTAAAAACATCATATATTTTGTGTATATTCTTTTAGATGTTAAATTTAAAAATAATTAATATATTTAAGTTTATAAATCTGGTTCAGATATATTTGAATACCCGGAATATTTTTGTTCGGATCGGGTTCAGTTCCGGTTCTTTAGATACCAAAATTTTGATCTCATTCGGATATCTAACCAGTTTTGGTTAAAGTTTAGTACTATTTTTTGGATCAGACTTAGTTCATTTTTTAGATTTAGATTTTTTACCCAATCCTAAATTTTTATTGTAACAAAATTTTAAACGAAAATGATAATGGTTCATATTAATTTTGGGTATGCAATAATTTTTAAACTAAAACACATTTTACTATTCATGTGACCTATTTAGTTAATCACTAAAAACTGTTCCATGTCAATTTGAGGAAAACAATGGACTGAACTTAAAAAAAAAATTATCATTTCAGATTGTCAATCGACACTTCCAAATATTCCATTTGGTGTTGTGATGAATAGAAAGGGAGTTAGGGTTAGGAAAACAAATTTGATACACACTTCATGTGTCGTTAGGTGATTTCAATGCTTATAAATAAATTTTCGTTGTATCAATCTCTTGTAAGATTTTTGAAAAATATTAATTAATAAAATCTTACACTTGCTAGAGTAATCAATTGTTTCTCAATTAATATATAGGAGATTAGAGTAATCACATAAATCAAAACAATACATCTTGCTTATTTACAATATTTTTATGGTAAATAGATCCAAATAATCATTTTGTTTATTTTATATGGTATATAATTAAATTTCAGTGATGTTAACATAAATATATAGTATATTTGAATATAAACATTTATTATTGAGACTTCCTACTCATATGGTTTTATTAACATTTGTATATTCTATTTTTCTTTAGATGACTATGTAAGGGTTTAGCTATCCTACTAGTATTAGGACAGAAATCTAGAACATAATTGAGACTTCCAAGGAACCTCTGTAATTGAGTTTTATCAATAATTTTATCTTGAAATTTATTTGCAAATTCTAAAGATCTTTCAATAGGTGTTATCATACCTTGTGATATGTACTGACCCAGAAATCTTATCTTAGTTTGAAATAGGGACATTTTTGTTTTGGAAACAACACAAGCCCATTTTTCCTCGCAACATAGTAAAATGTCATGAGATTTTTGAAATGTTCATCAACCAAATTTGAAAATATTAATATATCATCAACATATATACAATGAAATTTTTTGAATAGTTAGAGAATATATCATTCATGATTCTTTGAAATTCAGAAGGTGCGTTTTTTAAACCAAATGGCATTGCATTCCATTGGTACTGGCCAAAAGGAACAGTGAATGTTGTTTTATAACGATCATTTTCAGATATCTGAATTTGCCAAAATCCTGATTTTAGGTCAAATTTTGAAAATATGTGGGCAGAGTAAAGTCTTTGAAGGAAATTTTTTTTGTTTGGAATTGGATATCTAATCCATTTTAGGGCAGTGTTTAAAGGTTTGTAATTAATAACTAATCTTAGGGTTCCTCTTTCTATTTCAGAATTTTTTTTTTACATAAAAAGCAGCACAAGACCAATTACATAAAAAGCAGCACAAGACCAAGGAGATCTTGACTTTGAAATGAGTTCTTTATCAAGAAGATCAGATATTTCTTTTCTACAATGTTTTTCTAATTCTGAGTTCATTTGAATTGGATGTGCTTTTGTGGGAATCTCCTTTTCAAGAAAATTTTCATCATAAGGTAAATCAACAATATATTGTTTTCGATTCCAAGCAGCAATTGGTAAATCTGAGCAGATTTCTTTCTCAAATAGCTTATTTAAGATTGAAATTTTTTCTTTTATTTCTTCTGAATTCAAGGTTTCTAAAGTCTTCTGAAGTAAAACTTATGATTTTAAATTTTCCAAGTGGAAGGTTTTACTATGGATTAAAGAGTTTATAAATTTTTTTGTATTGAACAAGCTTTTATTAGATTTAGGCTTCGCTTCTTTGGTGTTTCTAAAAATTTAAAAGATAGTTTTATATTTCGATTCTTAAATGAAATTGCATCATCCATGACTTTATAAGGTGTAATCAAATTAATAAATGGCGTTCCTAAGATGACACTTTGATATATATCATCTGTGAGAACAAATGCCGTTTTAATAAGGATACTTTCTTTTAATATTGAAGCCTCTGCTTTGGATGTTATACGGAGTTTAGAGTTATTTGCAGCATATAGTTTTTCTCGGGTTTCTAAATGGAAACATTTTGGAACAAGCTCACTCTTGATGCAGTTAAGATCTGCACCAGTGTCGAATAGAGCAATTGTATCAATTTTGTAATTTTCAGAAAAAACAATAGTAACTCTAATTTTATATTTTCGAGAAGTTATTTCTCTTAGAACGAAAAGGAAATCATTTGGGGCCATATCTAGAGATTGAATCTGTTCTTTTAGATTTACATCTTCATTATTTAAGCTATCATTTTCTTGTTCCTCTGAACTAGAATCATGTTGACCTCCGGTAGAAGATATAATTGAGTGAAAATACTCAGAATTTCGTTTTTGTTTTTCTTTGAGGATTTTTAGATCATTTTTTTACTT
This sequence comes from Brassica nigra, assembly GCA_016432835.1. Taxonomy (NCBI): domain Eukaryota; kingdom Viridiplantae; phylum Streptophyta; class Magnoliopsida; order Brassicales; family Brassicaceae; genus Brassica; species Brassica nigra. The sequence continues at coordinate 17,582,855 of CM028245.1, read as the reverse complement.
CTTTAATTTCAATCCTAAGATCTTGTATCGTTGTTTTTGAGGTGTCTTTCTTTCTTTTGTTAAGAATGGTGGTGAGATCATATGAGGATGTAGAAGAAGTTGAAACATGGGATTTTGGAGATTTTTTTTGTGTTTTGTACATCTTTCTCGTTTAAAGAAGAAAGGATTTTTTCAAGGAATTTTTGTTTTAGGTTTGGATCAGAAATGGAATTCAGTATTTCAAGTTGCAATTCTTGATCTTTTTTAAGAACATAAATATTCTTTTCATTGGACTCTGAATCAGAAGATGAACTATTTAGTTCATCAACCTGAAGGGCTTTTTCAGAAGCCATTGATGAATCAGAGTCATAAGATGAAGAAGAATCATTTAGTAAGAGATTAGATATTTTACTTGTAATTTCCTCTCCGAGGTTGAGTTCCTGGATTTTTCGATTAAACCGATAAAATTTTGAAGTGTGACCTTTCTTATTGCATTTGTAGCAAGTAAGGTTTTTATAGAAGGGTTTTTTGGCTGTGGTTTCTTTTGAAGGAAATTTGCTTTGGGGTTTCTTCCATGAATTCTCACGATTTCTAAAGCTCTTATAGTTTCTAGAATGCTTTCTAGGCTTATTCTTAGAATAGTAGTTTTTGTTACAATCCCCTACACAAGATTTACTACCTTTATTGGGATCTATTTCAAATTGTTTACAGAGATCCTAATTCCACTTTTGTTATTTTGAGTTCCCACTTAAGATGTTTCTGGAGTTTCAGGTCTTGGCATATCCTAAGACCTTCTTGTTGAACAATACTGATAAACTCTCCATAGGTGAAATCATCATAATCGATTATTTGCGTTCTCATGGAATCTCTAAATTTGTTTCTAACTTTGTCTCCTAAGAGAGTAGGAAGGCCAGCTAGGAATTTTTTTTTCCAAAAAGGTTGGTTAGAATCCTGACGGAGTAAAACCCTTGTAAGAAAAGTATTTTTGTACCATTGGAAATCACTTAGCTTTTTACATTTAAGATTTGAAAGGAGTTCAGCATTTTTATCTCTAAGGACCGAAGGATCTCCTATAAAATGCAATGTTATGGCTATGAATAATGTAGCAACAGCATCTTGTTGAGGATTTCCAAGGTTATCTAGAATTGGCACATTATCTTCATCCATTATAATTGAATCGAGGATTTCTATTCTTTGCTGGTTGGTTAGGTAGTTATCCCACCATCCTTTAAGCTGTCCCGAAAAACCAGCTATGAGTAGTTCAGCTACTATTTTATCCTCATTTCCTATTTGGGTTCTTATAGGCGTTTGCGGCCATCGTCATTTTTTGGAGGAAACTTAAGATATTATATTCAGATATACCATCAATATTCCAATCATAGACTGATGATGAGTTAAACCTAGATTGCTCTATTGGTTGGATTTGCCCTAGATCAGGGGCGGAGATTAATTGACGATCTTGATGGTTTTGCCAATCAAGACAGTTTATCTTTGGGACAGAATTTTGATCAGAGCATTCACTAATGTATGAATCATTTGCTAGGGTGTTTATTTGGATTTTGGAAGTAGGAGTATCAGGGATATCAGAATGATGTTGTACGCTACGTACTGTCTCCCATTTCAACTTTACTTCACTGACTTTGGAGAGCATGAATGAATTCTAGGTTTGTATCTTGGTAAGTTTTGACACTTAAATTAGAAATTTGGAAAGGTTTGAACATGGGACTTTTGTTTTTCTTTTCAGAAGTAGATTCTATTGGAATAGGGTTTTGATTTTGGATTGATTTCTCAATCCTATCAAGTTGCTTGCTTATTGTACTGAGATTAGTGTTTGAAAAATTGTTTTGGACAATGATATTTTTTAATTAGCTTTATCATCTTCTTGAGGTCGTTTAAAAGGAATTGCTTCAATTGGGGTTCCTAACCAATCTAGTTTTATTCCTTGGGGAGGAGGGTGGTTGGAGCGAATAATTTTACCACTAGCAAGAGTTTCCCATTCGGGAGTTTTATTGCGACTGGTAATGGGATTCATTGTTTTAGAAAAAGGGAAATTTATATTATTATCTGAAGCATAATCTTCAAACCAGTTAAAAAAATAAAATTTGTATCTTTTTGTTTGAAGATAATTGTAAAATTTATTTTGAATGTTATTTCTTTCCTTTAAAAAGTTTCTGAAAAACCAAAGCCTTTTTTTACTATTATTTTCAGAGTAGAAATCATTTCTTAAAAACTCTTTGTCAATTATAAATTCTTTTTCTAAAACGTTTAATTCATTTAGCATGTTATCTGTAATGGCTGAAAAATTGGACTTGTTGGCTCAGATTTTGAAACAAATTCATTTTGTGAAAGATCGTTTTCCGCAGAATAAACCGGTTTTGGAATTTGTGATTGAAAATTAACATATCTTAAAACAGAATTTGGAATATCTGAGGTTGAAAACCGGGGACGGAACTTCATACTCTTTTCTTCTCTAGTAAAATCTTGACCTAATTGCGAGACTCTTCCTAAATCAATAGTTTCTGGATTAGAGGAAGATTCACACATGTTAGAAGAAGATCCTAACAAATATTTATCAATTCTATCTTGGTTATTTCTAATAAATGGTAGTTTTACTTTTCCATCACGAAACTGTTCAATATTTTTTAAACGTGTATTTGGTTCTATAGATTGGATGTAGGGAATTTTGGTTGGACAGCTCCCTCGAGGACCCATTCATCTGGAAGATTTACATCTTTCCATTGGATGGATCTTGGGATAACAGAGTTGAATCTTGAAAGATCAGTTTGAAGTAACAGGGTCTCCCCTTTTTTGCTGGAAAGTTTTACCTTTGAAGAAAAAGCACTTGTTATTGCTTTGTAATGAACTCTAAAGATCAAAGCAATTGGAATTGATCCTTCGATCATTTCATAGTTGTGTGTTTTAATTTGTAATACCAACGATTTTAAAATATTTTTGTCATTTAGAGAAACAGTAAAGTTTGGATAGCAATCAAAAGAAATTGGTCTTGTACATAAACTAGATTCAACTGAGCTTAACAAAGAATCTTCAAATACTTTAAACCGTGTGTCTCTTAAATTAGCTAATATTGAAGTATTTAATCCTTCTTTTGATACCGGTTAGACCATTTGGTGATCGTAGAGAAAGCATAATTAAACACATATATGATAAAACGTAAATTAAGAAATATTAAACAGAAACTTGGGTGGTTAAACCTTATAATATATATTTACATATATATATATATATATATATATGTAAATATATCGATATTATACCTAATTTTTTACAGGTACACTGAATATGGCCTGAGATGAAAAAACTTGCAAGACAAAAGCTGATTGTAATGGAATCTGGTGTCCAACGGCAACAATATGAATATGATACGTCCAGTATATAAGGGATGTTTGTCAATGCCCCTTTGAAAGCAAAGTGGTGTTATCAGATGATACAGTGGCCAATAGAGATAGAAATAATCTCTTATATTCCACACTTAGGAATTGGTTTGGTACAAGTTATATATACAATTACTAAACATGTAAACCAAACGAAATCACTCTACCAGTTAATCTAAGTTAGACTAAACCAGATTACAATATACACATTAATATTCTCCCTCAAGATGGAGATGTTGAAATGTTAATAGTGCCCATCTTGCTCATATTTTCCCGGAAATGCTGGATATAACGCTTTGGTGAGCACCTCCGCCGACTGATGATTAGTGCGAACATACATCGTCTTTAACACTCCTTTCTCAATAGCTTCACGGACCTTATGGCAATCAAGCTCCATATGTTTTGTATGCTCATGATAAACTAGATGACTGGCAATATGCAGAGCAGCAGTGTTATCACAATAAAGATAAGCCGGAGGAGAGAAAGGAACCGTGAGAGCCTTAAGTACCTGACTAAACCACATGATCTCCTTAGTAACCATACACATCGCCCTATATTCTGCTTCAGCTGAACTCAAAGACACCACATATTGCTTCTTAGATTTCCAAGAAATCAAAGCCTCACCAAGAAATATGACATAACCTGTGACAGATCTCTTATCATCAAGCTCCCCAATCAGAATCTGAATAAGCGCCTAGATCAAAGTTGTCTTCTTCTAATTCACCATTCAGGAAAGCATTATAAACATCAAGTTGGTGTAAAGACCAATTCATCTTCGAAGCAAAAATCAACTTTACGGTGGTTATCTTTGCAACAGGTGAGAATGTATCGACAAAGTCAATTTCCTCTTGTTGCGGGTACCCCTTGGCAACCAACCTTGACTTATGTCTCTCCACAGTGCCATCAGCATTGAACTTTATTGTATGAAGCCATTTACATCCTACTGCAGTCTTATTTGGAGGAAATTCAGTAATACTCCACGTCTCAGTATGTATGAATGCTCCGATCTCCTTTCCTATTGAATCACACCATACCTTGTCAGCTAGAGCCTCGGATATTCGATATGGAATCTTCGCATGGGTGATGATATTAGTGAAGGCGCGGAAAGGCTCAGATAGATATGAATAAGAAATATAATTCAAAATAGGATAAGAAGTGGTTTGCTTCAAAGACTTTTGAATGGAAGAATCAGATATAGAAGTAGGAATAATATTAAAGCAATGAAGGTCCTGCAAATAAGAAGGCATTTTTGATTACCAAATAGGTCTCTGTTCAGGAAGAACAGATCCTAAGGAAGATGACTCATCTTTAGAGACATGAGTATCATAAGATGTTTGCACAAGAGGCACTGAAACATCTATAGGTGCAGGGAAATGAACATGAGAAAAGAAAATTTTGTCATCTTTATTGATTGAGGAAGATGCAAAAGGGAAAATATCCTCATAGAATATGACATGTCTAGAAATAGAAACTGAGTGTGTCTCTATATCTAAAAGTTTGTAACCTTTATAACCCGCGGGATATCCGAGAAATATACAGACTTAGCTCTAGGTTCAAACTTATTTCTAAACTTAGTTGAGGTGGAAACATAATTTAGACATCCAAAGGTTTTAAGTAAGTGATAATCTGGAACCTTAGAGGTGAGTCTTTCATAAGAAGTTTTGTTTTCTAAAACCGGTGATGGTAAACGATTAATTAGAAAAACTACAGTTAAGACACAATCCCCTCAGTATTCTAAAGGCATTCCAGATTGGAACATGAGGGCCTTAGCTACATTCAACAGATGCTGATGCTTTCTCTCTACTACTGAATTTTGTTCAGGAGTCTCAGGACGAGTGAAAAGGTTTAATGCCTTTATTATGCTATAATTTGGTGAAATTCAATTCATTGGCATTATCAGATCAAACAGAACATACTCTAGTATTCAATTGATTCTCTATCATCTCAATATAGCCAGGAAAAACATGTAACACATCAGATTTATGTCTAAGCATGTACACCAAAGTTGCTTTACTATAATCACCAACAATATTCAAAAAATATTGTAACCATAAACAGTAGGAAATGGATCCCAATTATCAAAATGCATTAATTCCAAAAGTTTTGAACAAAGATGATCTCTAGAAACAAACGGTATACATTTTGCTTAGATACATGACAAACTTCAGAGTGTTTAACATCTTTTTGTTTTGGTCTTAGTAAAATGTCAGATAGAGAAATAATTTTCTTCATAGACGGATGCCCTAGTATTTTGTGCCATGTTAAAGAGACAATAACCATGCTAGAACAGACGGAGACATTACCTGGACCTTGACCAATGAGATTAGCATGCGAATTATTGTGATCTAAAACATATAAGTTGGCAACTTGATTACCTTGACTAATCATCAATTCCTGAGTAAGAGCCTGAATGAAACAAAAATCATATGTAAAACTAACTTGAGAATTCAAAGATTTAGTTATAACACTGACACTTAACATGTTAAATTTAAATTCAGGAATATATGCAGAACATTATGTAGAGAGATAGCATCAGTAAATTGAATAAAACCAGTTCCAGATACCTTAACCGTGTAACCATTCAGAAGGGTAACAAAGGTGTTCTCTAAGGTTTGGTAATCTCTATATAATCCTCTATTATGAGTAACATGATGACTAGCCCCTCTATGATCCATAACAGATAGCTCAGTTCCTTTAGGTATAGTAGAATTCAACATGTCATAGTAAGAGAGATTGTATAGAGACATAAATGTACCAGAAATTTGAGAAACCATAGGTGCGGAGGATGATGTCGAGGCTATAGACTTGTCAGAGCATTGTGCAACCCCAGAGGACTGAATCTTGGAGCTGAAAAACGCAATCATTTGTTGGAGTTGATCCTTGGTCATGTTGTTACTCACTTCATCGAATCCTTGATCTTTGACAGATGCAGTGGATCCTACAGATGCCAAGTTCGCATTCCCAACAGAGTTGTTCTTCTTAGCTCGTGGATGTCCTGGTGGATAACCATGAATTTTGTAACACTTATCAACTGTATGTCCAATACGGAAACAGTGTAAACATTTTGGTTTCTGAAAACTTTCATGAGCTAGCAAGACCGGACTCTGCTCCACATTTGGTGCATGATTCTGAAATGGCGTTGGATTTGGAATCAGCTTTTGTGTTCCTCCCAACACTCTCTGGATTTCATCCTGATCCAACATATTATATATGTCATTCAGTCCTGGTCTTGGCTTCATGTTAAGAATCTGTCCAGGAACATTGTTGAAGTTATCATTTAATCCCATAAGAAATTGAATGATTCGACTTGTTTCTTCATCTTCAAGCAACTCCTTACCTTGATTACAGTCACACTTCTTCACTACGCATGACTTGGTGTTTCCTAATTGATCCCACAAAATCTTCTTCTTCGTGAAATATGTAGACAGATCAAGGTCACCTTGCTTCAATGTCATAACAGCTTGCTCCAACTGATATTTCCTTGGCAGATTATTCACCTTAAACCTTCGAAACAGATCATCCCACGTCTCAGCCGCATCTTGATAATAAAGAATGCTATCACATATCTGCTTACTAACGACATTAAGAATCCACGATTTCACCATACTATTGCAACGACTTCATATCTTAAACAAGCTATCATCAACTGATGGCCTAGGAAGTGATCCATCAACAAACTCAGCTTATTCTTCGCATCTAAGCTTATCCTCATCACTATAGACCAACTATTGTAATTTTTTATATCAAGAGTATGAACAACGATAGTCAGACCTGGATGATCTGCCGAATGAAGGAAGAATGGACTATAAATGCTGTCGTAAGAGTCAAAAACCTTCATCTGCGTATTCGTCACTCCTTGAGTCATCGATCGTCGAAATTTATGTTGATTCGTCATCCCTGTAACAGGTTTGTCTGGAATTTGAAATTTCTGATGTAGATTTAGTAACCGATCATTCATCTTCAGAAAATGAGCTCTGAGTCTTCATTTTCCCACCTTCTTCCCCATTACTACTTCAATCTAGGTCGCGGAAGCTTGGATCTGATCGATTGAAGTCATGTATGAAGAGAATCAAGTAGAAATTGAAGAGATCGTGTGTGAAATCGAAGAGAAAAACAGAGATCGCTCTGATGCCATAATAGATATTGAAAGAAAATATATAAATGATCTCTTATTTTCCATATTTGGGAATTAGTTTGGTACAAGCTATATATACAATTACTAAACCTGTAAACCAAACGAAATCACTCTACCTGTTAATCTGAGTTAGACTAAACTGGATTACAATATACACATTAATAGTGGCTGCTAGCTTGATTATTATAAGTCAAAAGACGAGATAGCTTATGCTTGTCTTTTGAACCAATGTTACTGTCGGAAACCTCCCACACAGATTTTACAAATAATTTCAATTATGTATTATTTTAAATAAACTATCAAGTTCCTTCAAATGTCCAAACTCTTGTGTTAATTGGTGATATAAATTACAAATAACTATTAACGCCACTAGGTGTGTTCTTTTAGAAGACGCTGGCGCAGCGGTTTGCAGCTAAAAACTGAACATCAAAACAACACAAAAAGATGGTGGAAAATTAATTAAGTTGACGCTGCAGTACCTTTTCAAAGGTTACCGGTGTCGTCACAGACGCTGTAAAAAGTAGCGGCAGTTAGAATGCTTGCTCGTTAATTTTTGATAGGCAAAAGCACCGCTGCCGGTGTTAATCTCCAGATGCGTGAACAAGAAAACAGTTATACATTTGGCCGCAAGCCGCTGACGCCGCATCTTCTAAAAGAACACGCCTACTGTTTCTTTATTTTCCGGTCATTATCTCTCCTCCGGTAGATTTCTTGGTGATGGCATGTCAGCATGCGACTAGACATTAGGCTCTGATATCTATTGATTCCACAACAATATGATCGTTTCTAAAGAACAGTAGTAAAAAGGAAAAAAATATATATATGAAAAAATTGTTCTCTTTTATTGAAAAATTAATGTTGATTACATTGGGAAATAGTTAAGAAAAACAACGACACTTACACATGTATTTAAAATAGATGGAAATATATTTTGTAGCTTCCACACATGGATTGACCGTTGCACTATAACTTATGAAATACATTATGACTGCGGGGTTAGTCCACTAAGGGTTTGATTGGTTGAACATTAAAATAAGCATTATGTTCGTGATTATCCAATCAACATTTATCATAAAAGCATTTACAAGAGCATTTACAAGATGCTAATGCTCTCCAAATGTTCTTTACTCAATGCTCTCATATGGAGCTTTTGGTAAAGCATTTACGGTTAGAATATATAAAATTTAAAATAATTATATATAATTAATATATTTTATTTAATAATTTAAAATTATGTTCATAATAAAATGAATAAATTTGTATCAAAAATAAAAGTTGTGATTAATTATTTTAACTTTTAAAAGAACAATATTTCACATTTGAAATATAATATAACTTATATAATTAAATATATCATTCATTATTTTAATAAAAAATAAAATAATATATATTTATATATTATATAATAGAAATTAAACATATCTATATTATTTATAAAAAATAAATTATATGTCATATATTAATTTTTCTGATCATATTATGAATCATCTACTTATTTACCAATAGATAAATAATGATAATTTATATATAATTAGTTTATTTTATTTAATAATATCAAAGTTACTTTTACATCCAAAATAAATATATATTTTAAAATAATATTTACATTTATTTTTAAATAATAATATTTTACATTTAAAATTTAATTTAATTTTATAATTAAATAAGATCCATTATTTTTAATAAAATTATATTATTAATATATATTATAATTTAATATATATATTATTTTAAAATAAATATATTATTTGCTAACTTTTATGATAATTTTAAAATTATATACTGCTACTGCTCTACCAATCACTTTATTAAAATTTTTAATAAAAGCATACAGCTTCTGCAGCATACTGCTTCTACATCATACTGCTACTGCTTCTTCATCTGTTGTACCAATCGAGGCCTAAGACCCATATAAAAGACAGAGCGGATTTGGTCACATCTTTTAGAAACAGCAGCATGCGCGGATCCGACCCGCAAAAACCTAATTAAAACAAAATCTGTTGCGGGAAGGGCAGTGACAGAAAAACCCAATTGTCATCTCTACATATAGCTTCTGTCATGTATGACGTGCCGAACCTAGATAGTAAAAATAGCTTGAATCTTTCGAATTGGCGATAATTTCCAGCAAATGAGAACTGATTGAAATATAGATGCAATTTTTTAATAACAAAAAGATAGAGAGATTGTCTAGTTAAATAATTGTGGTGTAAGTAGTTAACATGATGAGTCGGTAACAGATGATCACCCTCCGGTATTAGTCAAAAAGTATTCCAAATTCGGATAAGGTAATATAGTACAATTTTGGGCTAGTCTACTTTATAATACTACGTGTGTTCCTTTTGGAACCGGCCGGATAAGCCAATTAAATGTGTAAATAAAATAAAGAATATTTTTTGAATAATAATGAAATACCTAAAGAGATATATGAATGCATAAATGAAATTATTTAAAGATCAGCAAAAATGATTTTGATGGTTTAGTCAAATCACTGGATCAGTAAAATTATTTTATGGTTTAATGGTTTCCGTTTATCCCTTACAACTAACTCATTTGTCTATGCATTTATTTATTAAATAAAAATGATTATCAACTACATGTCAAATATAATTTGCCTAATTTTAATATATAAGAAAACGTATAAACTAATTAATGTTATCAATATAATTTCAATAAAAGAAGTTCAACAATATTTGATTGAAAATCTTTCAAACTAACTAAAACAAAAAGAATCATAAAATATGTACACTATATAACCGACAACATTTAGAAACATATGAAAAATAAAGATCATCAGATTTTGTTGTATTCCAAGTCGAAACATTTTTGTATTATAAAATTACAGTGATAATATAAGTAAAATAACACTTAATAATTCATGAATGTTGCCATGTTCATATAGTTCATAGTTCCTATAATTTTTTAGAAAACTAACACTTTTTAACTTTTTAGAACATTAACATTGTCTAAATATCTCGCCAAGGTGGCGTTTATTTCATGTAACTGTAAATCATTTTTCAAAAATGAACGGTTTAGATTCGTTGGCACACTTGCAACACAATCTAAACCATTAAAACACTAAATGCTGAAACAAATTAGACAACTCTCCAGTTGGCTCAACCCGTATGCTTATGTAACGTGTTGGTCGACAAAAAAAAATGTAATGTGTTGAACTTACAAATTCTCAACTTATTAACCCTTTGTAATTACATGTATCATGCATGTATTTGGATATACCGAGTTGGAACTAATATGTGATCTCGACCATTTAAAGTGATTGCTTTTGTTGACTTCACCTCGTAGACGGTTCAGTGCTTATCATATATTTAGAAAGATATTTGTCCCAGGCCCACGATTATACAAAAGTTTTTAAGGCTCCCGATTATACAAAGTGAGCCGTATACAGCGGCTTTCATTTTGAGTATCAAAATCCATTGTTGTTAACCCACGTTGAAATGATTTAATCCATTCATTCTTGTTTTCTTATGTTTTTTGTTTTGGTTGAATTCAAGTTTTTATGGAAAAGCAATCATATTTTAAACTGAAAATAAATTATAAACAGGAAAAGAAGATTTGAATGGAAAAGCAACCATATTTTAAACTGAAAATAAATTATAAACAGAAAAAGAAGATTTGAATCCAAAATAAATAAAAAAGTAATCAGTTCAATCTTTTGATCGTTTGGTGACCGTATTGTCGTTGTTTAGTTTTCATTCAGAGTCATCATTCCTTTTTATACATTTATATTTCTTTTCTTTTCTTTGATTGTTGGTAATAGTAGCTTTTATTTTTATTATTTATATTGTTTTAAAACTATAATAAATATGTATTAAAATTTCTATTGACGGGCCTCGATTTTAAAATTTGCCTTTGGTCTCTAGAAACAATCACACGACACTGGGTTCAGAACGTAGAAAACTCACAGTTTTTTAGGTCTTGTGATGATGGAATGAAGTCTTTACTCTAATAGTTTTTCTTTTCTTGTAAAGTTTTCACTTTAGTTTTTTTTTTTTTTTGAAAAATGAGTTTTCACTTTAATTGTACCGACCATTTTGCTATTTTCATTTCATCTAATCTATTAAAATTGAAGTACAAATAAAAAATAACCCTAAAACGTATCACTTATTTACAAAGGAATACCACTGAAAACCTAACTTATCCTAACTATTAACATTAACTATTATTATTATTTTGTCATTTTAAATAATCACAAAACATGACCCTAATTTACATACATGATTTTCTTTTTGTGTTGCTATTAATTAATAAAATCGCAACATGACCCATATCAACATAAACAATACCAAAGTCAATGTAATTATAGGATGTCGAATACACATTTTATAATCTAAACGTAGATCATTTTATAATGAATTATGTAACAATCAATTTACTTTTAAAAATAATATCAGTTTTCAATATTAAATGAGACAATCAATTTATTTAACCTGTAATTAATTATATATATATTATAAATTAATCTCCATTTGAACTAACATAATCCAATAAATATTCTTGAATTATTTTAAAATTAATATTTTAACAAATTCAAAGAGTAGTTTCCATATTTCTCTCTTGCAATCTTAACAATTGATAGGATAGATTAACATATATATTAATATATGCAATTAATTTGATTTTTTTTAAAAACATAAGATTACATTATACTTACAAGAAAAAAATAATATTTTATAAAAAAATAAAACAATATTCAGTACAAATAATAATCCAATGATAATCTAACACTATTCAATGGGTGTTCAATCTAAATTTCGGTTCGGTTTCTAATGTTGGTATTTCCTTTTTTAAAAAAGCAGCTACCATATTAAACTTATATATAATTTGTTTTGGTTCGGTTTATATACCGTCAGTTTTCGATTTATTCGATTTTATACCAAAAACTGTAAATATATTTATATTTTATAACATTTTGTAAATTTTATGTTATATTAGATATCGGCTTTACTAAAAAATAAATATTTTTTAGTTTTTAATTTGAATATCTTTTCTGTTTTATTTTACTATTTAAAATAATTAATAAACATACTAATTTACTAACAATAATAATTTGCATAAAATAATAATTATTAATATCATAATATTATTAAATGATAAAAATTTAACTTATAACAAAATATTAAATTAGTAAAATTAACATTTTAAATATGAAAATAATATCAATAAAATAAATTTTTATTTATTAATTATATTATTTAATATACATACAATTATATACTACTATATTTAAATTAATAGGTTTATTCGGTTTGATCGGTTTATATACCAAAACATATCCATATACTACTATTTCTTTAAAATAATATTCACTAGGTATATTCAGTATTATCAAATCCAAACTATTTTATCTATTTCAGTTTGGTTTTAAATGATTTGATTTTACCGATGGAACACCCCTTAAATATTATATACAAAATGTATATATATATATATATAAATTAAACAAACACCGGCACGGGTGTACGGGTCAAAATCTAATTTTATCTTATTTAAGAAATTTCCGAGAAACTATCATCATAATGAATAGTGACGAAATGAATAATTTTCCACGAAGCTATCTTACCATGTTTAGTGTATAGATTATGAATATTTTTGTTAATTTTTTTCGTAATCATACAAACAGATTTATGTTTATAGCGTATGATTGGTTAGTCTGAATTAAAAATTTAGTTGGTACGTTTTTTTGATATAGATGTATTTGATATAACAACAAGAATTAAATAAAAACATTCTAAAACCATATTTTATACTACTTGAATACAATTACTGTAAATAAAATCCTAAAACATATTTTTCTATTTATTTTTTTATTGTTAAAGATTTTTTATTTTCATTTAAAGCTTTAAAAGTTAACATAAAACATGACTGGATATTTTAAGATTGTAAAATAAAAATTAAATAAATACAATATCAACTACCAGTTGCTTTCTTTCTTAGACAACTAATTCTAAAACAAAAAGATAGGTAGGAAATCATATAGACATTATTTGCAAATTAATTTGCATATGTGTCATCACCATATACATTCTAAACAAGTTAGCAACTTTTATTCTTAAAGAACTGAAATATCATTTAAATAAAAACATTGCAAACTTGGTGGAATCACATATAAAAGAGCTCATCAAACACAAGATCAACCAAATAATCTGAACTTGTTTCTTTTCTTCTTGTCTTCATCATGTTGACTCTGACTGCTCTTCTTTTCCTCCAGAGCTTTGATCAGATTATTCAAGGATCCATCAACGTCTATCCTATGGTTTCTGGTCATTAAGTTCTCAGCAACATCAGCTGGAGAAATCTTTGTCTCCTTCAGCAAACACTTGATATTCTTGAACAAAGGATCATCATCATGATCATCAAGATCCAGGTAGTTCTTGGCAAGAATCTTGAAAGCTTCATAAGTGCAATAAGACAACTCAATGTGCATATCCATTCTGCCTCTCCTAATCAAAGCCGGGTCAAGTTTTTCCAAGTGGTTTGTTGTGAACACAACAATCCTTTCTTGTCCACAAGCTGACCAAATACCATCAATGAAGTTTAGAAGTCCAGAGAGTGTAACCGCGCTTTCATCTTTATCTTGTACTCCATTCCTTTCCATCGAGTTTCTGTCTTTCTTGATTCTATTACCAGTGAGGTCTACTGAGCAATCTATGTCCTCAATCACAACAATGGACTTGCTAGATGTCGCTGTGAGAAGTTTCCTCAACTCCGAGTTGTTCTTTATAGCCGTGAGTTCGAGATCATAGATGTTATAGTTCAAAAAATTAGCCATGGCCGAAATCATGGTGGACTTACCTGTTCCTGGTGGTCCATACAGCAAGTAGCCTCGCTTCCAAGCTTTCCCAATCTTCTTGTAATAGTCTTTCCCATTGGTAAAAGCGGTTAGGTCACTCATGATCTCTTCTTTCTTCTCTGGATCCATGGCTAGAGTCTCAAAACTCGCGGGATGATCAAACTCAATAGATCTCCACATATTGTGACTCAAAATCCATTGAGAACTAGGGTTATTCGTGAACAGCCTCGTCTGCTGTTTCTTGGCTTTAATTAGTTTCCCTTCTTCAACCACATAAGGTACATATGAATCAGTTATAAGACTCCTTGCACGGTGGTGAAAAGTGAGCTTGTAAGATCTTTCTTCATCAGAAGCAGTCACAATCTCCCACCAAACATTAGCTCCTTTGTATTCATCTCTGATTTTAACCTCGTCTCGTTTCAGGACCAAGCCTTTGTTCTCTTTCAGCTGGCTTCCTTTTAGGTGCTTGGATTTATCGGTTGCTTTCGACTCAAGGTAGGTCTCGATGGCTGAGAAAGCGTGGTTGAGACGGTACTCGTCGCTCTCGGGGAAGTTGATATCGACATAAGGAGAGAAGAGGTTGGTGACGTAATCTGAAACTCTTTGAGCGAAACAGATTTGTTGGAATGAAGACAAAAGAAACTCTTTGATTGCAATCTTGAAATGGTTAGGGAATATTTGTTGAACGGTTGCCCAAATAAAGAACAAACTTGCCATGCTTGAGCCTATAGTTCCAAATGTATCGCCCATCATCATCATCGTTATACCTACAATGATCTTTCTTTTTGTTCTTTGTGTTGTTCGTATTTTGTGCCAACTCTCTCTTAGCTTTTATCCCTTTTATAGAAAATGAGGCTAAGTAGTCTTTAGTGTTTAGTCTTTTTGTTTAATATTATATCGTCGGCAGTTCATACAATAGTTCAAATTTCTCCCCTTGACGGATGTGGTCTTTTAAATTGTTCTACAGTAAAGTGTAAGTCGTCTTTTAATAATCCTAGTAGGCTAAAATACTAACCTAGTCATGGGAAAGTATATTTTAAAAGGCTATAATTCTCAATCTGGACGGTTCAAAAGCTTGATGAAATCTGCGGAAAGTATTTTGAAAAGACGTCCTGGATGTCAAGTAGGAGTGGGACACGTTTAAAATGTTGAGTTTCCCATTTATCCACTCAAATAAACGTTTTAGATTCGTGTGTTTAAACTTGTGACAAAACCAAATACAGTGTTCCATTTCCATAGCCAACTTGTTCACATATAGCTTCTGTCACCGCATGAAGTGCCGAACGTAGATAGTAGAAATAGCTAGAATCTCACAGAATTAACGATAATTTCCGGCGGAATCAGACGAACTAATTGAAGATATAGAAGTAAATTTAATTTAAAAATTTAACGAAATGACAGATAAATTGTCTAGTTAAATAGTTTAGAAGTAGCTGTTGCCCGCATATGCAGGCATAATTTTCTTACGAATATTTATTAGTTTAAGTTTTATTAATTCTAAAACCATCCTCAAATTTGCCAATAATAGTATAGATATAGATAATTTTTTATATCTTATGTTTAACTTATATAATAGAAATAATTATTTTAAGATAACAACACAATATATAAAATTACCTTATTTATCTTATTTTTAAAAATTAATATGATTAATATAAATTCGTTTTAATTATATATAAAAATTATTAAGGTTATCATTGACTTTAGCTCTAATTTTCAACGTGAGGGCTCCATCATAAAACCGCTCCACAGTTTTATTAATTCTAAAACCATCCTGAAAATTTATTATTTATATTAAGAAAAAAATTAAATCAATTAAATTATTTCTATATGAAAAACTTATCATTTAAATATATATGCTTATTATTGTATTAAAATTTTGAAAGTACTAACATATTAAAAATATTTTAGAAAATATTTTTATACAAATGTTTTGTTTGATTAATATTTAATTATAAATTGTTTTATATCTTAATTCTTTAAATTTTATAATATAATTATTTTAAGATAACAACACAATATATAAGAATTATCTTATTTAAAAATAATTAATATTATTAATATAAATTCGTTTTAAATTATTTTAAATTCAAATAATAGTATAGATATAGTTAATTTTTATATATTATGTTAAACTTTTATAATAGAAATAATTATTTTAAGATAACAACACAATATATAAAATTATCTTATTTTTAAAAATTAATATGATTAGTATAAATTTGTTTTAATTATATATAAAAGTCATTGAGGGTATCATTGACTTTAACGCTCTAACTTTCGTGAGAGCTCCATTGTAAAAATTCAATTCAAATAATAGTATAGATAATAAGATACATATACACCTGAAGAGATATATGAATGCATAAATAAAGTTATGTAAAATCAGTAAAATTATTTTGATATATGTTACTGCATAACAAAACATCAAACAATTTTAATATATTAAAACTATAAATTGTATTTATTATATAAGAACATATATAAAACTAGTGATATTCGTGCTACGGATTCATATGTTGTATTCTTACTTAAATTTATAATTTATTATATGTTCTTAGTAAAGAAAATATGTTAAATAAAATATGTAAAAATAATATTTTCTGATCTTTTATAGTGGTTTGATCGTAGTATATTATTTTGTTTGAAGTTGTTTAGTTCAAATTAGAATAGTATAAGTAGTTGTTACTAATCGAATAATAAAAATAGAATAAAAATCGATAGTCGTAAAAAGTTAATTTAGTTGGAATCTTAAATACTCATGTCATAAACTGAGTTTTCTTTCAAGAAATGTTTGAAGGTGTTAAACCTGAGAAAGTTGATTAACGCATGTAAAAGCACCACCTGAGAAAAGAAATGATGCATAAAAACTACTACTGTAAAAGTAAGCAATCATTAACTGGTAAACTGAAATAAGAAATCGGTGTACCTTCCGATTAATCAACAACATATCAACCCCAATATCTCACCCCTTTCTTAATATTTGAGGCTTGCCAAAATTGTTGTAGCCTAGTCTTAATATCTCTACACCGATTTGTCTTCAACTCCGAGCAATGAAACTGAGAATTCGACAATGATTGAATTGGAAAAAGTAAAGAGATTATCGTCGAACTCTCACACCGTCTTACATATACAACGAAACTGAGAAAGCAGGAACTAAAGAAGCATTCAATAGGAGATAGTGGGATGAGTGGGATTTTTGGATTGATTATATGAACAATTACGTCGATGCGTTAAAGAAGAAGAATTGTAGAGGCTATATTCTCCATCGTCAACATCAAATACAAAGAATTTCTATAAACCAGTGTTTTGAAACCTAATCCGGACATTGAATCGGATGATTTACGGATCACTGGATCATTGGATCAACCCGGATGAATCATGGATTAATAAATGAATTAGTTTTATTATATAATAATATATTAATTAGCTATGAAAACAAATATATATATATATATATATAAAAACTAAAGTTAAGTATTTTAAGTGTACATACAAAATATTAAGAAATAGTTTAGACTATTTAAAAAATTGTAACATAAGAGTTATGACATCTAAAAAAATCAAGACATAAAATTAAACTTCCAATCCAAAATAAACCAAGATTAAAACATCATTGTAATAAATTATCAATAACAAAATAAACTAACACCAGATCACATCAACTAATTTTGGTTTCTCTAAATTTTAAAACTTACCAACAAAATTTTATAAATTTGTCACTTCATCATCTTTGGGCTATTCTTCAGCAAGAGCATTCTCTAATTTATTATAATCAAGCTCAGGTTTTCTTCTTCAACAATCCAAAACTCTGTTTTGTAATTCACATGATCATATGATTTTATTCTTTTTGATCTGTAAATTAAAAATGTAATGATTTGTTATAAACTAAGTTAAATAAAAAATAATTTATTCACCTTTCTTGCAAACGTAAATTGTAGTGTAGAGGAATAATAAGCCTCATCGTGCTTTAGTCTGTTTTACTGGACGCGGCACAATCATGACTCACCTTTCTTGCAAACGTAAATTATAGTGTAGAAGAAAAGGAAGCGACAATAAAACTGAAAATTTTAAATTTTTAATTAGAAATTTAGAATATAAAAATAATTTTAAAACATAACTTGAACTAAAAATAGTAAAAAAAAATTATATATTGGTTCAACCAGCTGCAACATGTATCGGTTTTAGTGAGTTTTTGTGTGTTTTATGGGTTTTCACAAAACCCAAATTCGATTGGGTCACCGGATTTATCGGTTCAACTACGGATCCGGTCAGATTCAAAACACTCTTATAAACGTTTGGACTTGTATGAAGAAAAATTAAAACCCCAATTTATTTCACAATTAATACCAAAATTCATTAAATTTAAATTGAGAAAATATTTTAATTATTAAAAGAAAATGCCACATGGCATTTTTTCTCCCAAGGAGATAAAAAAACCTACTTTATTAGGAGATAAAAAAGCCTACTTTATTAGTATAGATACTAAATAACATTTAGATCATTTTATTACTTTCAGACATTTTCACTTATAAGTAAATCTTTTTATTTGGCTTAAATTATTAAGATTATTTATAGATTTATTATGGCATTTTCAATGATTTTCATTAAATTTATGCTTAAAATGATATAAATTAAAATGAGTTTTTTATTATGGTTATTCTCATTATTTTCCTTAAAATAGAATATTTCAAATATATTCTAGTATTAATACTTATTATTATTTTAATAATGCTATGTATTTTATCGGTTCAACTACGGATCCGGGTCAGATTCAAAACACTCTTATAAACGTTTGGACTTGTATGAAGAAAAAATTAAAACCCCCAATTTATTTCACAATTAATACCAAAATTCATTAAATTTAAATTGAGAAAATATTTTAATTATTAAAAAGAAAATGCCACATGGCATTTTTTCCCCCAAGGAGATAAAAAGCCTACTTTATTAGTATAGATATTAAATGCTATCAATATAATTTCGATAAGAAAAAAGTCCAACAACATTTAATGAAAAGTCTTTCAACCTAACTAAAACAAAAAGAATCATAGAATATATAGATAAATCATTTTAATGCAATGTTATTTAATCGACAACATTCAAAAACATATCAAAAGATCATGAGAATTTGTTGTATTCCAAGTCGAAACATTTTTATTATGAAATTACATTGATAATATTAGTAAAATAATACTTTTTAATTTATGAATGTTGCCACCTGCATGTACATATAGTTCGTAGTTCGAATAATTTTTAGAACTAACATTAATATTGTCTAAATATCTCGACAAGGTGACGTATATTTCATGTAACTAAGAAAACTTTTTTTCTAAAATGAACAGTTTAGTCTTTAGATTCGTTGGCACACTTGCAGCAACACAATCTAGACCATTAAAACACTAAATGCTAAAACAAATTAGACAATCCACTCCAGTTGGCTCAACGCGTATGCTTATGTAACGTGTTGAACTTACAAATTTCCAACTTATTGATACTTTTTGATTACATATATCATGTATGTATTTTGGATATACCGAGTTGGAACTAATATATATGTGATGTCATGTAAGTGATCACGTTTGTTGACTTTACCTCTTAGATCGTAGAAAACTCATAGTTTCTTGGGTCTTCTTGTGATGAAATGAAGTCTTTACTCTAACAGTTTTTCTTTTCTTTCAAAGTCTTCCCTTTAGTTGAACCGACCATTTTTAGCTATTTTCTTTACTTTTGTTTTATTATAGAAATTTCCGAGAAACTATCATAATGAGTAGTGACGAATTGATGAATAACTTTCCAAGAAACTATCTCACCATGTTTAGTTTATAGATTAAGAATATTTTGTTATGTTTTTCGTCATCTTAACAAACAGACATTTATATTTATAGTGTAGTCTATAATTTCAAAAATTTAGTTGGTAACTTTTTTGATATAGTTGTATTTGATATAAAAATATACTACTTAAAAATACAACTACCGTAATAAAATTCTCTAACAATTGTTATTCTACTTTTATTTAAAGCTTTAAAAGTTAACATAAAACATGACTGGTTATTTTAAGATTGCAAACTAAACTATTAAATAAATATAATATCAACAACCATTTGCTATGTAAGAAATTTTTAATTAAATTGATTTTATGCTTGAAAAATAATTAAAATGAGATGTGGGCTCCATCAATAACCCAATTAGTCTAACAATTGACATTGGGCCATTTTATGGGCATACCTGATAAATTTATAGAGGTTTCGTGTAGCCCACGTGACAATTTTTTGGTACGTGCTAAAAACCAAAGTCCCCCATAAGTAGCGAAATTTCACGCAAACCCTAATCGCAGTCGTTTTTCCCTTTGGGATTTGCAGGAAGAAAATAAAAGAGAAGAGAGCTATGAAGGTTGTTGCGGCGTACCTCCTCGCAAAGCTCGGCGGCAATGAGAATCCATCCGTTGGTGATCTGAAGAAGATCTTGGAAACTGTTGGCGCAGAGATCGATCAAGTGAAGATAGATTTGTTTTTCTCTCTGATTAAAGATCACGATGCGACCGAGCTTATCGCTGTTGGACGAGAGAAGATGGCTGCTCTGTCTTCCGGTGGTCCTGCGGTTGCGGTTGCTGTCGGTGGTGGCGGTGCCGCTGCTCCTTCTGCTGAGCCTGCCGCGGCTGAGAAAAAGAAGGAAGAGGAGAAAGAGGAATCAGAAGACGATGGTGGAATGATGAGTCTATTCGATTAATCTTGATGGTAGAAGTTTCGATCTGCATATTATGTTCTCGCTTTTATAATGCCTTTTTCATAACTATGACTTCTAGATTCGAGTGTTTCCAGGATTATTATCGTTTGAATCATGAAGTTTTTACTATGAATTATATAGAGATTTTTATAGCGTAAACGTATTTTGTTTGAGGTTCTTCAAACCAGTTTATCCTCTTCTCCGTGAAGTTCATATGTTTTGCATGAAATTGTATGCAGTGACTGACATCTTCTACATATATCATATGTGGTTGCATTTTGTACGAGTTATAAGGGTTTTGCCAGTGTTCAATAATTGAAAGTTGTGTGAATAAACATATTTTGTTTTTGAAGTTCATATATCTCTAGTTTATTCCTTTGAACATCCATAGTTTTGACTAAATCCTACATAGTGAATTACATATTCCACAAATAGGCTACTTAATTTTGTATTGTTTATCGACACAGTTTCACTGGATTGTTTAGGGATTTTGCTAGTGTTACTTAATTTGTTTATGAAATTCTTTAATCCAATTTATATTATTTTGAACATTCATGATTTTTTGTTTTTGGTTCCTATAAATCTTATGTAGTGAATGACATAATCTACAAATATATATATATATATATATATATATATATATATATATTCCATCGGCTTGGTATTGCATGGCGTTTTCTATGGATTGTTTAGAGGCGTTGCAAGTGTTATGTCCTTATTCTTTTTTTTTTTCCTTTTACTAGAGATTGTCTAAAGTGAATCACATATTCTACAAATCTGCTGTGCGACATTTCTGTTGAGTGATCACACTTTCCATGGATTTTGTTTAACTAATTTTTGTTCCTTCCATATATTCCAATATCTTCCTTTGAATACACATGATTTTGACTTGAGATCATATCCTCTGCGATTGAATATTGTATTGAATCATGACAATTATGAACTATCTTTCTCACCTTTTAAAAGATTTTGCAAATATTATTTAGCGGGATTAGTTTTGGCCTAATAAACTTCTTTTGTTTCTCATATGTCTCATATCGGTCAATCCGGTTTATTCCTTTGATAATGTATCCATGCTTTCTGATTTGAAAATAATCGGATATGAATTGTGCCAATCTTAAAGTAATTGTTTTCTATTTCACCACTAGCGACCATGACATAAAAGATGGTACAAGTTATTCTTTTCCTGTGTTGTCTCATTTCAGTTTTCTTTTTCAGAAAATTTACATTCTCTGGGGGAAAAAGAATTTTAGCATTTTCAGAGAATAGCTGTTACGATAATTCGAATTTTGTGTGCAAAAAGAATCCTTCGTGCAAAATTTTTTTTTTTCGTTGTCTTTTATAATAAAGCTTTAAAAGCCAAAACATGCAAGAAAATAAAGCTATAAACTGGATGTGGGGACTAACATATAGATAAAAGTTTATAGCAAAAAGCTAGAAAACATATAAATGGATATGATCCATTCAACTAATCAAAAGCTAATCAAAAGCTAATCAAAAGCAATAAATGGATAAATGGATATCAAAAGTTTATAACTTATTTCTTTAAAAAAAAAAAACTAATCAAAAGCAAAATCTATAGTATGTAACTAAATAAAGTGTAAAAGTAAAATTTTCCCTAAAAGAAAACATAGAAATACTAGATGAAAGTTTGGCAGAATAATTTACATCGAGAATTTCCAACCACGAAAATTGACGAAATAAACTTTGTCAAAAATTCGTAAAATTGTCATGTTTATTTTCAGAAATTAAAGATGTTCGATAAAAATATTTTGAAATCAGTTTTACTTAAGTTTATCTTTTTTATAGTGTTAAGTTTATGGTATTTCTCGTAAAAACTTTCCGAAAAACATTTTTCAAATAATTTTTGTTTGGACATAAACTACTTTAATTTATTGCCTTAGGGGATGAAGACTTTCTGCACAGGGCGTTCCACGGTTCAGCCTCATAACTTGGTTATCCGTGTGAAATAGGCCCTTAATAAGCAGCCAAACTCGAGCTGCAGCAAGTCCAAAACTGTATCTTACCATGTTGAAAGGGATGAAATTACAGATCACTTGTTTTATGCATGTTTTCAGTGACCACGTTAATATTAAGATTCGGCTCTCTTTTAAGTATTTTTTGTACCGATATTATAATATGGTTAGGAGTCTGGAAACCAAGAGAAAATTATTCTTAGCTAGCAAGATTGAACATCTTAGTTAGATATGTAATCAGAAAGGATCGGAACAGTAACTGTGAATTTAGGGCTGAGGTGATTACTTTTCAAAGTTGATCGATCCACGCAATTAATTAGGAGGGATTTTTATAGATAGTATTTTCGCATATTTTAGTAGCTTTATCCAAAACAATAACGTAGTTGATGCTCTTAGTCAAAAAAAAAACTGGTCGTCATGACATTATTATATTAGGCGACGAAAACGATTATTAGAACATTAAAAAATAGCGGTTTTTATACCGACCAATAACACGAACGATAAAAATGGCACATCTGTAATATGCATGCATATTCAGAAATATTCTTTTTTTCTTTCATTCCTTACCACGCAAATCCTTGAAGTAATCTTTTGCGCTGTTTTCGAAATCTCTCCTGACAATATAGCCATCCTGTCCAGGAGCCTTCATCATCTTCTCTTCCTTTTTCGAGCCCGATCCAATCAACCAAGTAGACCTACGACTGCTCCAACGACTCCAACGACGCCTATGACTTTGGTTGCGGTATCACTAAAATCTGACTTCTCAGCTTCTTTATTCTTTATCTTGCTGCTGTTCATTTTGGTGCGATAAAAGAAAAGTTCTCTTCTTGTTTATTTTGAGTTTAAAGGAAGGATTTATCTGATTTATATATAGTTGTAGCTTGGAATATGCCAACTACGATTCAATATATATCGGGTTCCAAGGGAAGAATATTAAAGTTTCTATAATCAGTTAATGTAATTTGATGGGAACAGAAGAACGTAATAGAAAATTATAATTAAGTTAAAGATGTATCTACATATTTAACATTTACCCCCAAAGGAAAATAATGTGTCTACAGTCAACTACGATAACTACAGTGGGAACTTAAACAATTTAAAGCATTCTTTTTTTTATTTTGAGAAACAATTTAGAGCATTTGTTCTCCGCTTTTTCCCAAAATAAAAGTAATAATAATATGAGCTTTTACTGATATTGATTGGGAAATTTTGGGATAAATCGAGTAGACGATACACGAGTAATTCGTTCGATTTGCATAATTTCAACTCTAGTAGTAATAGAGACTGGAAGGTTACAGAAGATTGCAGCTTAACCAAAGTCGTTCCCCAAGCTTGTCAATGTTTCTCAAGCTTGGAAGTAAAATAGGAGTCGTTGCAGCCTAAATTAAGAATTTGAATCTTCATCACTGTCACTTGGCATCAAAAGTTTTTAACAATGCCTCAGTTTTCGAATCATCTTCTGCTTTAAAGAAAAAAATTGGTAATCATCTTCTTTGGACAAAAGAATACTGGCATGGTACTTCATAGGATGACAACATTCTTTTCAAATTTTTCAAGGTACGTATGGAGAGAAAGAAAAGAGTTCTAACTACTCTACGTGATACATTGGTTAAGTAGACCAGTCCACTGGACAGAGGTCAGTTAAAGGTAGCGGTGTTTTGAAAACCGGACCGGACCGGCCGGTCGAACCGGTCCGACCGTGATTCGCTGAAGAAGCCGAGTCCGGTTCGGTTTAAAACCCGGATTTGAAAAAAACCGGTAAAACCGGCTGAAAACCAGTAAAACCGGCTGAAAACCAGTAAAACCGGTGACCCGAGTCAATTTTAAAATCCGGTTCTTAAAAATTAACATATAATTAAGTGTTTTCAATTATTACTAGCTAAAATTTAAAATTTTATAATTAGTGTTCAACTATCACTATTTAATTAATTTTTTATTTTCTTAAGAAACAATGTGAAAAATATATTTTTGACACTCATATACTATCTTTATTTTACCATATTCGTATAATTTGAGATGTTAGTTGAAAAAATAAACAAATATGATAATTTTAACTGTAAATCATATGATTTTATCAATTTCAGTTTATATACTATTCACTATTCAGTTTTTTGACTATATATATAGTTAGATTTATGTTTATTGTCTATATTTAGTTAATTATAAAAAAGAATAGAGAATGTATTATATGTAGAAATAAAGTTTATATAATATAAATCTACAATTATATATATATATAAATTTATATTTATAAATTTTCATACATAGAAAACCCGGTTCGACCGGTTGAACCGGTCCAACCAATCAACCAGTAACTACACCGAGTCGGTATCCGGTCCGGTTTTCAAAACATTGCCCATATCCAAGGTCATTTTCTTCTTTGAACTTTTCCCATATCCAAGGTTGTGTGTTTAGTTTCACCTTAAGCAGCAATGGATTCCGAAAATCAAGTGTGAGTTCAAATGTCATGTAAAATTATCTGTAATTTTCTGTTGGGTTTCTCCATGGTTAGTCATGATAGTTCCCCGGAGGAAGACGAGAGCGTGGAAAAGACTGATAGGGATTAATTTTGCACTGAATCATGACAATTTCATATGAAGTTCTCAAAATTAAAATAAAAATAAAAATAAAAAATTCATATGAACTTTGTCACTTTTTAAAACTTCTTGCACGCATTATTTAGAGATATTAATTTTGGCTTAGTAAAACTCTTTTGTTTCTGAATTTATTCATTTAAAGCGAGAGGTATTTCTTTTGTTAAATTTTTTTATTTGATAAAATTATAATTTTTATGGATAATTTGTGTTTTAAAATTTATATACACATCATTTATTTTAGCAATCTGTTCTAGAAGTGTATTAAAATTTTAGGTTCTGAAAATAATTTTTTTCCGCACCATACATTATTTTAATTTAAATATTAAAATTTTAGATGTGCAAATTATTATAAATGTTATATCTCAATTCTACTATAACTGTAAAAAAAAAAATCTTCAATCATAAATTTGTCAGTAAAAGCAGAAACCTTGTTTCACGATGATAATATTTAGCTTTTGGTTTTGTAAAGAGTAAATTTCAACAAAAAATGTAAAATATTTTTATTTATAGTTTTTCAGGTTCTAATCTGGGCCAAAATATGAGATTAAAATTTAAAACTAAAATTAGTGCCAAAATCTGAAATTTTATTTCATAAAAATTCAATATTGAAAAAGATAAATTACACCCAATTTTATATTTTTAGTAAATTACTTTATTAGATAATTTTTGCGAGATCATAATATTTTTTATGGTTTAATATTTAGAGGTTATGGTTGGGTTTATAAATTATTCTATAAATATTTAAAATATTAGATTAGTGTTATTTTATCACAAGTTTAGGGTATTTGTGAAAAAATATTATTTATTAATGATAAATTTGAAAAGTGGCATCAAACTTGTGGTATAATTGAAATTTTCAATTTGTAATTTACATGTAACATACATTTTTGGTTGTAAATTTTAAGAAAACTTACATTGATGATCATGACCAAACTGTCGAGTGATTGACATATGAGTTTTAATTTTATAAAAAGTGTGACTAATTATGTTGTGTTAGGTGTTTTGCACAATATGTAGAAAAAATTATATTTAAAATAAAATTTTGTTAAATTTTATATTTTAATATTTCCTTATAATATATAATTTTAAATTTTATTTTAATTATATATAAAAATTAAGTTAAGTAAATAATTATTATTTAAATTTATATTTAATAATATATATTTAAATTATAATCCTCGAAAGATTTATCTACTTTATTTGGTTAAAATATATTAAATCAAATTCTATAAAATTGTTAGAAATTTTTGTTAGATATATAATTATCAAAACCTAAAACTAAAGAATCCTATATAAAATTTGTACATATTAAAAAAGTAAGGTTATTGGAATTATAAAATTACAATTTTAAAAATGTAAAATTTGAAAAATTGTTTTAGTAAAATTATTATCAAAACTAGAATAAAATAATATTTCAAACATTAAGAAATATAATTATATATAATTTCTACTATTATATTTTTATTATTATATTAGTAATGATCTATGAGTTATTATCATATTCTAAAATTTTACCAAAAATATAAATCAATATTAAATATAAATGTTCATACGACAATTAACTTCAAGTATGTCATCATTTTCTTTTAAAATCAGTGTGGTGATGACACAAGGTAAATTAGAAACAACGTGAGAATTTTGTAATTTAATGACATGCTTAAATTTTCAAAACTTTAATAGAATTCCATTTTCTAAAAGAACATATTAATGTTGGGAACCTCTAAGTTGACAAACAAAAAATTAAATAATATTCCCTCCGTTTTTGAATAAGTGTCACTTTGACATTTTTCACACAGATTAAGAAAGTGGCTGAAATATATGTAAATTGTTATTAATTACACCTCTTTGACCAATAGTATTTTAGATAAATAAAATTATTTATAAAATCAATGCAGTTTGCAATTAATTTTCAGCTGAAAGTAAGTATAATTTGCATTGGAATTGTAAAGTGACACTTTTTATGTAACAAGAAAAAATGGTTAGAATGACACTTATTATAAAACAGAGGGAGTATATTTTTTGGTAGAATATTTCGTGTCGGATTATAGTATCAACCGTCAAACATTCCTTTTATATAATTTAACTGCTAATAACAAATTGTTATCGCTTAAATGTTAAGTCTTGAAACCATCTCCAATTGTACATCATTTTGAAAAAAAACATCGAAATATGAGGAAAAATCTTTTCCAATAGTGCATTATTTTGAGGAAAAAAATGAGAATGTAGTATCCCCTCAAATTTGAGAGAATACTATTCACAACCTCATTTTTTACTATTGAACCTTTTAATTATAAATTGATCTTCAAATTTTTATATAATTTTGTTTTATATCTAAAATATTAAATATTTATGTTTTATACTTTACTGAAATTAATAATATTTTCATTAATACAATTATAAGTTCATATAAAACATTATCTATTATTTTAGAAACTAAATTTATGTACAAAATAAAAATTTAGTTAAAATAAATACTATAGTTGGGTAAAATTTGTAAGTTTATAAAATACATAACATTATTAAAAATATAATAAGTACTAATAATAGAATATATTTTATAAAAATATAGAATATATAATAGAATATTTTATTTTAAGGGAGAAAAATAAGGAAAACCATCTGAGCAAAACTTAAACTCATTTTGAGTTTACATCATTTTGAAGGGAAAAATGATGTAAACAATTGGAGATACCCTGATAGTAAATTTATCTTTGATTAGTAGATTATATTTATAAATTTTCAAGTAAGTTATACATTTTGTAGGACTATTTCAAATTTAAATGAAAATATTTTATAAGTAGAAAAAAATAAGACTTTAAATTAATAGAATAGATTATTTTAATTGGACAGAAACATGTGTGGCCTAGAGTTTACTATTTTAGTGATTCCAATACCAAAATCCCACTAAAAGTTTAAGTTGTTAACCATAATAGATATAGGAATGACAGACTAGTAATATTGAAATGAAGGGGTGGATTGGCAACAACTCTGGATGCTGTGGACATTCATTTTTATTTCTAAAGTTATTTTATAAACCAGTCATGTTTTCAGCTTTATAAAATGAATCTAGAACAGAAAATTTAGAAAATGAAATATCTTAGCTCTAGAAATCCATTTTTCTACAGCTTTTATTTGTTTTTAATATCTTTGGAAATATTTTTTTACATCACAACAAATTAAAGTTACAGCCAAAATATTCACAGCACAATTTCTAAAGCATAAAACTTAAAGCCACATAACCAACCAATCATCCCCGAAATTAAATGGATGTCAAAAGAGAAGATTTATTTTTTTGTATTGATGTTTTTTATTGTTACTTAATTGTATATCAGATGTGCCAATTTAAAAGTATATTTAAGTTTATAGTAAAATAATTAAAGTTGTTAATATAGAAAATACACTCTTGTAATATTGAAAGGAAATTAAATGAATGTAAATAAAATTGTTTTAATTGTAGTGAACTTAAATGTATATGAATTGTAACAATCTTAAAATAAACTAGATTTTGACCTGCCCTTGAAAGGGCGGGTATTATTTTTCATTTTGATGAAATATATTATTTGTTTGTAATTATTGAATGTATTTATCTTAGTAAAACTTTCTTTATAATAAATTCGACACATAGAATCTCTCTGGTAGACTATGTGTTTTTCTGGCTCTCTTTTATTCACTCTCCAATCAACATATTTATTTGGCTTGTTGTTAAAATAAATGATTTTAGAACGCAAATGTACAATACTTTATATTGATATTTTGTTTAAACAATGTGACATATTTCTATATTAATTAAATATTTACATTGTAATTTAAATTTTTATACAAATCAACATATTTATGTAGTTTGTTGTTAAAAGAAATGATTTTGAATCCAAATGTACAGTACTTTTATATTGATTTTTTGTTATGTGCAGTCATTATTTTCGGTTCAAATATCCGATTCATTTTCAAATACATTTGTTATTTGAATATATTAGTTTCCTATACATTAGAATAAAATTCATACAGATCCGGGAGATCCAACTTGAAACTCACACATAAATTTATATCCAAACATGGCCTAATTTCAAAACCCAAAAAATCTATACCCGAAAGAAACGACCAGTACCTAAATGGGTACCCAAATGTCTATGCCTAACTGATTCCGTAAACAAATATAAAAATATTTTTATGTGTTTGGCTAAATTAAGTGAAATAGAAAATTTTATTCAGTAATATTTGTAAAATATTAATAATAATCAATATATGAATATCGATTTGTTTAGATAAGTTTTGAAATTGTAATTAATTAATTTAAATTGATTTTAAATGCAGTGGTAGAATCTGTAAATAAAAAAATACAAAAAGGAAGTACCTAAAAAGAAATTTCAAAACCTAAAAGATATATGTCCGAAGGAAACGACCCATACCTAAATGGATACCCAAATGTCTATGCCTAACTGATTTCGTAAACAAATTAAAAAATATTTTTATGTGTTTGGCTAAATGAAGTTAAATAGAAATTTTTTTATTTACTAATATTTTTACAATATTAATAATGATCAATATATGAATATCAATTTATTTAGATAAGTTTTGGAATTGTAATTAATTAATTTAAATTGATTTTAAATGCAATGATAGAATCTGTAAATAAAAAGAAACACAAAAAGAAAGTACCTAAAAAGAAATTTCAAAACCCAAAAAATTTATAACCGAAAAAACGATTCGTACCTAAATGGGTACACGAATGTCTATGCCTAACTGATTCCGTAAACAAATAAAAAAATTATTTTATGTGTTTCGCTAAATTAAGTGAAATAGAAATTTTTTATTTAGTAATAATTTTACAATATTATTTTTTTTGTCATCTTTTTTTTTTGTCATCAATTTTACAATATTAATAATGATCAATATAAGAATATCAATTTGCTTAGATTCGTTTGGAATTGTAATTAATTAATTTAAATTGATTTTAAATGCAGTGGTAGAATCTGTAAATAAAAAGAATTACAAAAAGGAAATACCTAATTTATTATAAATAGAATAACTAAATATGTAAATAAAAGGAAGTAACTATACTGCTATCTATGTTTTCAAACAATTCTCATTTAATATTGTTATTCATGTTTCCAAACAAACCTCATTTTTAAACTGCAATTCATGTCTCCAAACAGTCCAATTTTGTACTTGGGTTTTAATAATATAGATGGTTTCTCTTTCGCCATTAGCGACCTTGATATAAAAGATGGGTACATCATACATGTCATTCTTTTACTATGTGTTGTCTCATTTCAGTTTTTTTTTCAGAAAATTTACATTCTCTGGGAAAAAAGATTTTTAGAATATTCAGAGAATAACTGTTACAAAAAGTCGAATATTTCATGCAAAAGGTTTTTGTTTTGTCTTTATAAGGAAGCTTTAAAAGCCAAAACATGAAAGAAAAAAGCTATAAACTTGATGTGGGGACTAAAAAAAGCTATAAACTAGATAAAACTTTTTAAAAAAGCTAGAAAATATAAAAATGGATATGATCAATTCAACTAACCAAACCATAACTTATAAGATATATTTATGATAAAAGTTTGCATCTTTTTTATTTTACTTTTCTCGATTAGACCACCAAAAACAATACTTTTTTCCTGCAACAAAAGACTCAAAAGATTATGCTTTTTTCGTAAACCATTTGTGTTTTCTTCAATGTTTGAACCTTTATAAACATATAAATGGATATGATCAATTCAACTAATCAAACCATAATCTAACAGCAAACGCAAAACTGTTGCTTAATACAGAGGCTAAAAACCGAAACAAAAGCTAAAAGCAAAAGAAAGAAAAATTCATGGAGAAGATGAATACATGTGTACCCATACAGTTTTCATCAGAAGAACTCAAACTCTAAATAAGGACCTGATGAAGAATCTGATTGTTGTGAATGCTTTTCTTGTTGTTGTTGTTGTTGTTGAACTGATGATGACTTGAGGGTTTCATTTAGCATCGAAAGATCGATAGGTTTCGGTATCTCTGGCGGGTTTGTGCTTCTGATCAGAGCCCAATTCACATTGTTAAAGAAAGGATGTTGCTTAATCTCTGTAGCACCTTTCTTGAAACCTAACCTCTTCTTGGGATCTTTAGCAAGCAAACCTCTAATCAAATCTTTAGCTGCAAAACTTATAGACCCTTCTGGAAACTTTAGCTGTTGTCCAACAACGTTGAATAGCGTTTCGCGGTTGCCGTTACCTTTAAACGGCGTTTTCCCGGTTAACAACTCGTAGAGGAAAATACCAAAAGTCCACCAATCAACAGAACTTCCATGACCATCTCCTCTAATGATCTCAGGTGCTAAATACTCGTGAGTCCCCACGAAGGACATAGACCGAGCATCCGTCGGCTCGGCTATCAGCATCGGGAGTGAATCTGAACCACCTTTCTCGGTTTTGGCCTTTCTTGGTTTATTACCGTTGAGGAAACGTGGCTTGAAGCACGATGGTTGGATACAAGCTACAGGTAATTGGCAGGAGGGATCTACTATGCATGAAGGTTGGACACAGTACGTAGCGATGTCACAAGAAGGCTGTGAGGTTGATTGAATCAGCGTAGGACTCACGAAACTCTGCAAGGAAAGGTCGAAATCCGAAAGCATAATGTGACCGTCTTCTCTTACCATTACATTCTCTGGCTTCAAATCTCTGTAAACTACACCCATCATATGAAGATACTCCAGCGCAAGAAGTACCTCAGAAGCATAAAACCTGCAGATTAACAGACAAAACAGAGGATCCTTTAGAAAAAGGTTTCAAATTTTTAAAAGCAATTAATTTTGATTTCACTATTAACCAAAACCAAAACATTGCCAAGAAAAAGACAAAACAGGTTTTGGTTTCAGATACTTAACAAACAAACCAATTTGACTTCAGTTTCAGACCAGAATCATGACCGTTGACTAGATAAAACAGTAGATCCACTAGAATGTCTATGTTTTTTTTCAGACAAAACCGAAAAACATGAAACTTTTTAGAGCTCAAAAAGCAAAGTAACCTGGCGGCTTGCTCGGAGAAATGTTTTCCGGGCTGTTTTTGCCGGAGGATATGAAGATCTCCGCCGCTACAAAACTCCATGAGAAGACAAGAAAACTTCTCAGTCTCGAAATGGGAGTAAAGCGTTGGCAAGAAAGGATGATCTAGCAAACCAAGAATCTCTCTCTCGGTCTGGGCTCTAACCAGTTTCTTCCTTCCCATCAGCATTCCTTTATCCATCACTTTCATGGCGAAGAAACACCCCATCTCTCTGAGCTCAG
Organism: Brassica nigra; assembly: GCA_016432835.1. Classification (NCBI taxonomy): domain Eukaryota; kingdom Viridiplantae; phylum Streptophyta; class Magnoliopsida; order Brassicales; family Brassicaceae; genus Brassica; species Brassica nigra. Next base: position 17,549,972 of record CM028245.1, on the reverse strand, counting down.
CCAAGTACACGCTCCCAATGTCTCCACATCCCAGCTTCTTCAACAGCCTGAAATGTCCTAAACCCAGATCCTCGTTCTTGCTGCATTTCACGCTCTGGATCGCGTCCCATCGAAGATCGTTCCCTTTATGCGGCTTCGACGGAGAGAAGACCCTTTTGAAAGCAGCTTCATTTGTATCGAAAGATTGAGACTTTTCGAGATTAGCCTCGCTGGTTACGCTGTTACTGCTACAGAAACTTAAGCTGATACTGTTGTTGAGCCTGACGTCTTGACAGCCATTACTGCTGTTGGGTTTGAAGCTCTCGGATCCAGAAACTTGACTCGAGTCAGCATTGGAGGAAGAATCGTGTGAAGACTCGAGATTTGGAGTTTGTCTACTCATGACTAGAGAAGAAGATCGATAAAATGAGAAGTGGAGAAGAAAGATTGTTTACTTTGTAAAGAATCTATGGGCCTTGTGTTGTGTTGTTGATGGTCAAGGTTCTGTGATGTGACTCGAGGTGGTCAAAGAGAGAGAAAGAGACGACATTGAGATTGTTGATGAAAAAAATGTATTTAATTTATTTATGAAGGGGATTTTCAAAATTTGAAACAGTGGTTTGGTAAACTGGTGTGTGTAAATTAAAACAGTGATGTTTTGTCATTGTTAATAGTACTATAAATTGAAGTGCTTAACGATTAGTATTGCTGTTAACCCCAATGAAACCATTAGTGGATAATACTCGTATCATGTGTCACGGTGAAGATTTTATTATATAAAATAAAATAAACAATTGCGTAGTTGTATTATGTGCTTGTTTGTTTGTTATGTGTACTGATTAAATTCTCTTTTCAATTGTGGGTCATGTATTATGTATACCATATCAGTTTACATAATATAATAAATTAATAATTAGATTATGTTTAACTTTTTCAAATACGAAAACAGCTAAAATGTGGAATATACAATTTATTGATAAGCATAAATAATGAACTGAAATTTAAGATAAATAAAGTGACGAAATATATAAAGAGAGAAAACAGAGTTTGGGGAATAAAAACAAAACCTGGTTGGAGCTCTATTAGTTTGGAACTCTAAAATTACCAATACCAATACCAATTTGGAGCTCTTTTAGTTTGCTGAGTTTCAACGTTTTTTGTGATGTTTCTTTATTTCCTCGTAATAAAAGATAGGAAAAATTGGTGAAATAACCAAAAGAAAAACTAAAATTAAGAAATTAACCACTGTGTACTGTGTAGGAAGAAGAAAAGGGTTTAAAAGAGAAAAATAGTTAATTTCTTAATATTTTTTTAATTTTTTTTTTGGTTATAGGGCCAAATATCTCTAAAAGATAACTATGTAGACAAGGCAAAAAAAACATCAAACCTTGATGACTATTTTATTTTGGAAATTAATTCACATTTTTTTTATTTGTAGACATACAAAAATACTTGGTAAAGCTGGATCAGTTGACTCGGTTTAGTGCATAGAGTTATAGTTACATTGTGGTTTCTTAAAGGAAACAATTATCTTGATCAAATCAAAATCGTAAAAATTTGAAAGAATTGTATTGTCATATTCTGAAGATGGGAATAATATACGGTTGGGCGAACGAATGATTAAAACACATAGAGGATGATTAACTCCTGTCTCTTAGTCGGAGTTCTTAACTCATAATTGATATATATATATATATTTTTTTTACATTTTTCGCTAAGAGACAACTTTTATATCTCTTATTTAAGAGACGGTTCTTAACTTTTCTTAGTTTAAAATATAAGAAAAGTTACGAACCATTGCCGAAGTTAAAAATCCCAATTAAGAGACCGGAGTTAATCATAATTTTAATAGACAAAACTCCATTATAGCATAGCATACAACAAAAAAAAGCCTAAATAGGATGTATACTAATTTATACTCCCTACGTTCCATATTTTATGATGTTTTATTAAAATGTATAAATATTAAAATTATTTTTATCAAAATATCATTAAAATATAACTTAAAATTAATTTATTTAAGTAGAAATAGAAATAGAAAATACTATTGGCTAATGCAATTTTTGATAAACTAAAATTATTTATATTTGTGCAAGCATGTTATATTAGGAAACAACAAAACTTTCTAACACATTATATATAAAACAAGACAGAAGAAGTATATTGTCCAGAAAAGAGTAAAAATAAACTAGATTATAATACATAATAAATTATATGCAAAATCCTCACAAGTTAAAACCAAGCTTAAAATTGAAATACATGGGAAGTAATTAACAAGATAATTAAACCCACGAAAATAGATAATCTAAAATGCTTCTCAACCAATTCCAGTAATAACATTATAATTTTAAAATGTTGTTCAATGCCAGTGCTTACAACAAGTAGCGTTGTACATTAGAGATCAAATTTTAACATAATCAATATTTTTGCAATAGGAATGACGCTTATAAGTTAGTGGTTTAAAGTTGATTGTATTATTGAAGTGTTAGTTAATCACTTAGAAGGTGTTATTGGTTTGTGTATTTTAGTGGATTTAGAAATCTAAACCAAATCAAGTGTTATTGGTTTTATGATTTTAAAGTCTATATGCAAATCTAGTGTTACTAGTTTTATGATTTTAAAATAGATTTTGAAATCAAGTGTTATTCAATAACAAAGATTTATTCAAGGATTTGATTTGAAACAATATTTGAATGAATTTGTAGATGTTTTTATGCTCAAAATACAAAGGAACAAATACAAAGGTAAACCTTGTTATTCTCCTTGGATTTGTGATAGTGAGCTAAACAATTTACATGTTCCTTTAAGTTTATTTATCCGAAGATCATAATTTTCTAGGATTGATCATTTTATTTTTGTGCTATATTTGAAGTCAGATGTTTGATACAACAATGTCACATACACAGGCATGTTGGCAAAAATTTTTTTGTTTAGCTAGATGATGACCCGCACCTTGTACGGAATAATATATATCCAACTAATTCAAATTTTAACATAATTTTATAATTTCAATCTAAATTATTTAATAAGTTTCAAATATTAATAAATCAGAAGATATAATCTAACTTTTTATTATAACGCAACATAGATAATTTTTGGCAAAATCTTTATTTATTGTATCATCAAACTACTCATGTAAAAAATATCATCGTCATAATAACCCTTTTCGTAACAATTTCGTCATAATAACCTAATAAAACTGCATTAATATTTTAAAATAACCTAAATTATAAATTTAAAAATTAAACCATAATTACTAATTATCAGGAAAACCTATGAAATCAAAACCCTTCCCATCAAAGTCTTAATTGCATTTTATTTGAATTTCCTATTCATCATATTTTATTGTGACACATATTAACAAAATCTGTAATAATAAAACATATTTTTATTTAATTAAAATTTTCTAAACAAAAGTAATAAATTATAGATATTTAAAAGCTAGATTTTTAAATTATAATAGCAAGAAATTGTATTTTTAGGCTCAGATTTTATTTATTGGGAAGATGACTTGGTAACATAAAAAGAAAAAAGTTTCTTTTAAAAATAATCAATAAAAACATTAAACGATTTAATATTAATAAAGTAACACATAAGATGAACAAATATATACAATTATTGTTAAAATTTGATAATACTCGTTAGTAATAATTATCCCTGAATATAATGAATATTTATTAAATAATTACTAAAATGTTTAAAATAACAATTCAAAGTTATTTATTAAAACTAATGACTCAATCTAAATCATAGAATATAAAAATAAGCTTATAAAATAATAAAATATATGACAAATTAATAAAATAACCTAAAATGATAGATAATATGACACGTAATCAAAACTAAAAGTATTTAAAAATATGCAAATAAATAAAATTATCAATTAAAATTTTTAAGATTATGACAAATATATAAATAGACTAAATAATAGAGAATATGATAAATAAGCAAAAATAAAATTATTAAAAACATAAAAATAAGTAAATTAGCTAAAATTATGGAAAATGTAACAAATAAACAAAATCACCTAAGCAAAACTAAAATTATTAAAAACATAACAATTATGACAAATATGACAAATAAGCAATAAACAATGACAAATAATCAAAATCAGCTAAAATCATGGAAAATCTGACACATAAGCCAAATCACTTCATAAATAATAGTATAGAAAAATAAGCAAAATTAAAATTATTATAAGCATAAGAATAGTTAAATTAGCTAAAATTATGGAAAATATGACAAATAAACAAAATCACCTAAGCAAAACTAAAATTATTAAAAACATAACAATTATGAAAAATATGACAAATAAGCAATAAACAATGACAAATCATCAACATCAGTTAAAATCATGGAGAACCAGACATATAAGCTAAATTACTTCATAAATAATAGTATAAACAATGACAAATCATCAAAATCAACTAAAATCATGTAAAACTGACACATAAGCCAAATCATCTATCTATATATATAAAAATGGGTTTACTCCCTCCTGAGCTATGCCACGTATGCATCCAACACACAAATTCATTCTTTCAGCGTCCTCCACGTGTCCAACCAAGTAAACTGCTGCGTTTCATTTAATTGTAGGTGTAATGGACTTGGGCTTCAGTTTGAAACGCGACGTTGTGATTTAGGGCTGAACCCTTTTCGTCTGTCGTCGCTGGATAGCTCTTGGCGAGGTACTTTTCGTCTCCGCAGCTAAACTCGATCTATTGTTTCAAACGCGTTCTTTCGTCTTCAATCTTCATCCTAAAAATCTGAGAGGCACCGGTTCATCATCCTCTTAAATTCGTTGTTTAAATCCATCACCCACGATCTCTCTTCAATGCGATCTTTAATCCCGGGAGGCGGTGAAATCGTGACTATAAAAAGGTAGGCTTTCATGTCTGAGAACGATCTCCTCATTCGTTTTCACAAACCATTGATCTTATTCTGAGTAGAATGGCTAAAGATACAGTCTTCCTTTACGATTTGAAGACCGGACCTGCTCCTCCACCGTTCGAGTGCGGTTGCTCCGTTACTGGGAGGCTAGGACCGGCCGACATGGTGGCGAACTCATGGGAGTCGATATGATGCTACTTGATTCCCAGGTTAATTAGACCTCAATAGTTTTTTTTTTTTGACAATTCTGTTGTGTTTAATCCTTATTAATTACCAACCACTCCTGTTTAGATATTTGTTTAACATATGCTGAATAAGACAATTTAGAATCGATTAGTGATTGTTTTTATATTTGTTTCTGATTTTATTTTCGGACATTCAATCGTCGTATGAGGTCACAAGCAAGAAAGACGCTATGGAGTTGGATAGCCACAGTTTCTTCGAGTTAAAGCCTGAAAAGACTCACAAGACAGAGACAGCAGTGAAAGTGAAGGCGAAAGGTAAATCTCTGTCTGAAGAGTCATTGGTTGTCGATAAACTAGAGATTTTCGATGAGTTCATGGATCCAAACAAAGAAGTGAAAAGAGGAAGGTTCTAGAGAGACTCAGTTCTGATTTAAAGAAGCTGAAGAATCTTCAGATCACTGTAAAAGATTTAGCAAGCAAAGTCGAAACAGAGGAGAGTGACGAATACGCAACGATCAAAGGACAGCTCAGAGAAGCAGAGGAAGCAGTAAAGAAACTGTTTAACGTGAATCAGAAGCTGTCCACGAAGGTTGAATCGGAAAAGATGGTAACAGAAGCAGGAGGATATCAGAACACGCAAGAATAGGGTCGGAGAAGATTGGGAGGTTACAGTTGGAGATACAGAGGATTCAGTTTCTGTTGATGAAACTTGAAGGAGAGAAAGAGACTCGAGCTAAGTCTAAGATCTCAGATACGAAATGGAAAGTTCTTTTAAGGGACTACATCTATGGTGGATCAAGAAGCGTTAGTATGAAGAAGAAGACGAAGAAGAGGTCTGCTTTTTGCGGCTGCGCTCAGCAGTCGCCGTCTCCGTGAAGGTATTGTTACTTTACTTGCAAGCAAAACAAGTTCTCATGTGAAAAAGGTTTAATTTTAACAGCGTTATGTTTTTGAACGCAAACACAATAGTAGTAGTTGTGAAATTTGAATGACAGACTCTAGCTTATCGACTTTATTATTCTTGGTGAAAATATAAATGCGAGATCCCAATTTGAAACCTCTAAACGTTGTTGGATTCCGGAGATTTTCTCCGGTGAGTCCGGTTTAGCTGTGTGGAGCATGAAATCGCAGGCTGAGACGGCTTCTGCTACCGTAAGATGAATCCAGCCTTTGCCGACGGTATCTGTGAACTTGGACTTGCTTAGCTTCTTCGTCACCTCTGCTCCTAGGTTTGCTATCACTAGCTGGGAAAATTAGATGACCAAAACGTGAATCAAGAAATGTTCGGGGACTTGAAAAAAAACTGGTGAAATGGAACTATCACTATCCAAGCAAGACCTCAGAATAGGTTGCGGCTAGAGGTATAGAGTTCATTATCTGGTGGGTTCCATGGATACTAAATTCATTTTTGTTCCTTTTTAGTTACTAATGAAACTATACAACATTTTTCAGCTTCAAAAAATTATGGTAGAGTAGATGATCAATATTATAGTCACTAAGAAACATGCATTAGACATGCATAAAAATTCTTTTTTTTTTTAATTGATACCTTTTCCACGATTCTGTAGACACCACACACTGATCCTCTACTACAAATTAAGAATTACAAGGTCAAGCTTCTCAAATATTCCCCCACTATTTTATACACAACAGATGAGATGTTCACAATTCATAAAAATCAGCTATGACACCAGGTAATCATACGTAACTCATACAGACTGCATGCACCTCCCATCACCCCTCACAAACAAAACAAAACAAAATAATAGTAAAGCTATTTGTAGCTCGCATGCATTATTTACATTCATTATTTTTATTCCATCCTAATTCATCTTAAGATATAAAACATGATAGCATTTGAAAATGTAAGTATATATATATATATATATTTTTTTTTGTTTGAAATCACAAATTCGTGTTACGATAGTATTCAGGATATATAATCTTTAGAACGATAGCTGACTGAATTATATACATCAACTATGGATTAATTCTTATGTTTATTTATTGATTCCATTGGTTTTTAAGAAAAAATACATTTTCTCTGAAACAAATAATGATTCAAATGATGCTGAGAGTAACAAATCATAGATTGGTTCAATGCATTATATTTAGTGGATCAAAAAACTAACGCATTTAGGCGTAAGCACATATGCCATTTTTTTTTGTTTCAAATAACAACTAAGAATGCTCCCTCATTTTTACTGTATAATTGGAATTTGGTGAAGACAGTAATCGTTTAACATAATCGCATTCTCAATCATTTGAACATAAAAGATAATTTACACAAAATTATATCTTTCATAAAAACAGATACATCAAATCCCGCGCGTAGCGAAGCTTGCCCTAGTTTTATAAATAATAATATAGATCGAATCCAGTGGACAAGGGATAAAATTTACATGAAATCTATAGTAAAAGCATACATTGGGCTGTGGGCCTGCGGCCTTTTCTAAGAACATTATTATCACAAATTACAAACTTTACTATATATGTATTGTGTTTGTTCTTCTGTTTTGCATTTTTGCTCATATTTTCAATGGTGCATTAAGGCGAAGAATAACATAAAAATAAGGAAAATTTATCTCTAATAGTATATTATTTAGTGGGAAAATGAGCATATGATAGTGTTACATTATTTTTGAACGAACACTATTCATAAACTCATTTTAGTGTTCAATTATTTTTATTTACATAAAAATCCTTTAATTTTTGACAATTTTTTATTTATGTTTTGTGTTTGTTCTTCTGTTTTGCATTTTTGCTCAGCGTATTTTCAATGGTGCATTGAGACGAAGTAGAACATAAAACAAGAAAAATTTATCTCTAATAGTATATTAATTAGTGGGAAAAATGAGCATATGATAGTGTTACATTATTTTTGAACGAACACTATTCATAAACTCATTTTAGTGTTCAATTATTTTTATTTACATAAAATCCTTTAATTTTGACAATTTTTATTTATACATAAATAAAAGATTGACACTAAACATAACTTTTAATTCAATAAGTATATAATGATTAAACTTCTTTAAATAGAATTACCAATAGTTAGTTCTTAAGATATAATTTACAGTTTAATAATCATAATATATAATTAAAATAAAATAAAATAGCAAACAATACTATTGACATACATAACTAATAAAAAGTTAAGAAAAAAAACACACAAACTTAACACAACATTTAACTACTAGTATTATTTTGTATGTTGTTATGTACTTTTATTATTGTAATAAATATTTATTTTTAGAAGTTAAAATTTGCTTAAAATTGTAAATTTAAAATAATTGAGTATAATCTAAAATATTATCGAAAAGTGTTATTAGTAATAAATGAAAATTGAGAAATGAATATATTTATAACTAAGGAAGAAAATAAGAGAACCATTGAAGCAAAGAGTATGCGTAACATTTTGAGACGCTTTTTTGTTCTTTTTAACATAGTAAGACACAACACGCTGGAGGGACACTTTATCGTGTTTCTGAGTTCATTTGAGACCAATGTGCCCCTCGCTTCCTTAAATGAGACCATAGTTGAATTAGTTATATAATATTCTTATATTGACAGCTTGAAAAGGACCGCATAACTTGCTTTGTGTTTTCTGAGGAGTAATGTCGTTTGGTTTCGGAGAACAGTGACAAACTACAGCCGTCAGATGAAAGGCAATCCAAGGGTGAGGGGGAGCTGTGGTTGAGAAAGTAGGTATGATAATAAATGCTCCTTCTTCTCTCTTTTTTGCGAAGGAACTAGCCCCATTTGCAAGTCTCTTGTTCTTGTAAGGATTTTATCATGAGTTTGTATTGTTTTAGAGTCATCCATTAACACACTTCCTCTATGCAGGGTTTCACGATGGACGGAGCAATGTATGGTTTTAAGCGGTGATTGGGTTTGTGGAGAAGGAGGGAAGTGGGATTTTGTCGCCGAGAAAATCGTGATGGGTCGTATGGTTCCGATACCACCGGATTGGGTGCAAGGAGCTGGAGGGAATGTTCTTCGGAGTTTAAACTTGATGAGGGCGTTACGTGTATTTTAAGTTACTGGCCCTAACAAGCTTCAAACTCACTACAGTATTAGGACCCCACCTATTCGATAACTAACGAGGGCGGTGAAGTATTTCTGTAAACATCAGAAAGTGAAAGGTGGGGGGGATGAATATGTTTGCAAAGTTTGAAATGAAGAAAGAAACCATGGATACTGAAGTTGTGGACAATTCTGGTATGGGATTTATCTCACCGGCGCAAGCATTTTACTAAAGGATCTTGGGTGTGGTTCTCGAAGAAGGAGTATGTGTCATCAGCTGCTAAAACCAGGGTAATCGACATTGCAGATGACGATTATTTGCGGGAAGTGGAGAAAGTAGAGGAGAAACTCATGAGTGAGAGTGTAAAAGGAGAGTAGCAAAGCTGAAGATGAGTGGTTGCAGTTTGGCAACAGAGGAGGAAGAGAGCTTTGAAATGGACGAGATTTCACTTAGGCCAAGAGGTTACAATAAGGAGTTTTGGAAACCATTACTAACTGGTGATTTCGAGGTTGGATGCTGTGAATTTTGTTTACAACGAGGATGAGATTGTTGAGGGTCTAACCAAGAAGAAATGGCCCTCACTTATTTCTGTGACACACAAAGTTGTTTTGACCACTATGTTGAGGTCGGTGATGGCGGAGGAGAAGATAAAGAAAAAGTTGAGAAACCCGAGGATTACAACCTTGGATGGGAGGTGGTGCTCTGGCAGTGAGCTGTTGACAGAGGCAGTGTGCAAAACGACTTGAGGAAAGATGAGGAGGAGTTTGATATACCACTGCTGCTTGATGATACAGAGTTTGATGCAGCTGAAATTCCTGATATGGTGGATGAGTGTGGACAGAATATGTAGAGAAAAGCGTTTGAAAGCAAAGAGGATCGTCGGATAGCTTTAGCTATCTATGCCATAAAACAGCAGCCTGTTTAAGCAGCACTGGAGACGCAAATAGATTCGCTTGTTGTCGAAAGGTCCGACAGCGATGGATTACAGTAACTGTACCCTGAAGCTAGGTTGTGGGTAATACGAGATAAGGAAGACACAACTTGATCATATCTGTCCAATGGCAGGAGTTCCAAATGGGTACAAGAGAGTGGGCAACGCCTCGCAGGATAGCTGCGTTTACAAGGCGGAGTTCAAGACACGGAAATCCCTCTGTTGCTGTGGATTTGCAAACCACTTGTTCTGCAGGATCTCGGGTGAACGCTACCGCATACGAAGTGCTAGTAGTAAGGAGAAGGCCATTTGGGGCTGCGTGGGTCTGATGAGGACTCTTACTTAAAACTGTCCTCGGTATTTGCATATGCAAGCTTGCAAATCCAGGTACAATTGCTGATTTAGAAACCCATGCATGAAGACGGGACGAACGCTTTCTATAACTTGTTTCTTTATTTTTGGTGCCTCAATGGGCGTGGGTTTGGCTTCGAGACATACGTATTGGTAGCTGATGGAAACATACAAAGTGGCAAGCACAAGGGTGCTTTGACGCAAGTGGGCAGGATGCTAATTTCTAAATTTTCCCACTCAGCATTTGTAAATTGTGGACAGTGAGGATAAGGATGCTTGGACCTGGTTCCTTCAGAAAGTTGAGAGGATTACGGGGACTCTCTTTTCTAGCTCATTCATTTCGAGAGCCTGGTGCATATCTACTGCTGTGGAGCAAGATTTATCCTCGCGCTAAGCATGGTGCTTGCATTTTTCATCTGGCCAGTGAATGTTAACTCGCAGGTTTTCAAGCAAGAACTTAGCAAATATGGTTACATCCGCAATGGATGGCCTATAGTCTCGGTGGATTTCAAAGATTTGTACGCAAAAGATTAAAGCGTAACGTCGCGCGGTGGGCATTTATTTGGCGAGATAGGTGTTGTTCGCTGGTCTAGCAAATTTTCCAGGTGATATGTATAACATTATGACTAGCAATATTGATGAAAAACCTAATAAGGCATTGCTGGGAAGGTAGGAGCCATGCTAAATGGAGTTGATAACTTCTCATCCAAAGACTGATGACCAAGTGGTTTTGTGAGAAGGAAGAAGCAGAGAGAAACACAGAGGTTGGGGTGGAGCTGGAAGTGGATAAAACATGGCGACAAGAACACGACAACTGGAAAAACAGCAAGATAAATGCGGTTAATAGCTGGAGTAGTCAGA